>VXBT01010402.1:0-265497 GCA_013400235.1 Oriolus oriolus
TGTCTTTCAAACCAAGACAAAGTATTTTAGTCTCTTCTCTATGGGTATCAACAGAAATTCATCTTAATTCCTCCTGACAGCTCAGTAGCAGATAAGTATCTAGAATAATCACAGCTTTTGTGTTTTAGGGCATTGTTCTGGATTCCCTGTTCACATTCCTGTCTATTTAGGTCCCCATTGTATAATGACAGTAAAAACAGTTAATTAAATACTTTGCCAGGAATTCTTTTTTCCTCACTTAATTTTTTTTCTGTACTGAATGTGCTTAATCAAGGGTGAAAAGCATTTTGTGAAGAGATTTATATAAGAAAATCAAAAATATCCAACAAATTAACTGGAAAATGGCCACGTCAGTTGCAAGTCGGAGTATAAGGTATGTGCATTCAAAGATAAAAAGAAAACAATTAAAAGAAAAATCTCTGACTATTTGCCTTCAATGGGTACTAGGAGGATGTATTGTCATTTAATTGTTTGTATGAGGAAAGAGAGTAGATGACTGCAGTATGGATATGCAGGCTGTCAGATTTACTTCAAGCCAAATACATATAATAAATGCACTGAAACTTTATTTATGAATTGTGGTGATCTGACAGTAAATCAGGTGTTACAATACACTAAATGTTTCTACTATGCTGCATTTTAAAATTTATGTGAATAATTATGTAAACCATATGACTAATGACTTCTCTAATTATTTAGCACATAAGATACAAGGCTTTCAAACTTCTAATGTTTAGGACTAGTAATCTTTATTTAATAGGCAACAGCAGCAAACATTATTATCAATTCATGAAAGATAAGTATTCTAGAAAACCCTCCACTGCTGACAGTTAATGGATATCCTTTTTTGATAATGTTCTTCTGCCTATTTCAAACAGATATCTTTGATTTGTTTTTAATTCTAATTGCATTTAAATTTTTACCTCATATTAATCAAATTTTTAGCATTATGCTAATTATCAGCATGTATTTTATCTTGATGCTGTTATTATAGCTAGAAACTTTAAAAATAGATGTATATGTCTTTCACCAGTGTGAATGAGAAAATCTGCATTCGAGTAACAGACCTGATCTGAATTTAAAGTCGACTAGGGGCTCTTGTAAAATGTCAGATGTCTTTGTACATCTGGGTAGGCTCTGCAACAGAACAGAATTCAGAGATCAGCCATGAACAAATCCCAAGAGCAAGTGTGTGGAACATCACTAATTTCGAAGGGCTCTTCTGGGGCAAAGGGCTGTCAAAGGTCATCATGGTGTAAACAGGAACTAATCTGCTGCTATCAGGAAGCAATATAATTGCACCTTTGTCAAAATTATGATAAGTATTTACCATGGCATAAATTAATTTGACAAATTACAAATTACACAAGTTAGATTTATTAGTCAGGCTAAGCAATTTAGAATTGTACAGTGACCCTTTATCCCTGCCCTGCTGACATCAATTTGCGCCTAGGTCACAGGATGAGAACATGTCTGTGCTCCTGTTGGATACACTTTCCCTGCACAATCAGGTGTAACATGAGTTACAATGGCCATTAACTTGCGAGCATGTAATGGGAAGAGATGGCTCCAAACATAATGGACAGAAAAAACTTGTCTGTGCTCACTTATGCTGGGATAAATTACCTGGAATTTCACTAAAGTCAATTTACAATTCTGAACAAGAAATATGACTCACTCTTTACAGGTTATCTCTCTCCAGATAGTCCAGATCTCTTTGTTGCTACATAAAGAAAATATGCATAAGGTAGAAATCAGTTCCACCTTATTGATCACAACAAAGGGCAGGTAGAAAGCATACTGCATTGTCACCACCACCTGTAAATGTGGTGGAAGAAAAGGCAGGACCCTCATATCCCTTGCCCCTCCTTTTGCTGTAATCGTGAGAAATACGGGGAAAAAATAATGCAAAAAAGGAGGAACTATGCAAAAATATCATTCAGCCCTTCTCTCAACTCTTCTGTTTTATTCAGTCCTGTTCCAGCCATTGGGGTCAGACCATAGCAAAAGTGATGGCTTGGGCTGAGACCGACTCTGTGTTCAGGACCCCAAGCTGATTAAACAGGGCTATCTAAACTTTCTCCCCTGCTTTTCTACTTCATACTGGAAGGTAAGCTGAACAGAGTGGAAAAAATCTTACTCAAAAGCAATATAATGGGCAGTCTGTGGACCACCTTAATGCAATATTGATTAAGGCAGCAAGGATCCTTGCGGGAAGAAGATATTTTTTTAAGCATAGTTGGTATGATGGGGAAGGTTTTGTATTGTGGAGGATGACACAAAGAAAACTCTGAAAAGGTTCAAATGAGTCACAGTAGATGCTTCACAGGCACTGAAGATTGTAGAGAATTTGCACTGGAAGTATGGGAGGAAGAAGGGAGGTTTGGGCTGGACACCAATAATATCAGGCCACAGCAGCTGTGGAATTAGAATATAGAAAGGAAAGTGATGTGGATTGTTAACATACACCTTCTTTGACTTTGGCCAACATACATCTTGTTTGATAGAGACTAGCCATGCCAAGCTCACTGAAACCATGAAATCCAGAATACCACCAAGAGCTATTTATACATAATTTTTCCACATAAATGACCATGGAAAGACATTATCCTTAATGTATAAAATCTCAGCCTTAGTTAAAGACTGTTTGAGATCCTTCCTACCATTTTATTCTCTGGGTACTTACTTTCACTCATTCCAATAAATAAGGTATTCTTCAGTCAGATTCAGGTTAAATATAAACTGGGTGAGGAAATTATAGAAAGAATAAAGGAATAGTTGACACAGAATAAGTTTTTTAAATGATTGACCAGCATCAAATTTTCTTTAGATTATCAGAATTTTAGTTTGAGGGAAAACCTTGAATAGGCATAGAACCATAGAATCATAAAATATGCTGTGTTGGAAGGAATCCATGAGAATCATCAGTTCCAACTCCTGACTCTGCACAGGACACCCCAAGGATCACAGCAGATGTTGTCTGAGTCCTTCCTATGTGTTTGTTGAAGAAGTAAGAAATAGCAGTCACTGTATTGAAATAATACAGTCTGCTTTGCTTTTGGGATGTAAGTGACCCAGGCCTTCAGGAAGATGCAGCAACAGAACTAAGGCTAAAACTTCCTGCCACATAATCTTAACTCCACGTTACAATCTTAGTGGTATTTTAACAGTGAAACCGTTTACCAAGCTCTTCCAACGTTGTTTCACTCTTGTTTTCAGAAGAATCTCTTATCTGACTTCTCTGTAGCTCCTTTACTGAAGTGTTTAAGTGTTTGCTTAGTGAGACAGACAAGCTGCTGTGATAATTCCATTTTTGACAGACTTTGTTTTGGGGAAGTGGTACTGGCCATCCTATCTGATACAGATTGCTCTGCAAGCTGGAGGAAGAAGGCTGGCATCGAAATACCCATCCAGCCAAATCCACTAATTTCCTGATGACCTCCAAAGGGCTTGTTCATACTCTACTGTTCCTTAGCTGTGATCAAAACATGGACAGAAATTTATATTAAGTGAAACTGGATATAGTACAGGGTAGGCAGAATATGGAACATGGAGCACCAAAATCCTCTGTTGTTGTACCCACCAAGTAAATCCTGTATATGTACTACTGGTGTGGTTGATCACTGGATTTGTATTTAAGAAGAAATTTTAATCTGTTCTACATTGCCAGGCATGTCAAAATTTGTCAATTGTCTTTTACACTAGCTTTGTAAATTTTTTTAAATGACACCAAATCAATATATTCCTTTTAACCTGTTTACACCATTTCAGGAGCTTAAGACTGTTTTATCTACACATTCCTTTCTGTAAACTGTCCCTTACAACTGTACCAGAGGACTCTGATATTAAATCTTACTGATTAATATAAAGAGGTGGGAGGAAGATAAGAGCTTTTAACATGAAAGTGGAAATAGATGTTTTGATGATACCTTCTGGCACAAAACTCTATATAACATTTCTTCTTCACCACTGTCTCACACAGTTAGAATAAAAGAGAACATCAGAAACATTTGACAGAAACAAATCTCTTAGATCATCACTGCCACTTAACTTATTCTTATCATCTGTTTTGGGTAAGCTTATTCTCATTTAAATAGCTCTCATGTAAGTGGTTTTGTGCACAGTTTCAAGACTCCTGCTTGATGCTAAAGTTAACATTTTAAGTTGCTCTGGACATATCTTTGACTATTCCTGTAACATTTGTTTTCCTTTTCTTCTTCTTTTCTTAGTATTTTGGTTTTGTTTTTTTTTTAATATATCTGATATGCATATTTGTGCCTCAACTGTCTGCTGCCAATGTTTTTGAGAGGAAAATAATTTTTGTTTTACAACTGTAAAGGTCATCTAAAGTAGAGATGCCAAAGCTAAGAGATGCCAAAATTAAAGACTGATAATCTGCCTGTAGAATCTTAGAACTGTTAAGGTTGAAAAAGACCTCAAAGATCGAGTCCAACCATTAATCCAACACTGCCATCTTCACCACTAAACCATGTCCCCAAGCGCCACATCTAGACATTTCTTGAACTTTTCCAGAGATGGCTATTCTGCCACTTCCCTGCACAGCCTGTCCCCATGCTTTACCACCCCTTCAGTTAAGAAATTTTTCCTAATATACAGTCTATCCAGGACTGATCCCCTTCATGAACCATTTGATGTCACTCAGGATCATCTGCTTCATAACCTTCCCTAGCATCAAGGTCAGGCTGACAGGCCTGTAATTCTCTGGGTCTCCCTTCTGGTCGTTCTTGTAGACTGGCCTCACATTTTCTCACCTCCAGGCACCTGGGATCTCCCTGGTTAGGCAGGACTGCTGGTAAGTGATTGAAAGTGGCTTGGTGAGCTCCTCCAGCAGCTCTATCAGTACCCCTGGATGAAAGCAATCTGGACCCATGGACTTTCGCTTATCTAAGTAGTGTAGCAGGTCACTGACTGCTTCCACTTGGATTATGTGGCCTTCATTCTGCTCCCCATCCCTGTGATAATTTATCTTGAAAAGAAAAATAGAGTTATCTTCATTCAGTTTGCTATATTTGCAGATACATGATTTCCATAAATACTCTTTAGAAATATTTAAATTTGTCTTCATCAGAATGTATTTCATTTCAATAAGGATTAATCTTCATTCCTCACCTCTTTGTCCTGAATTCAGAGTCTTGCAAACTTGTTTGCTGCCACAGATACCAGCATATTTACCAATTACTACTATGAACAATCTTGCTTTTTCCTCTAACAAAGCTTGAGTGCCCCTTGGCAAGGTCCCTGCATTCAAAATGTTATTCAGCACAAAGTGAACTTGATTATCTATTACTTAAAAGCTTGTACAGTCATTTCTACTTCTGCAAAATGTGCATGATGTTCTGAATTATTTTACATAGTTTTACAGGGACTATATTCACACAGGGACGAGATTTTATCACAGATAAAATATGTTTAGTACATGCAGTAGAAAAATTTTGTTAAAACTCTAAACATTAAAAATTGAAATGTAATCAGTAGAAAAAAATTTTAAAAAGGTTGAATGGAAGAAAAATAATCTAATAAGTGATAACAATAAAATATTAACATATTACCTAGGTACTGTGAGTATAATAGAAAAATAGAATTATTTGGCTTGGAAGGGACCTCAAAAGACCATCTAGCCCAACTCCTCTGCAGTGGGCAGGGACACCTTTTACTAGACTGGGTTGCTCAAAGACTCATCCAGCCTGGTCTTGAACACTTCCAGGGATGGGGCATCCTCAGTTTCTCTGGACAGTCTTTTCTAGTGTCTCATCACCTTTGTAATAAAAGATTGCTTCCTTATATCTCACCTAAACTGACTATTTTCAGTTTAAAAATATTTTTGCTTGTCATATTGCTCCAAGCCCATGGATGGAGTCTCTCTCTGTCTTTCTTATAAGCCCTCTTCCAATACTGAAAGACCACAGCAAAGTCTCCCTGGAACCTTCTCTTCCCCAGTCTGAACAATGATATCTTTCTCAGCCTGTCTTCACAGGAGAGGTATTTCAACTGCCTGATGATACTCATGGACAGCTCCCAACCTGTTTTAACAGGTCCATGTCTGTCTTGTGCTGGGGTCCCCAGAGCTGGGAGTATTCCTTATGGGTCTCTTCCAACTCATCTTATTGTGTGATGCTGATTCTATGATTCTATGATATTCCAGGAGAGTACTCCAGGTGAGGTCTCACAAGAGGAGAGTAGAGGGACATAATCATCTACTTTGACCTGGGGACCACACTCCTTGGTGTGCAGTCTAGGATCATAGAATCATAGGATAGTTTGAGTTAGAAAAGACCTGTGAAGTCCAACTTCTCCGCAATTAACTGGGACAACCTCAGCTGGATCAGATTGCTCAGAGCTCTGCCCAACCTGACCTTGAATGCCTCCAGGGATGGAGCACCTACGAGCTCTCTGGACAGCCTGGTCCAATGTTTCATCACCAAAAAGGACATAGTTATCTTTCTGGGATGCAAGTTTGTGCGACATTCCCATTTATTCATCCACGATTAGCCTCAATTCCTTCTCTGCAAGGCTGCTCTCAATCCATTTGTCACCTAGACTGTACTGATATAGATTGAAGACAATAACTTATGTCTCTAAAGAAATCTATATATTTGAAATATATTTGTACTGGTAGATACTTGACCTTGAACAAGCAATATTTAAGTATTCAACAAGTATTCAACAATATTTAAGTATTAACAAACTTAAATATTTAGTTTGTTTTAAATGTTATCTTAAAACTAATTAATTAATGCAAAATCATTTTGAATTTCAACAGTCAATCGATTTTAATAAAATTATTCAGTCTATAGCTGAGAATAGAATATAGGCCAAAACATCCATAGGGAAGTAGTTTTGTATCAGGCAGGAAGATGAAAGAGAAAGCAAGAAAGGATGTCAGAATGGATATAAATACTGATATTCCTTAGCATCATCTTGTACTTCTACCTTTACTGAAAATAATAATCTATAATAATTGTAAAAATTTTAACGGTATTGATACTTTCACAACTGCTTCCACAATGAAAATCTTGGGTTCTTTAAAAGTAAACACAATATCCTTATTACTTGCTGATATATGTGAAACTATTTATGTTTGGCTATAAAGATATCAGTAAAAGAATCTGACAAATTTTAAATAAAACAAATTACAGGACAAATGCCATGAGGAGATAACAACATAATTTTTTTCTTTAAAATTAATCCATCTCATTAAACTAGAACATTATCTGTATCACTGCAGTTGCAGGTTTGAAGGTTTGCTTGGTTTTTTAAAAATTTAATATGCGTTAACTTGTTTTGATTTTTCTAGTGGGTACGGTGTAATCTCAATCTGCAAGAGCCATCCAAAAGGACAAAAAGATCAAGAAGAGCAACTTGTCAATAACATGCAAGGAAAGGGCTGTTTCTCGTTCATGTTGAGAAAAAAAGTCAGCTGTCAACTTAATAGCTGCAGCCACAAGGCTTGCCAAGGCAGAAAATTGGGGAGCACTGAAAAGTCCCAGCTAGATGCAATGTTCTGGTGTATTCTCTGACATCTGTAGGTTAGATAATTTAGCCTCTAATTTCTACTACAGAATTAAAAATTCTGAGTTACAAATCTGGAGTTTCACATGAGAAGGTGAACTACAGAAAGTACACTTCCACAAGCCTAGGATGGGCCACAGAGCAAGGCTAAGTCCTGCACAGGTGCTGTTTCCAAGCTGTTGTTTGACTTGGAAAAACCCTTCTCAATCTTTTTCTCTGCCCCTTTTTATTTGTTCTCCTTCACATGTAAATCAGTTGGCTTGCAAATACACTTGATGCCTCTAGCCATAAGGAAAACATGTTTAAGGGCACAATAACAACCATAGATATTATTGATGTGCTATTAAAAAAAAAAAATAACAGGGGCAATTTGCCTGGAAAGAAACTCAAATTCCAGGCAACATCTAGAAGGGTTGCACAGAAGGCCTAAGAAGGGAGCAGGCTGACAGCTGATGAGTTAGGTCACACTGGATCATAAATGGTGTTGGAAGATAAACAAATTTTAGAACCTATGGAATAGAAAGCCTGAAAAACAATAATTTGGGAAAAAACTGCAAATGATGCTGAAAAGATAATAGATACTTCTGTTCTGGGAATGTTTTCAAATGAAATTTATATTCTTTTTCATTCCAGACGGTAACAATTATTAGATGATGTAGCTTTCCACTCCTCTGCAAAGGCAAAGGAACATGGATACTCAGTGAGATGGGATGAGAGGTGGGATATTCCATGCACATCTGGGCTTTCTGACCTTGGGATCCCTTTTAGGGGTTCTGGAAGCCCTGCAAACTCAGTTCAAGCCACAGACTTTGAAAGATTTGGATTCCAGCAGAGTAGAAAACCTGGAGAGTTTCACAATTAGACAGAAGTTTGTTGAATTCAAGATATTTCTATGAAATAGTTGGCTTCCATAAACCAGAACAGAATACATAAACAGACTTTGCAAGGTAATTTCCAGATAATTCTTAGGGTGATTAGGCTCACAAGTTGAGAGCACTTAAGTATCTAATTCCAATCTCTTTGACTAAAATTGAAAGAAATTATAAAAGTTCATAATTCCTTGGATATAGTTCCATATATAGTCTATCTAGTAGAAATAAACATTAATCCTTACTTTATAATCACAACTCTCTGTTTTTGTGTTAAATGTTATTATCTTGCAAATTGCTCTTGGGTTTGCTGTAAAAGTGTTGTAAAAAAAATTAATCAACTTTTCAAGATACATCATTCTGAACCCTCACACAGTGAGATGTAGTCCTTGTCATCATTTGCTGCAAATTTTCATTGAAATTAGCCTTTTCATTTTAAGTACTCTATTAAACTTTGTGGAGAAGACCCAACTGCTGGTATTTTTCACCTCAAAAGTCAGATGAAGATTCTAAAAAAATAAGCTAAACTCTCATCTTGACCATTTGCCAACTGAGATGCAAAAAATACCATTTAAGTCTCTGAAATTTATTATAATACCTTGATCAGATTATTAATTACATTTTCTTTATTGGAATCTGTTTTAAGTCAGAATTTATCCCCAAGTTTATTCTGTGAGAGACAGCACAGACTAAAAAGCAGCATAGATCTGATTTAGTAAGATGGTCTTCAAACATTAAAATTACAGTAAAGTAAGAATTGAATTGCAAGCAGATGTCAATATGAAAATTTTAGAAATTGTACCACCAACGTGAAAAGTCATTTAAATGCCTCTTGCCCAAATAAACCAAAACCAAAATCAAAACCAAATTATTTTCTCTTGTGAAATGACACAAGCACATAAATATACATCAACTTACAGTGATACTAAATAAGTCAAAACAAACTTCTTGTAATGAGGTTTCTTTTTTTTTTGCCTAATGTTTTTGTGAAAGTCATTCCTTCATAAAAGAAAGCGATGCATATTCTGAAGCTCTGACTGCTTACCAAAGATTGCTGAATCACAGCCACTTTTCAGGATAAGAGGACAGTAGTAAGATACCACAGAGAAATAAGTATCAGATAATACCTTTACCAATCTATGGCTTTACTTTGAGAGGCATTGGTGTTTGTTCCTCCAGTGAAATATTTGAAGCTTTAGCATGTGAGATGCATAATTTGGATAAGAATTCACAAAGTTGCCCTGCAAGGTTTTTTTAAAAACTTATTGAAAAGAAGAGAAACAATGATTACATTTTTACTCACATCTTATAAGCTTCATTACACCTGAAATAAATATTTAAAATGTCACATGAAACTCAAGGGTTGCTGCAGAAAATACAGTCACATTTGTACAACAGCAGCAGAATCTAGCCCACTATGTCTGCAATTTCAGGCAAAATAGAAGTTGCCTCTGATTTTTATCAGGTCAGATACAGTAAGTCCTATATTTTTGTGCAATGCATTACACTGAAATGTCTTTCATTATATGCTTCTGCAGTAGCTTAGAGTAGATAATTTGATAGATATGGAAAGCTGAGAGAGCTGCAAACCGTCCAGAAAGTCCAGAGATCATCTTAACAGAGCTTCATCTCTGCAGAAAAGGTTGAAGCTCGAATAATTGAGACAAGTTTTTCTAATATATACCCAGGAAAATAAGAGACTACTCGGAAGCTATGAACAATTTCATCATATTCTTGGCTCTGCCCTTCACACGCTACTGTAAATATTATCATAAACCTAGAGAGGCAGCAGCTATCTTTTTTTCAAAGTAAGTTTCACTGTGTGTCTTACAGCTGCTATTTGGACTTTATATCCACTTCAGGAAACCTCCACGGCAACAGGCACTTTAACAGCCCAAAGAACACTTAGTCTACCTGTAGGGTGCAGTTACAAAGTCAATTCAGCTGAGATTCATTGAATCTGAATGAAAAAAACACAATAGGAAACCTTATTGGTAGCTAAAACCAGCTACACAAGAATTAAGTGTAAAGCCAAGAAGTCCATTTGCTCATACTGACTTACAGTTGTTTTTGTCATAAAAATAAAAGGAAAAAACTCCCTAAGTTTCTATGTGATTAGGATATGACAAAGATAGAGAACAGTCCTCTCTCTCCTCATGCAAAATCCATTTATTTCTTACAGTGCTAATTTGTCAGCCTTTTAGTTTAGCTGTAGGTAGGAACAAGGTATAAATTAAAGACATACATCCATGAGAGTGGTGTTTATTTCTCATCGTGAGAGTCCAGTTTGACTGGCTCAGTTGGCTATATAAAGTGCTGCTAAAATGCTCATCCATCCCTGTCATCCCTGCACCTAAAAATAAAGGCAGCATCTTACTGAAGGAGTGCATAATTCTGAGCTGCATGGCTTTGTGCATAATTATTGAGTCTGTTCTGAAGTACTTGGAGTGACAAATAGGAGAAGGTTGAGAGCCCTGATTTTTTGTTTTGTTGTTTGTTTGGGGATTTTTTGGGTTTTGTTCTGCTTTGTTTTGGGTTTTTTGTGGTGTTTTTGTTGTTTTTTGGTTGGGTTTTTTTGTGTGTACAGCCTTAGGAAACTGAGATGAGAGAAAGCAGAAATTCTTGCGTAGCGTGTGACAAAACTAGACCTGTAAGAGTTTGGAAATTTAGCATTTTATTACAAAATATATGCAAAAATATGTGTAAAAATACTTTTTTTTCATAACACATATACTTGATAATGGCTGATGAGTTTCTTTTATTCTAATTATAATGCTGATAGGCAGTTCAGAAGAGCAGCTCAAAAGTTTGTTTTAAAAATGTATTTAAGCTATAGATTCTGAGAAAAAGGGAAGGATCATTAACTGCCTTCGTTATCATGACTTGTTCATGCTGTGAACATGTGAATGAGTCTTCAAATGTGTTATTGCTTCTACTGTGTAATTTGCTTTTTGGTCCGTATAGTATTCTGTAATTTTCTTTGCTTCAGAAAATCCATTTTCTAAATGTCTCTTGTTTTGCTTTGATGATATGAAAGATAATGAAAGTGATGGAAATACTTTTCACTCTTTAATTATCAAAAAAACCCTTTAAACAACTCAAAAAAAAAAAAAAGGAGGAGTGAACATAAATACCATGAGAATAGTGCTGTCTTCTGCTCATAAATAGTATGCATTGCTGCACACTGGTATATATTTCTTAAGAGTTAGAATTAGTTTTGCATATATTAAATGTGTTGAATATGATTGCATATAAAAATATTTTGTAAGTAACTTTACCAGAAGTGAAATACTGGAGCTTGATAATAGGCAAATTTCTTAATGGAACAAATAATTTTTTTAAAAGATGGAATTATTTTAAGCACCAGTTCTTCAGTTGTATTTGACAACAGCACCCTGTATGTCATACAGTATAATTAGCACATTGTCTGGCAAGGGCTAGAGAGACAAGGATTGGAGAGACAGTGAAAGCAATCTACACAACAGCAGTATTCTTAATAGCTACAATGTGTAACAATTATAATGACACTTTGACAGCAAAATATTTCTTTTTTAATGGCTTTATATTTAGTTCCAGGTACTTAATTTGTTCAGTTATAGGTAGCAGAGCATTTAGGACTGTTTTCAAAATAAAATTCTATACTACTTTCAAAAATAAAACACTGAAGAGAAGAGATAAAGACAAGATAAAAAGTAATTTAGGAAAAAAAAACCAAATAAAACCAATATAATTTAAACCACACTGTTCCCATTTTTATAATTTATGTCCTACAAGCTGAGTCTCAATAAGGTGAATAAACGTGCCTTTCCTGCTGCCCTGACTATGGCATGTCTTGAGATCAGGATATGGATCTGACTCTTCTGACTCTGAACATTTTAACCTGAAACCACTGTTATTTTCTGAGACCCTTCCCTCTCCAGAATATTCCTGAATCGCTCCTGTCTTCTTCCAGAAGTAATTTCCACAAAGCTCTTGGCAGAATAGAAACTGAAAAGCCACAGTGCCTTCAGACACAACAGCTTTTACCAGCCTTCAAAATCAACACACCTTTGGGTGTTATTCTGATGAACTTCATTGTTTTTACTGATATGGCTTTTTAATTGTTATGCTTTTTGCTTCTTTTCTTTTCACCTAATAAACATTTAATGAGAAACAGTGGCATAAGATATCTATTAAAATATCTATTAAATCGTTGTAGTAGCAGTCATATTCTCATCTGTCTCATTTTACTCTCTTTACTTAAAATCTTTTTCTCAGTGAGCTGAGGCAGCCAAAGTTCCCATTCCAGTTCCTCCAGAGGCTAGGACATGCCCTTAGGAAACTAGGAGAGGTTTACAGGATGTCTAGAATTCAGTACCTGCAGGTGCTTGGTTTGTTGTCCGGCTGTCTCCAGCAGGGCCTCTCCAGTCAAGACTCAGGTTTAATTGCTGGAGCAATTTATTCCAGGAACTGCTCCCAAAAAGCAGAACTAATAAGACTGAACCTGTTTTGGCTCTTTCAGCCCTACATAGATAGTCCTCTGTAAAAACACCAGAAGACTCTGCCCTCAAATGTGGCCCCATGCATTCATATTGTATTCCAAGTTGGGTAATACGTATTTCTAGTTTCAAGTGATTGTACTGTACTTAGGCCACAACATTTTGTCTGGTTAAAATACAGCTTTTAGACACTTTGAACTGAAAACTCTGTCCTATACATGAAGTCTGAGAAAATATGGTCAAGTGCTGTGGAAGAAGCCTATCTATTTTTCCATGGATCTAGGCTCACCCAGAGTGGATACAAGTCCATCCATGGTGTACGCAATAGCCCCAAAGGTGAATCTGGATCAGGTGAGGCAGCAGTTGCTAGTTGGGGTTAAATCAGAGACATTCAGCTCAGGCCACGGCAAGGCTGAGCCTCTGCACTGCATCTACCCCTGAGGGAGGTAATAATCATATTTACAGGGCTACAGCCTGAGTCCTGGCACTGATCTTTTGTTATGGTAGCAAAACATCAAATTTAAAAAGACACATTTGTTTTCATAGACTCTTTCTCTGAATAAATCCCTATACATTTAATGATTTTTCAATTTTTATTGAATGGAAATTCTCCTATCTCCTAAATGAGTTTTTTGCTCACATGTGGTAAATTTATAATGAGAATTTTTGCCCTTTTTTTTTTTTTCTCCTAATTTAATATAAGCCATGGATTTGGGTAGTATGACCTCTGTAAAACTAAATAAATACAGGTGACATATACGAGACCCATAGTACACTGCTGAGTAAAAGTAATAGAAAACCAGTATTGCTAAAAAAATAATCTAAACATCCTCCTATGGATGGTTTTTACATTTAAAATATGCTCTGAGGGACAGAAATAATAATAATTCATGCTTTGCACTTACATGTGACCTATTATCTGAAGATTTTGAGTTCTGCACATTATTATCTCATTAAACCTTACAACACCCTTGTGAGGGAAGAAAGTGCTTTATTATAGATATTTTACAGAGGTATCCATTTAGGAAAAGACATGGAAGCCCAGTAGCAATATTAACCCATATTGCCACGTGAGTTAGAAAGTAAATGACACAATTTTGCCCATTAAGAAAGGGCAGAAACAAACAAAAAGTAATTAAAACTATTATCCTAAAAGATGATAGGCCTTCATTTAAATTAGGGTTTAGTAGCTTTTAGTAGTACTTTGGAAGGACTGTTTAAGAAGGCAAAGACAGAGAAAGGGTTGCCCAGAGAAGTCTGAGATGTTCTATTCTTAGAGATTTTCAGAAATTTACTGCATAAGATTCTGAACAACTTGCATGTAGCTCTGTTTTGAGCAGAAGGTGGAAAAATTATCTCCTAAGGGTCTCTTCAAACCAAATTGTTTTGTGATTTGTTTATAATCAGTAATACACTTCAGATATTGAACCCTCAACTACATAAGAATTAAAAAAAAAAAGTCATCTACCGTAGCCATTTACCAACTACACAAGAGTAAAGACATAACCTACCACAATTTTCACTCCAAGGAGAGAATAAATCATAGATTTCCTACAGGGTTACAGCCTCCTTGGGGCACATCCACCTGCTCCAGCATGGGCTCTGCTCTCCTTCCACAATCTGCTGGTGGATCTCTGCTCCCCTGGGCTGCAGTGGCACAGCTGCCTCACCATGGGCTGCACCAGGGGCTGCAGGAGTTTCTGTGCTCCAGCACCCGGAGCACTTCCACCTTCTCCTTCTGCACTGACCTTAATGTCTGCAGAGCTCACTTATTCCCACTTCCCTCTCTGGCTGCAATTGACCCTGTACAGTAACTTTTTCCTCTTGCTAAATCTGTTCTCTTGGAGGCACTACCAGTCTCACTGATGGATTCAGCCTTGGCCAGTGGCAGGTCTGACTTGGAGCCAGCTGGCTTTGGCTCTGAGAGACACAGAGGAAGCTTCTGCAGCTTCTCAGAGATGCCACCCCTGTAGCCTCCTCTGCTACAAAAACCTTGCCACACAAACCCTAGGCAAGTCTTATAATTTAAAATATTTAATTTAGGTGTAGGTTTTTTGTTCATCCTTTTAATTCTTTTAGTGTTCTAGCACACATATTTTTGTTAGACATTCCATTTACCCACTTAATACCTATATAAAACTACATATGTGCACTGAACTGTTTGATTATTGATTTTTTAAGAAAATTTATAAGGATAGTGATAAATAGAGTGTACCAGGTATAGAGCTTATTGACAGAAGGGACTTCAACCTGTCTGTCTCTCTGTAGACAAAAGAGCTTTACAGTTCACTTGGTCCTTCTAGAAAGACATATAGCCCTATTTACAGATATGGAGACAGAGAATACACAGGAGTTTCTTGTACCTTCATCACTAAAGAGACCACTGCCACCTGTTTTCTACATCACAGAAGTTTACTTACAAGCTATGACACAGCCCTCCATTATTGCTTCCTGATAAACTGAACCCTTACATCTTTTTCCATAAAGTGTTTAATCAATTTTAGACGTTCAGCACTGTCCACTCCAATTTTTCATCAGAGTTTTTAAAATGAACAGACAGTGTGCTGTCCTGACAACATCTCAAGTGTAAGGGAAACTGAATGTCCATACTAAACAGGCTTTAGTTTGTCTGTCTTGTCTAGACTAATACTTCTAGTGGACTGGAGAACTTCATTACAACATGGTTATGCAATGGAGGCACAATGCAAATAACTCCCCTTAGCCATGCAAACTCCATCTTCAGCATTGGCTACTGGCATTATTTAAGTTTTGATATGATGTGTATTTTTAGCTTGTCCCTTTTCATTATAGAAAATAAGGGAAAAGAAGTTGGCATTGTTTTAAACTTAGTTTTGAAGCAGATGAACCAACATTTTTAACAATAGCATGATTTATTGCTTCTTTTAAAAAATGAGACAAAATAGAGCATTAGATTACACATTAAAAAACTCTATCCTAAAGTTAGGTATCTAAAATATATCTTCCTGGATAAAACTCGAGCTTCTAAATTACGTAAGTGCTTTTGACAATTGCCTTTTTAAACATCTTGAGATTAACCTGCTTATGAATTATTCATGGTTAAAAAGAAGTTTGCTTGTGATAGACTGTTCTCTTAAAATTGCTGTTAGCCCAAGTGTTTAGGCCATAACTCTGCAAATACTTCTCACCGTACCCTAGAAAAGAAATTATATAGGAATATAGGAAATGAGAAATGTTATTAGTTTTGAAGAATTTTGAAGCACCTACAAAAGAAAATGGATATACCAGGTCTATATTGTGAGGGTTCTTTTCAGCACTGCTTTTAACAGTGTCAAAGTTTAGTGCTAATGTTTCTCCCAAAGCACTAAGAGCAAGTGAAAACAGGTAACAAAGGGAAATACATGGTAATGAAATGAATCCAAAATTAGAATTCAAAGACTTCATCAATAAGGAAAAAGTTGCCCTAAAAGTATAAAATAAAATATTTTCAGGTGTCAAATTTTAAAATGGCCACTCAATTGAAATTATTTTCTTCACCTTTCTTTCTTCAGTGCGGGTTTATTTTTACAATTTTCCTCAGGGACAGGTCAAAATTGTTTGTGCAGGTAAAGAGTAGGAACATCTGGCAGACAGAAAACATTTTTTTTTCAGTTATTTAATATCTAAATTTTAAAATTTATTTTTAAAAGTGTCACTGATAGGCAATCATACTCCAATGACCAAATTATTGTGTAGTCCCATATGAAATTCTAGACACCCTTTTCTGACTCAAACTAGGCGATACAGATTTTTAATATGATGAAAAGATTTTTTTTTCGACCTGTCCATTAAACTCAGTCTTGAAGCCTTTAAAGACAGGGGAACTTACCAAAGATTCACATAACAAGAAAAGCAAAAAGGACAAAAAATGTCCTTTGTGAGGCCCCAAAATATAGGTTAAAAAAGACATTTTACATCTCTACTGTTTAGTTTCTGACAGAACAAGTAAACTATATATCTTAAAAAAACTGAAATTCTTCAAACAAAACTAGAGTAATGAAGCTGTAAATGTACAGCTTTCTGTACTTTAGATTATCCTGCCTATTAATTATCACAAATACTTTAAATTGTATATAGATATTTTTTGCTAATTATGTTTTCTTATAGTTAAGCCCAGACTTCCAGCTCTAACCACCACCTATACAAGTTCTGCGATCACAAGTGGATGAGATCAAGATTCCTTAATAATTCTTATTGTTCCCATTCTTCTTATTTTTCTTTCTATGGCAACATTGTTAAACTGTATAAGAAGAAAGCTACATTATTTCTACAATACAACAAACAAGCAAGCAAACAACAAACCCTATCCATTCAACTTTCTTTTAAATGAGTTTTGACACTGTAGGAAAGAATAGAAGAAAAGGCTGCTGTGACAAGAAGGTCAGCCTCATATGTCAGTACATATTACTTCAGATATATTTATTCTCTGTTTTCAGTTACAAATTTTGTATATTGAAACTATTGAATACTTGCATTACTTTTAATATAGAATTTTATTGAGGTCTAAGGGTTCAACTTAGCTTGTTGCTAACTTTGAATAATCTGCTTTTTTGGTTAATGATCATATGAATAGAATAAGAAGTATGAGGCAGTATAATTTATCATTCTTCTTTTTCATTGTTTGTTATACAGTGGAACTTTCTTTTCTTCCTATTTTAAAATGAGTTATGGCTTGATCTAAACCCTTCTGAAAACAGCCCTTGCTTTAGAACAAAACGAAGGCAAGCTAAATTCCATTTCATTTAGTAACAATCAAAATAATAGAGGTCATTGTACTCAATTTCAGCTCCCTGTCATGACTGAACAGAGGCTTAGAGGCTTAAAGTACTTTCCAGGAAATTATAAAGCAAGACAAAATCTAGTATATAGATTCAGCACTACGGGAGATGAGAAAGTTTAGAGATAGATAATGCAGTGCCTTATAAATCTTGGAATAATCTTCCTCATTTCTATATAAGGTTGATATAGCCCTTTGGGTATTTATTGGCATTTGGCATAACTGCAGTAATTTTATCACTTTTAGCATGAGATATTTGACCTTGTTCTAAACCTCCATATCTTAATACATAAAGATGCAGTGAGATAATGTAAGCAAACAAAATTAAAGTTGTATTACTGGAGACTATCTTTATGGGCAAAAATCTCAAGGGGTGTTACTAGTGACTCTTTACTCATATTTAAAAAAATTCTTGACTATATAAAATATTCTGCTAAAACAGAAAAGGCTAATTATAGAAGTAGCTCATAACCAAGATTAATAATGACAACCACATAATGAGTTCGTATTAAAAAGAGAAAAAAAGTCTATCGACCAGCGGGAGCAAAAGGGAGAAAGCAGTATTGGAAACAAAGATTATACTGAAAAGAGCATTTGACATTTATAAAAAACCTGACAGGTTTTAATCCCAAGCAGACTTTGTCCTTTTTCACATAACACTATGACATTTTGTCTGACCATTGCCTTCTCTTTGCCAGACATCTTTTCTTGGCTGCATAGGCATGAAACAGAACTAAATCCAATATGTATTTAATAACTTTGTGTTTGGGATAAAATTTGAAAAAATCTAAATTTCTAATTCTGAGGCAGTAGCAATTAAAAAACTTTTTATGATCTATCCTTCTTGCTCATGACTCAATTCTTCCACAATCTATATGCAGTCAGATGAGCTTACTAATTAAAAAGAAAATAAGTCTGAATTCTGGCACAAAGACAATTTCCTAACTCTTGTAAGTTAATGCATTTAAAATGTAAGTTATGCATGTTAAAAATATTTTTCTTGCGCTTAACTTTAAAAAACTTTACAAACTTTTCCAGTATTTACAATTCAAACTAATTGCAAAGTCTGCAGAATTAAGTGAAAAGTTTGCTGTTACTAGTATTTCACACTTACTTTGTCAATTAAAGTGACACTGTTTTGTTTAAGTGAATGTGATGCCTTTTCCTGGTCTTAAAATTAAGAGCGCTGAACACAGTTAAGAGGGAAAAAGGGTTTTACCTCAGTATTTATTTAAGGATCCTTAGGTGTGCTGAAGTGCACATTGAAATGCACCCCGAAATCCCACCGAAGACAATGGCCCCTGACAATGTGATGAGTATACAATTATATGCCTTGCAAAAATTAGCATATCTATCAAAGATTCCCCAGTGAGGGACTCGAGCGAGACCCCCATCCGAGGAACCTTCCCCCTGGATGGACCTATCTTTGTTTACAGAATGTGTTCTGGAGAGGACCTTGGTGTCTGGGGTTTCCAGAATGTTTGGTCTCTTGGCTTAACAGAATACTGGGTCTAACAGAAGTTATCAAACTTAAAGAATTATAACTATGTAGGCTAAAAGCACTAAGAATACATAAAAGCTATATAAAAGAGTGTATAAAAGAGGTATAAAAGAAGAAGTAAGAAATCATCATGGCATCAAATGGACACCTTAGTCTTACTTTTTTTCGCTTTTTATCATTTAAAACTAGAAAAGTGCCTTACAGTTATTTTAGCACTGAGTAAATGTTTGGGGAGGACAATGGTCACAATTCTAAATTTTGCAAGATACCGCATTGAACTGATGAGTACTTCAATGCAAAAGAGCTCTATTAATATTTAGAATATGGCTTACTGGAAGCTAAAAAGTCAAACCAAATCAAAAGACTGATATATGTCACCCCAATTCAAATTAGAATATTTAATTCTTGAGTTTATAGCTTTTAAAAGTTGTTCTCTACTGTAATGAAAGATAACTGTGAAAAAGAAGTACTTCAACTTCCTTTATTCTGTTCTTGATTCAGTGTGACAATTTGTATCTTCAAAATGCTCACACTTTTCTCCTTAAACTGTAGATCTTCAGAAAGTCATCTGTTACACAGTCTGATAAATGACCTTGATAAATTCCTGAAGTGAAACATGAGAGTTCTCATTCCAGTATTTGGAGTGACATTGGTACTGTGAATAGGTAATAATCATATGCCAAATGGGAAATCACCTCGAACAGGATGATAAGAAATATCTTCAGACCATACCTTGAATCCCTTTCATCCCTAATATCTGCCTCCAACCTCTTCAAGAGTAAAGCCTAGAATCCTTTTTTGAGGATCAATACCTCTACTCATGTTTCAGTGTTTTAAGTGGTAAGACACAAGAGAATGGCAGGTATTTGTCAGAGCACTGTGGGCACTAATAGACTTTTGTGACCATGCTTAGCATACTTTCTGCTTCCTCTGGTGCTTTGACACAGGTCCATGACCCCCGTTTAATCCCAACATCTTGTTGTGGTCATGCCATAGGAGAATGTTTCCAGCTGTGTCTCCGTGCTGTCTCCAGGATGGACTTCAGCCCCACACTGTAGGTAGGTGCACCCTTCAACCCTACTCTGCAGTCTTGTCTGCAGTCTTTCCACTGGCCCTCTTTGCTCCTGGCTGAACTTTGTCAATGAATTCCAGACCTGGATCATGCTCACTGTGTCTGGATTGCCCTCGGCGACCAGTCCCTTGCACTGACTACAATTTTCAGCCCCTAATTGTGTAGCACTGTCTGCACTGCTCTCTGACAGTGTTTCTCTCACTTTATAGCTTTATAATTTGAATCACAACCAATTCCATGAAAGAACCTGATTTACAGAGTTTCAGGTGCCGAAGTTATTTGCACTGATATAACCTATTACCAGGACAATGTCCTAGACTCAGGGTCATCAGATATCTTGTGAAAGATGCAACCTTCACCTTTTTCTCTTCCTTGGTGAAAGAAGAGTACACAAAATAAGGTAAGAAATTGTGGAGATAGAGACAAAAATGAATGGCTTTTTAGCTTAATGATTAAAACTCTGTTTAGATAGAGAACTCTAATGGTTTTCACAAAACTCATGTCTTTGCTGGAAATCTATAAAAATGACCTTGCTGGTGTGAGTCATCCAACCACAAGGTGACAAAAGCAGTCCATTTTGTCTCTCAGGTTATGCAATCTCTTTGAAATCCCATGTTGTGGCTGATGTGCCCCTATTTTGATTGAGCCTTGCTTTAAGATTGTTGCAGAATTTAAACCTTGAGCCAGTTCCTTGTATCATAGGATCACAGAAAGGTTTGGATTGAAGGGACCTTAAATCTGATCTAGTTCCAGTTCCCCTGCCGTACTTGGCACCAACATACTAGTGATACCATGAAATTTAAGCTATATAAGAATGGAATTGTAATGAAAGAGAAGCTGTTATGCACACAGCATAACATGCAGTGTAAATTACCATCTCTTCTAACAGGTCAGCCATTATATATAACAAGTTCAAAACACCTTACAGTATCAAGTAAACTTTACATCTAAAATGGAGATTCTTAATACTGTATTGTATTGTTTTTTGTGCACTTATATGAGAAGTCTAATGGTCTGAAAATTCCATATCAGTAAACTCCAAATCACTAAAGAAAGCTGAAAAGATGTACATTACAGGCAGAAAGAGTGAAAGGGAGAAAGAGAGCATCAGTTTTATAATGCATTTGTTTCAGAGCAGCAAATGTGTTAGTGTTTACTGATATGCTGATAAGCATGAGGTACTCCAGTTTAGGAACAGAGCAAAACACAGCTGTATCTGCTATTCATGCATCGACTTCCCTATAGGTGCAATCTTTTTCTAATGCGTAGGAAAAATTAAAGGCTTATGGAGAAAATGCTCCTTTTCTCAAAAAATCCCCTGTGAAATTATAAATCATATAATATTAATATCTGCAGATAGAGAAGTGTGGAATAAAAATTACCAAACGCAGACACTAGCTCTAAGCAACATCAGCTAGCAAATCATCCACCTAAGATGCAGTGGTAAGGACATAATTTCAAGCTACATTGAATATTGCATGGTATAATACAAGCCATTTTGAAAGAAAATTAGATGCATAACTTCCTATAAAGACTGCAGGAGAAGTCCAATCAAATAATTTTTTGTTCTACTGTCACATTTTTGCTATCCATAGTGTCAGTTTCCTGCAATTTTTTCCTGCCACTGTGTTATTATTTTTGGTGAGGAAGAGTGCCACAGAGCCATGAGGTACATCTTGCACAAATCAGTATATCATAGCAACAGCTATGAAACTCATTTACAAAAAATCTACATAAAGTTTGAAAAAGAGACAGTAGTGGGCAGATCCGTAAATTAAAATTTGTAGGACTGTCTCTCACTTTTCTCATTTGCCTTACATATATTTTAATTTATAACAAAGGCAGAAATTTTATGAGATACAGATGATTGAGACATTTATAATCCCATATTAGTAATGCCAGAACTGAAAAGGTCATATAAACAGGGCAGTCCTTATGAAATACAACAACAAAAATATCTTTCCATCAGACTTTCAGTTTCTATGTCTTCAGTATCTTTTTCTGATAAATTTTATTTTAAATTCTGGGATCAAACTGTATAAATTATTTCACTCCAATAAATCAACATTGTTTTAAAAGAAATCAGTATGCCCTTTCTCCCTCTAACAATGAATGTGCACTTACATAATTTGAAAAGACTTCATTGAAGTTTACTCAAATTATGTTCTTCTTGTTTGTGGTGATAAATATGTGTACTTTACACTAAGCATAGTTAATTAATTTCAGTATTCATTATCTTCATAGCTTTCAATAACCACAGTTATAACCACAGTTATAAATTTCATGTAAGTAAGCTTGCACATGTGGACTGAATACCATTTATCTCTGTGCCCTGTTTTCTTCAAATGATGTTCATTGATTATTTTCTCAAGGGGTTTTTTTCAGTTGTGGGTTTTTTTGGGGTTTTTTCCCACAGGTACGATAATAACATTATGTTATTCTTGAGTTTTACTAGGTTGGGTCCTTGGATATCTGAACTTCCTCAGTCACACAATGTAACCCTTTGCTCAAAGCTGTGTCTTACCCTATAAGCAGGAATCAGACAACTTGTAGCTCTCAGAGTTCCAGGCAGCAAGTTATGAAAACGAGTCAGCAGGAAACAGGAAAGTGATTTCTCTCCAGATATAAAAGTTCCTGTGTTGAACTGAGAAATGCATACCAGAATGTGCAAGCCCAGGGCTGAAGCAATCCCCTCTTTTAAAGGGAAGCATATACTATGTGTATGCAGTATACAGATTCGTAAGAGAGCATTCATGGGGACAGGGAGAAATATAGGGAGAAAGCATCATGTCTCTTGTCAACTAAACATCTTTAATCCTGACTGTTGCTGTAGCAAGCTCTGTGCGAAAGGGTTACTCTGAGATTCTTGTACTCTGCTTCATTCTGGGAATGAGCAGCAACAAATGCAATTTTTGGGAAATAAAATGGAAAATATAAGCTTGTGGCTGATGGTTCACACAGGGTTTTGACTATACATGTTGTAGGTCAGACCTGTTTCAAGTAGAGTACAGAAACATTCTTCTGAACAAGAGCTGAAGGCAAGTTCATACTCTCAGAGGGGACACATCAGCATTAGGCTGCTGAGACTTAGCACAAACTCTCTTGCATGCTTTTCTCACACCTGTGAACCCTGAATCCCCCACTGTGCAGTGGTTTGGTTGCTACAGAAAGGGTTTAAGCATCTTGCCGAACTCATATGCTAGTCCAATAAGTAGGGCTTAGCATCGTTCTCAGTAGTGGGAGATGTAAGCTGAGCAGGCAACCAAAACCTTGCATCCTTTTTTCTGGATGAATGGATGATTGTTTTAGTAAATAGTGCTGTTACAGGAAAAAAAAAAGGAAAGAAATAAAAGGTATTTCACACTGTTTATTATTAAACAGCAATGGAAGATGCCATTTTTCTTTGACTGATGAATGTTTTCAGTCCTCATCCATCAAACCTATATCCTATCTGTGAACATTCCCAATGGTACTGTCTAATTAATAAATGAACATTAAAGCAGCTGAAATGTTGAGGGACTTGGCTTAGAAACCTATTTTTTAGTCTTTCTGATAGGAACAAGATTATTTGGTGGTACAAATATCTGCCTAATAAGACAAAAAATTCACAAGATTATTTTTGACAATATGATTTTTTTATTAATTTATTTCTTGCCATTAATTTTTACATCAACTGGCAACCAATACCAAATACACAAACACATAAAAATCACGAAAGGAATGAATTTACACCACCAATGGCTATGGTTTTATACAGTAAATACTGAGAAATTCAGTGCAGTGATTCACTCAATAAATCACTAGATGTACCTTATTCCAAATCTGGCAGCAGCTGATGTTTCTTTATTCTTTTTGCCTTTGTTTATAGACTTTGCTGCTCTGTGTGTCACATTCCTGTTAGAGATACTTTGCACCAGAGGGAACCTTCTACTTCATCTGAGGTACTATATTCTAGTTTTCTGCTGCAGAATGCATTAAATTGCAATCATTCATCTAGTAGTGCATTTTCAGCTTCTGTTTCCTAACTATGTCTTAATTATATCCAGTGAATGACGAGCTTTACAGTATGGTTCCTTATCACCAGACACACAGAAGCAAAATATCTTTGTATGTGCATTGTTCTCTTCTGACACCCCTCACAGGTCTGGTTTGAAACAGTTCTCTACAGGGAGTCTAGAGAGACACTAATATAATTGTTTGCAATTGGGATGTAAAGAAAATTTCCAATAGGTTCACGGAGGCTGCTCATAAAGTGACTGCACTGCTCATTACAGGATTCAGCATTCATGAATGTGTTCTGACCTAGTTTGATATCCTGAGTTTTCAAAGCAAGGGCTGTTACATAACGGTACCTTCATTTAGGACCTACGGGTTGAGATAGTCAAGATTGTAAAAAACAATGTATAGAAATCACTACCAGGAAAAAGCCTGGAAGACTTTGGTTACCTTTATGTAAGCTTCAGGATATCAACTGAGTATCACATCAGCCAAAAGGACTGTGTGATGGCAGAGCCATTTGCCCTATTCTGTGCCTGGGAATAAATGCCTTTTGAAGAGGCAACACAGGGGAGATAAATTCCCTAAATATCCACAGGTGCAGCCCTAAGAAATATCCTGTAGTTTGATTTTCCTGTATGCAGAATAGACAGTATGAGAATGAACATTCCTTAATCTTACTGCTCTTCTGCTGAATGGTAATTGAAAAAAGAGCTCTCTTAACTATTTTCTACTCAAAGGGGCAGTCTGTAGGGTAGCATCTGCATATGTCCTTAGTACATTTATCTTGCCTACATTTACATGGGTACGTAAGTGGATTCATAGGTATGCTGTAGCATAGACAAGCCCCTCTTGCTGAAATCTAAATCCCAACACTAACATCTAGCCCTTGAAATTTGCTGTATACAGCAAGATTAAAGCAATGTTTTCTTTCTTCAGCACACCCATATGAAAAACAAAACAAGTAATTCTGAAGAAAGAATATATGCACATGTTAAAAAATGCAAGAACATATCTGCAATACATATTGCAGCACAGTGAAGTATTTGCACAGGAGTACTACTACATTTCATTCTAGCTCTCCAGGGGAGCAGGCAGGCTGTGCCTAGCCCAAGCCAGCCCCCACCCAGTCACATGCATTAGCTCCAGCCATCTCTGATCTGGGGCTAGGGAGAGTATCCATGAGATGAATCCAAGCCTACCTGGCTCTGCATGTCTGTGAAACAGTGCTATGCTACTGTGCCAAATGAAGCAAAACTGGTAGATCACCACACAGCACTTCTTTCTTTTACCAAATTTCATGCATATCCCTGTTTCTGTTTCTGTCTTTGGGGTTTAGTCTTTACAGAGATGCTTTCTGGGTTCAGCCATGCATGGACAAAATGAAAATGTATTAAGACCACTGGGAGCTCTCTACTGATTGAAACAACAGCCATGTAGAACTCTGACTGCTACTTGATTTGATTGCCTAATGCTGGCTGAGCAACTCATTATCTTATAATGACAAGTCTGCATCCCCTTCACCAGAGTTCTGGATATGGAACATTAAAAAATGTGTAAATGACAATGAAAATATATTTCTCTAGTGGTTGGATGCCAGTGAAGGAAAAGTGGGCACCTATTGTGGCTACTACACTACTAATAAAAATTATGATATTATTACAATAACTTCAAAGGAAAGAATAACCTACCATTTAATTTTGTCTACAATTACATGTGATAGGCACTTTGCAATATATACAAGCCACTATCCATCTTGAGAAACAAAAATGAGAACTCTGTGAATCCATACTGGGCTTTGTTCAATGTTTGTTTCACAAGCCTGATATCCTTGTGACTTTGGGAAGAAACAGGGTTTCGGGAATTTTTAAGTGGGATATCCATTTGCTTCAGAGCATAAATATTGGAGTTTTATGCATATTTTACTAAGCCTTCTATCTGCATGTTTATTAGAATAAGTCTAGTAAAATAAAATAGAATTCTAGCAAACTAATCCATATCAATATTATAATAGCAATCTGCCAAGGACAGGCATTACAGAAAGACATACAGCATTTCATAAGGAACATTTTCCAACAAGCCTTGTTCCTCTGTACAGATATTTTTTTAAGGATGCACAATCCTTTCTACCCTTCCCCGCCTTTCCCCTCCCCTCTGCTTCTCTCATTTCCCCTTCCTATACCTTTCCTATCCCCTTCCTCTCCCCTCTCCTTCCCTTTCTCTCCCCATTCCTTCCCCTGCCTGTCCCTCCCACTCAGTTACTCTTCTTAAATGTCTGACCTCAAGCTTTACTATATATGAGCATATACACAATGTTGAAAATTAAACAAATAATATTGACCATCAGAATTCTTAACCATGCAGAACTGAATACACAGATCCTTTAATACATGTATTCTGAACACACTAAAAAGATTAATCAAAGAGGGATATATTTATTACTCCCTCCTGTGTGGATTATTTTCTCCTATGTAGTTATACACTTATTATGACTGATAGCAATAATTTATTGTCACTCTCTAAATTCTGTGAACGGAAGAAGCATGCATTTCCTGGATTTAATTTACCACTGTCAAATTGAAAAGGTATGTGAGATTATAATAGATGCATCAGAGACTCCCTATTATGTGAATAAAATCCCAGCAAATTAATATTGTTATGATGAATTCATGAATATTTACATTGTCCTTGAAATTGATTACAAGAATAAATAATCATTTGTGCACCATTTATCAAAGGTGACAGGTGTAAAAAAAAGATAAAATGTATTTTTATAAACATGGGAATATATTTAATTGCAATATACATTACAAGATACCACTTTCTTATTTTGACTAGAAAGCCAAATTTTCACTTCAGAATATGTTGATAAACCTGACAACAGTAAATGCCATGCTGAAATGCAAAGTCAGTGGAAACTGTAGAAGAGATGCTGGAGCACCCAACCTGCAGTAATTCTGACATATAGCAAAATAAATATGTGCTGAATGTTTTAAAGTACAACTCAGTGGGGTTTATCAGATACAAAATAACATATTTATAAAGTATATAAATGGCAGCACTGTATGCAAAAATATAGCTGTAAAGTGCATTTTAAAATTTTTTCTAAAAGTCTTTTTTTTCTTGGAAAAGCCAGAAGCTGATTATTTGATGACAAATAAATAAAACAGGAGCTTTATGTATTAAACCACTTATTTACTTCCAAGAATTTGGTAAGCTATTGAATTATGCGATGCATAAGCAGGTAATCAACATATTAAATATATGAAAACTATATCTAGTTGAGGTTTAGACAAGAATTCGAAGGAACTCAAATTCACTTATAGTGGTTAGATTATAGATTAAATTAAAGTTGGCTAGTGGAATCGGGAATTGATTAATCTGGTACTGCCACGTGAAACTGCTCATCTGCAGACAAGGTTTTTTCAAAAAGCGCAAATCAGCACACCTCTTATCGCTTCATCATCTATAAATTATTATATCTTCAGTTACATTCATTTCACAAACAATTCTCCTCTTCATATGATGCCTTGAGAGTCACACAAATTGCATACATATGTGTATATAATATATATATTTTTTCCTGTTGTACTGAAAGGCATAATTTTTTCATATATATGAATCATATGTATTAATCTTTTAATATGTGTATATAAAAGGGTATGCTGATCAGTAACACATTTAAAGTTTTGGATTTTTTTTTAAACAAGAGTCAGAAGCATCTAACTATGCATTTTTATCACAAAACATATTTCCATTAAAAGAATAGTATTGGTAGGGAAATAAAGTGGTACAAACTGGTTGTGATTGAAAAGAAATAAGGTTGCAAGCCATAAAAGTGACTGAGTTTCCATACTTCTAATATTCTTAAAAATAGACCCATATACGTAATGATATAGCTCATGGGTAGTCTAGTTTAAACTTAATCAGTGACCTGAACTGCTCAGCACAATTTTAAATGAACTCACAATTTACTCCAGTATCTGGGATACTTGCAGAGCTCACAGCTACCTCTCTTTTAATTTTCATTCCTTGACATTTCACTTTTTTCCCAGACATTTTCTTCTCATTGTCTCTTCTGTCTAGGTTGTTTTTTGAACTACCAGTTATTCCACAGACTGAACTGGCTGACAGGCAAGTCCAACCCATTATTTTAAATTAAGCTTTGTTCAAATTTGACCTTAACATCACCACTTCAGCATATGATCTTTGAAGAACAGTATCTTTTCAGGTTGCTAGCACTGTCTTATCCTCAGCCAATAATGTCAATATATTTAGACTAAGTATATTCAAATTTTTTAAACAAAATTACCATGCCTGCTTTTTGACATATAAGGTTCATTTGTAATATGATTTAAAATGGATGAGTTATAAAGTTCTTGGAAATTAAAGTTAATAATGAAATAATGGAATGACACTTGAACACAGCAATAGTACATAATGACTTGATATATAAAAGAAAATTCATATTCTCTTTCAAAATTCCTAATGATTTTTCATCATGCTTTCTCAGTATCTCTGAAGTACAGCTTCATACCCTATGAAGTACCATCTAATAGAGGCTTCATCCTATCACTATTTGTCATCATTTAGAAGGTAACTCAGGAAAAAACATATTAAAATATCTTCATTTCCTCTCACTAGTTCAAACCTTCACAGAAACTCAATTTTACAGAAATTGTATTTCAAAAAATTTATATCTGCAGTATTACAGCATGCAAGTACTTCACCTCAGGTAGCAAATCCGAATGACTCATATTTACTTACACAAAGGTTTCACTTCAAAGATAAAATGACAAGGAGTGTTCTTTTATTTTCTTAGCTCCCTTTCAAGGAGCTTAAAAAAACCTTTCTTTTTTCCCATTTTAAAAAATAGTATCTTTAAGTGCTACAGCAGAAAAGTACTAACATAAACATGCTTCCTGAAGAGATATCAGTGCAGGTAAATTAATTCTGTATTAGATAGACACAAAGCAACTGCTTGTTAACTCTGGGAAACTGCATGAAACTGCTGGTTTTGTGCTAATTGTAAGAAGCAGATCCGTTACAGAAACAGCATCAGAAACAGTTCAGAAATCTTCACAAGAGACTCTGAGCTCATGTGTTTACATTCATATTCTAAATAATTCAGGTAAAAGACTCTTTAAAATAAAGAAGACAAAAAGATCACAGACAGAAAAAAATCATGCATTTTCTTCCAAACTGGTTTAGTGGGTAATAGGGAGAAGAAATAGCCAGTCTGTTGAACTGTGAAGTAATTTAGGTTAGAAGGAGACGGGGCATTTAATTCATCCTCCTGCTTAAAGCAGGTTTACTTTCAAAGACAGCTAAAGACACGTAGGACTGTGTCAAGTTGTATTTGAGAAACTCCAAGGATGAAGATTCTGAAATATCTCTGGAAGCTCTGCTACAACTTTGGGCTAACAGCCCTGCCCTTTTGTTGTAATGTCAGGAAAAGTCTGCTCCACCTTCTCCATTGGACTGGAATCAAAGCCTCGCTTGCTTGACTTCTCTTCCCTGAGCTGAACAAACAAAGCTTCTTCTTGTCTCCCCTCAAGTTATGCATTCCATCTGTCTAACTGCCTTCGTAATCTTTTGATTGATTTGCTTTCCTTTATGAACATATTTCCTTTCCTGGGACCCAGAAGGAGACACATTACTTCAGCTGTGGCCTCCCCTGTGCAATAACAGCTCCCCTCAGCCAGCTGGCAACGATCTCACTAATACAGCTGTACTAGCTCTGCCTGCCATGGATGTGATTCCCTTCATAACATCTCCTATGGTGCTGTTTTGATTTTCTCACCAAGACAGTGTTAACATACCAGTACTGCTGAGCAGTGCTTTCACAGCATCAAGACCTTTTTCTTCTTCCCACTCTGCCTCCTCAGAGACCAGGCTAGAGGTGCACAAAAAGTTGGGAGAGGACACAGCCAGCACAGCTGACCCCAGTAGAGCATAAAGATATTTCATTCTGCCTGACATTGTGCTCAGCAGTAAAAATCAGAAAAAGAAGGCAGAAGTGGGGCCAGGGCATTTATGGTCATGGTGTTTGCCTTCCCAACTAACCATCATACATGCTGAGCCCCTGCTTTCCTGGAAGTGGCTAAATATCTGCCTGTGGTGGGACGTGGTGAATTCATTTCTTATTCCACTTTGCTTGCACAAAGAAAGGTTTTCTCACTTTTTCCCTTCTGATTCTCTCCCCCATCCCCTTGCAGAGGAGTCAGTGTGCACACTTGGGGGGACTTACCTGCCAGCCGAGGTCAGACCACCACAGCAGTTGTCTGCGCGTTTAGCCTTTATCACCACAAGAGTGCAGTCCTGGCTCATGCTAATTGGTTCAAGACACACACCAAGGACCTTTCCTGCAGCCCTCTTCCCAGCACATCAGTCTCAGCACTGATGCAAGAGGTTCTTTCTCAGTGGCTGAACTTCCTCTTTGTTAAACTTCCAGAGGCTCTATTTGCTCATTTCTATGTCTTTATTAGCTACCCTGACTGGCAACACTGCCCTCCAACAGCTCTTTCCCCAGTTTGTGGTTGTCCCTGAACTTGCTGAGGAAGTCAGATTCAGTGTTGATCCCTGCATTACTGGAACAGGTCACTCAGAGAGGCGGTGACATCTGTGCCACTGGAGATTTTCAGCTCTTTACTGAACAAGCCCCTCAGTAACTTGATTTAACTTCCAAGTTAAAAGTTATTCTGACATAGATGACCTCTTGAGGTCCTCCCACAACCTTAATTATTGGTACAAATAGAAAATACAGGACAAAGCCTACTTTCTCTCAATTTTATAAAGTTGTATCAGATGACTAGTTACAGAAGGAATAATGAACTATTTCCAAAAAGAATAATCAACTTTTCCAATTTTGACAATGCTTTGATTACACCTCTGGTAGCTTTTATTCATACAAAAGTGATTTAAAAGAGGTAAGACTTGGCAAATCCCTGTTTCCTGAGAGAAAAAGTGTGTTTTCTAGCAGGAAGATAGAAGAAGTAAGACTCTATAATCATTTGAGAAATGCCAGATATTTCAAATGTTACATGAATTCCATTATATAGCAGTGATGAACACCACACTGTAAAACAAGTTATGTTATATAGACAATGCTGTCAGGAGGCTTTCATTCTTCAATTTCTTCCTAAGTTGATCCTAAAGATAAACATGTGCTGGGTATAACTGCTACTGGTATACCAGAAGTTTTTAAGCCTCTCTGTGTGTTCTCATCATAAAAAAACCCTTTTCAATTCAAAATTTCCTTTACAGTTAAAAATCATACCCAAAGGCATGTGTATAAATTCTTGTTCCTCTTTCACTATTCAGAGATGTTAGAGTTATGGTTTTATTCATGAAGGAAGGGTCCTTGTAGCTCAAAGGATATTCTTTGAAATTCTTTGGGTGGCTCAGAGATTGAGCCATTCTCAATATCTGTATTAACTGGCTAAATTGCACACTCTCTTATCTTTGCAGTCCTGTTCCAGTGCAATGGAAACCCAGGGCAGTCCAAGTTGAATTATAATTTCATATCTAGCACACCCACACAAACACGCAGGAAGCCTTAGGAGAAAGTTCAGATATATAGAAGCAGATAAAATTATTTGCTTCCAGTCATCTACATTTTCTGAGAAGAAGCTGTTCATGAAGTTTTCAAATGTGAGTGATTTATTAAAAAACAGACATCTAAAAATTATTAAATTAATCACTCTCTAAAAATACCTCTTTTCCCCTGCTTACTATGCAGCTATGTCATTTGCCCATGACTATTTCACAGAAAGGTAGCTCAAGATGAATTAAATTAATACCATCTCTAGCTAAGGAACTCATATTAGGTACTGACAAGATTGCTATTAGAGCCTCTTCATGTGCTTCCACCTTCTGATCTTATCTACAAGGTCTGGTGTTCTTTGGGATATTTCATGGGGTGAAAGCCACATCTTACTGAAGAGGTCTTTATTATTACCATTTCAAGGAATTCCAGCAGCAGCTAAAACATCTGTTTCTTCCTGAGAGAATCTGGAACACAAACAATTTTTTTCTAGTGCACTGTAAGACAAAAAGGATGCCATGGAGCTTGATACTTGCAGTTTGCACTGTGGCTTAAACACATGCTTGCCCAGAATCTGATTAAGGAAAACTGAAACTTTTAATGTTAAAAAACCTCGCCCTTTTTTATAAAACATAAAAAGACTGAAACTGTTCATAGCTCATACATTTAATACACTCATGTTCACATGACACAGTCTAGTGTTTAACTTTTTTTTTTTCACCATAGTACTTGAAAGATCAAAGTATCTTTCTCCAGCTCAAAACAAAAATTATTTTACTGTCATGTTGCCTGAGAGTGAAATTTTCAGGAAGGAGTTCAATTATTTTGACTTACTTCTGAATTGCCTTGGCATAGTTAGTTACCAATAAGATTAGGAGCGAGAGCTCAAGCATTCGCAGGTTTATGCACAAAATTTTTTATTTGTCTTGGCAAGATTAAAAAAGTCATATGTTATTATGACAACACCCTGTACTTTTGTGGATGATAGTGTACAAATTTGGATGCACTGCTTTCTATTTTTCTTTTTTTACAACTGCCAAGACTAGAGACTATGGAAAGAAAAGCATAAGAGTGCAAGATTCAATGCAAATAAACCTCTCAAACACATACACAAAGCACCTCTCTAGCCTGATCTCAAAAAATCCCCTTGTGTTCTAAATGTTTTTTTCACATCTATGAACAGGAGGGGAATTAGGTTTGATTTGTGATCTTTGGCTGATTTTCTATTTCCCACGAGGGTTGAAAATTCCCTGCTCATGGTCCAGGCAATGGGACGAGCTGAGATGATGAGATGAGACACTATGCAGAGACAACTGGGAGCAGATACTGGCCTGGCTATACCAGAACTTACTTGCACAGAGAATTCCTGGCAAGTGCAACGATGTCTTCTTGCTGAGCCCTTGGGCAAAGACTGCAACATTAATAGTGATAACAGATATGACCTCTCTGGTAGACTACTAAAAGAGCCAATCTTGTATGTGAAACAAACACTTACTGTATCTGCTTTTTTTTCCAGGTCAGTTGTAACATTCCCTTCTGTTTTCCTTTGTTTGTCATTAAAAGAGAAATATCAACATCGGCATAACTATTGCACGTACTTAGTTTCACCTTTTCAATTGAGGAGTTATGTTGGGTGCTTCCTTTATTAGCACTTTGGAAAAGGAAGACTGAGGCACAGGGAGGGGGAGAAATGTCTCTCCTGGTGGCAGATTAAAAAAGAGAAAGTGTGCAAATCAACCATTTCTTTCTATATAAAATATATTTCCCAGCTAATGCAATGGAAAATACTGTTACTCTATTAGCCTATTTATTTGGTACATTTCTTCATTCATATTTCCATGAAATTTGCATACTTACATACCTTATGTATAATGAACAGTCAGATTATCAGATCCTCACTAGGAAATGGCTTGATATAGAATGCGCCAAATGATTAAGTCAAATTGATGATGTTTATCCTTTATGCCCAGTACTCCTCCTCCATCTTTTATCTGTATTATTGAATTATTGTATAACATTTGTACTGTCTTTAACATGCTCACTATTAAAAAATCAATGAACTTAAATAAAATTGATTTTTCAAATACAGCCTACAGGGTATTCTGTAAGAAATCACACCTTGACTGCAGATTTTTTTCACACTGCTTGGCTAGGCATGTTTGGTATTTTGTTTTTAATAAATAAATGTTTTAGTTAATATCTTAAATTTTGAGAACTGACTTTTAAAAAATACTTTCTACTTTTTATCTTCTCCAAACAAAGAAATATTTATTTCAAACAGAGTGAACCAAAGAGCTGAGTTGAGAGTTTCACTATCTTTATCATCAGATATGAAATCTTATACTTCCAACTTAGGTTTATTCTGGCAGACTTTAAATACAATATAGTGTGATAAACTCATTTAACTATAATTCTTAGGTAATGCATAATGATTGACCAAATTGCAAAATTTATAAGCATATATCTTCAAGATGATAGTGATATTAGACTAACATTGGGATGACCCAGTCAGAGCTACCAAACAGGCAGAAGTAGTCCACATCCTACCTGTAAACAACCTAGAATCAGCATGTCCAGATGCCATCACTGGTACAGAATCATAGGAAAGTCTAGATCAGAAGAAATATCTGGTAACCACTCGGTCTTGCTTACTGCTGAGAGCAGAGGCTTAAAATTGGGTTATCCAGGGCTCTAACAAGCCAAGACATGGATTTGTCCAGAAAGAAATATTTCACCACTTTGCATAATTTATACCAAGGTTGAATTGTTCTCATGGTGCAGGATTATTTTCCTGAATCCTGATAGATTTTGTCCCAAAGCTACTTATGCCCATTGCCTCCTCTGTCAGTGAGCATCCTTGTGAAGGGAGTACCTTGATGGCCTCTTTAAGTACCTTTTAAGTGTTGGAAAACCGTTTCTTAACCAAATTGTCAGAAGGGATGTTGTGGGAGACTGTGCCAAATGATTTAGTAAAATCAAAGTAGTAAATTCACAGCTCTCTTATAATCCAGTGAACAAACTGTTTCATCATTGAAAGCAATCAGGTTGGTCAAACCCAGTTTACCTTTGCTAAATCTGTGTTGGCTTTTGCCATCAAGTCTGCCAGATAAGAATGTAAACCCACAGCGCTCAGTAGTCAGTCTGTCTACAAACAGCATTGATGCTTCCAGCAGGGTGAAAGGCTGTGGTTGTTAGTTTGTGTGGATAACAAATATAATTAAAGTGTTGGAGGTGGCCTCAAGGATTCTTTCAAAACATCATATAATCCTACATATCATATGACTTTTTTTTAGACTCTAAATTACAATTCTTCACTTTCACTGAAGTGGGGAAATATTATTTAGGTACTTATTCTGTACCTCAATTTCTTTCATACTTCTGAGAATTTTATTGGGGCTCTAGAGAAGTTTCTTGCCTTTTGATATTAACCCTCAGTTTTTCAGGGAGAAATTAAGGCTTTAGCACTACTTTCCAAATATTGCTGAGCACCGTGATCAAAATTTGGTAATAATTGAATGGTAAAAGTTACTATGAACTTTAAAAAATTAAATAAAGACAGCAAAGAGGATTCACTTAGCTAAAAAGTGGTTAACAAAGCAGCACCATGCCATGTTTTGCATAGTATTTTAGAAAATAACTATATTTTAGACCGTTCATATATTACTCCATGTCCAGGCCATCAAGTTCCTTGGGAATTAATCTCTTTATTCTGATGCATATGTCATTAGATCTTTAATTGTGTTCAAATATAATCCATTATGTTCAAATAGAGGTAACTTAATATATAAGGGTCAGACTATTGATCCTACAGTCCTTGTGCGCCAGGCAACCAACTCTTTATGTTACTTTCCATACTTTCAAATGGCAGTTGAATTCTGTGAATATTAATATAATTCATGAGTGATGGACTACTAAACATGGTGGCAATTATACACTGTGATTAAGTAATCACTGAAACTCAGCTGAAAGAACAAAATTCACTAATAGCACAAAATCCATTTTGATTAATGTCCTTAGCATTAAGAATACATGAACTGTCCTTTCAAAAATGTGTGTAGCACCCACTTGTAAGGAAGTACTGGAGCAGTAGGTTATTTTAACATTTTCATCATGGCTAGTTAACAGCTTGATCCATCTGTTAACATGCAGGACACCATAAAGCAGATGGGAAATAAATTAATTTTCAACTGATCTTAATAAGGATAGGTACCAAAATATACAACCAAACCCAGATATATTTGGGGGAATTTCATGGTTTGCCTCATTGCATTTCTATTTTCAGGCATTTTATTTTTGCATAGAGCATGCACCTCTATTATAACTTATTGTAATTATGTTTGTTTAATTTATTAGCTGTATTTATTAAAAATACTATATGTAATTGATATATATTGATATAGATATGATGAACAATCTCTTGAATGACAGCAAAGCTTTTATTGTCAGACTCTTTTGTTTGCCATTTAGACAAAAAGAACATTTGCCAGTAAGACTGGATGAGGAGACAGATCATTCAGAGGAAATCAGAACAGGTATTCTAGGGCATCAAGACTACAGTAACAGAAACAGTTCTGTCTGCAAGATGTAAACTACGTAGGATTTAACTGATTTCAAATATTATAATGTCAGTTACGTTTCCTGTTAATACATAGAAATTTTGACCTTCATCTAGTCATTGTAGTCACCCATCAAGCATGCTACCTTCCCCCTACAGCAGAGAAACCCTAATACAACAACATTATCTAGCTCATAGTCTTACATTTTTAATAAAATTATTTTGCACTCTATTTTTATGATTACCTTCCTCTCATGCTCTTTCCTTCTCTTGAGGAAAGTTATTGTATTGGCTTCTTAGGTCTAGTACCTTTCCCAGTTGAATGTGTTATCAGCATTAGCATGCTTTAGCCTGGCCACATCTATCTGCTGATGGCTGCACAGTTCTATCCATTCTCTGACTCAGCGCTCGCTCTTTCTTGAGGCAGGTTAGCACCACTTCAGTCAGACCCATACCCCAGGTTTTACACATATTATTCACATTCTTGTCGCTTTTCCCAGACCTCTTAGCTGTTCTGTACTGTTTGTCCAGCCAGTTTCTCACTCATCTTTTGACAATACACAGTTCCCATTTCCTTCTCTCATTTTGTCAGGGCTAGCATTTCAATTTTAACAATCATTTCAGCAAAACAGCCTAACTTGTTGAGAAAGTTTGACTTCAGATTCCAAGACGTACCTGTGAGACTCAAAAGATGCAAGACATATCTCACAAAACATGAAGACTATAATTTAGCTTTGAAATAAAATTAGAGATTGTAGGTTATGAATGAAATAAAATGAAGCGCCATGGCAACACCACTTTTTTGTTGTTGTTGTTAGTTTGTTTGTTTTAGTTTTGGCTAAAAGACATTTTTTCTTCCAAAACAATTTTTTCTGTTAATACATTTTTTTTCTTAGAAAAATAAATGTGAACTGAATGCAGTTTGACAGCCAAGACAACATTTAAACATTCTGCATTTTTCCAGTAATTCCAAAGCTAGCAGTTCATAAAGTATTCTCTTTTTCAAAGCTATATTCACCTTGAAAAAAATGCATGATTCACTGTAAATAACCAGTAAAGTCCATAATGTTTCATCAGAGTCAAGATTTCAGCTTGTCTTTCTGAGGCCTTTCTAATAAGATGCCACTCTGTAGCTGCACCTATTCGTTGAACAGTTACTGTATTTTTCCCATATAAATATTTCAATAAAAGCAGCTACGTACAATACAAAAAAATCCCAGGACTTGGGAGCATGACTGTGTTACTTGGTCTTCTGACAGCAAGAAATTCCCTTCTAATATTACTAGGGATTGTTGGTTTGGTTTCTTTTTTTGGAAGGGGAAGGGAGCAGGAAGGAAGAAGGAAGCACGTACTGCAGAGTAATTATAATCTTCATTATTTCCTATGGACTATTTTTTTTGGAGCAATACTTTGAGTAAAGCAGATTTTTAAATAGGTTTCAAGTGTCTCAGAATATGGAAGTGAAAAGCTGGTAGGACCTTTTGGACATTTGTGATATTAAATTGAAAACCTGCTGAACCACAGTATTATAGATGTAAAGAATAAAAATTCTAAAAATCTGTTTCAACTTGACAGTAGGTACATGCTCAAGAAATCTAATTAACTCACTGTTATTCCTTCCACTGCTTTTAGGGTTGTTCTTCTGGAGGAATCTCACATGCATTTCACTGAGTAACCAAGTTTGGTCAGTAACCACTATTCTTTTGATTATTTGAAATACATTAATTCTTTGGTAGAAAATGAATAATAAGAAGACATTTAGTGTAACTAGTTATTTCTCTGGATTTCATTAAGTAGAATAAATAATTACTTAATTCATCACATGCACAGCTGGAAAGTGCAATTATCTGATCAATACACTTTCATAAACGATAGTGACATTATAGACATTGGCACTTTTTGCTAATATTCCTTGAGATGTTCTCAAAACCATCTGCCTTTATAAAAGGCAACAAGATAATTAGTGTATTCAACTTAACACAAGTGATGACAGCCTATCTTCTACAATTGGTATAAATCTTCCTGAAATGTAGAATTTTCTATTTTTTTCTCTAAATTATAATAAAACTTTTTATGAAAATTGTCTCATTAATTCTTGAAAGTCTTGACTATTAATTTCTCCTTCTAAAGCCAGATAATATTTCATACACTAGAATATATACAAAAATCTATTCTTTTTAACTTCTTAAAAAGTTCTGTCCTTGTTATAAATTTGTCGGATAATAAAAATTAGAAAATGGACACTAAGAAATGATACCTTAATCATTTAAACATTTTATTATATTTATCCTGATACCTTTAAAAAATAAACTTTATGTGACAATGTTCTTTAGGAGGTTAAGTTTAAAAGCTTTTTTCATGAAAAATCTCATTAAATTCACTGAATAATTTCAAATTCGAATAAGTGATAGGTCTAAAAATTCTATTTCTATCTATTCCATAGATGTTAAAGTTGTGATCTGATGATTCTAATAACTGAAAAGCTTTGTCATTAGCTCTCCTTTTCTACCAGAGTGGAGAATTCATGATAGATTTTTGTCTTAAGGTGGCTAAAATTGAGCATGTTACCTTAACTGATGAAAAATTGCATCTATGATAAGGAAATCACAATGCCTAAATATGCAATTACTACTCTCAGTCTTTCAGCTCTCAGTGATAACCCATGTTATCTGTCCCAAGAAAAAAAGGGAAAAGTGAAAACTATTCAAAAAATACACCTTGGCAACATATGTTCTTAAAAAAAAAAAAATGGATAAGTAACATCTAAGAATGTGATTTGTGTTACTAACCATTAATATTTACATCACACATTTACATCATACAGGTGATCTGGTCTTCCTAGATTCCCGGATGTGTGGATTCTTGTGGATGAAAATCGGTACATGAGCCAGAGTGTGCATTCACAGCCCAGAAGGCCAACCATAAGAAAAGCCCAAAAAACTTGCAACAAACCCCAAAAGCTGATTCAAAATAGGAATGGACATTAGGCCAAGGAAGGGTATTCTCCCCCTCTTGAGGCTCTGATCTGCATTGCTGCATCCAAGTCTGGGGTCCTGAAGACAAGAAAGGCTTGTTAGAATGAGTCCAGAGAAGAGCCATGAAAATGACCAGAGCACCTCCCCTATGAAGAAGGGCTGAGACAGTTGGGGTTGTTCAAACTGGAGAAGAGAAGAGTCTGGGGACACCTCATTGTCACTTTCCTGTACCTTAAGGAGGCTTATTAAAAGGAGAGGGACTTTTTACACAGGCAGATAGTGACAGGACGAGGGGCAATGGTTCTAAACTGAAAGGTGCAGGTTTAGATTAGATGATGGGAAGAAATTCTCCACTACAAGTGTGGTGAAGAGCTGGAACATTTTACCCAGGGAGGCTGTGGATACCCTGCCATCCCTGGAAGTGTTCAGTTCCAGACTTGAATGGGACTTGAGCAACTTGGTCTAATTAAAGGCATCCCTGCCCATGGCAGTGGGGTTTGGAACTAGATGATCATTAAGATTCCCTCCAACCAAAACCATTCTCTGACTGCATTATTTCAGTGCTGCATTAAAATAATGCATATAAGTGTAAGATGCTGTGTTCAGTTTTCTCAGTTAAATTAGAATAAGCGGAAAAAAAGTTCAAGAAAAAGATAACTGTAGCTAGTGATGCTAACCTCCCAGTGATCAGTTCATAGCTATGGCTTTTTATTTTTACAACAGCAGTGGATAAAGGTAACCCTCTTTTCACTTTGAAGAATACTTAGAATTCTTTCATTACGGCAGAAGTCCACAGGAATGAAACGAGTATTAAATCTTGTAAAGTGGAGAAACTTCAAGAGAGACATGCTCTCTCTTTTGCAGTAGAGACTGTGGGTGGCCATGGGTGGAAAACTAGATATGAATTTGCAGTGTAACATGATAGAAAAATGCAATTCAACAAAGGTAACAAGTCATGGAGAATGAAGACAGTTGTCATTCTATACAGCTCATGTGGTATAGGATCACCCAAACATTCTGCTGCATGTACCTCGACATCAGAGAAGTTGTTGATATATAACAGCTTGAGAAGATAATTTGTGTTGAAGGACTGTATATCTGAAGTAAAACAAAAAGATAATTAGAAAGATGTAGGTGGGTGGACAAGAGGATTACTCACTGATAATTTGATATATACACCTGAAGACAGAAAACGATTGGTGGGATTAACTATTTGTTCTGCTACTGGAACTAACAGTGCTACTGGAATGCTACTGCAGCTCTGCAACAGCAGAGCTAAATTTATCTCAAAGCGTACCAGAATATGCAACAAATCTGTTTCACTAAAATGATGATATATTAATGCGTTTATTAATCTTTAGAATATAATTGCATCTTATTTTATGGAATGAAAACAAGGAAGAAAGATATGGTAATATGATTAGTTAATGCCAGTGGGCAGCTGAGCCCAACACATCTGATCACTCAGTACCCCACAGTAGGATGAGAGAGAGAACTGGAAGAACAGAAATAAGAAAAACTCGTGGGTTTGGAAAAAGATTGTTTAATGGGGAAAGCAAAGCTGTGCATGCAAGTGAAGCAAAACCAAGGAATTCATTCAGTACTTCTCTTCAGAAGTCAGGCGCTCAGCCATCCCAGGAAAGCAGAGCTCCATCATGCCTAACAGTGACTTTGGAAGACAAATGCCCCCCACTTCCTTCTTCCCTCAGTTTTATATGCTGAGAACGACATTATATGGTATGGGATGTCCCTTTGGTTAGTTGGGCTCAGGAGCCCAGCTATGACCTCCCCCACCTCCTTGTGCATCCCCAGCCTACACTCCAGTAGGGCAGTGTGAGAAACAGAGAAGGCCTTGCTGTGCAAACACTACTTGGCAAGAAACACTGGTATAATATCAACACTTATTTTGTCACAAATCCAAAACACTGCATTATATGAGGTGCTGTGAGGAACATTAACTCCATACCAGCCAAAACCAGTACAAATTAAAAAAAAAAAAAATTAAAGGTTTGTTTTGGATGACTAGGAAGTTAATTTCATGAAAAGGAAGCTAAATGAACTTGCTTGAAAAAAAGAAACTTGAACTTGACGAGAAGTTCAGCTGAAGTTTAACTAAATCCCAGTTAGCAAAGCTGAATAATTCTCTTGGAATTGTGTGCAATATGTACTATGCTCTGTTTCTCTCCTTGTTGATGTAAAGACTCCCCATCCAGCTGTCAAAGTATGCTCTTTATTCACTGAAAGTCCAGCTGACAGAGTTGGCACAGTCTGAGATACAAGCTTAAGGAAGAAAGCTGCTGAATCCTCTTAGGGAGTACTTGCAGACTGGTTATGGACTGGATCCCTGCCTAGTAAGTAGAAAGAGTAACCAGATAGCCAATTTCCTCTTTAACCACAGTTTACACAAAATAGACTGGAGAGAATAACCATGCCTAGTTATGAAGGCAGACTAGAAGTTCAGGCAGGTCTTCTGCACTGCTAACCACAATGGATTAATATTTCATTGTGTGACAGTGCCCATCAGTGATAAATTTGTCATTCGAAGTTGGTCTGCAAGGATAATATCCTTTATCTAAAAAGATAAGTATCTTTTCCCAGCCCTTTTATCAATTTCAATTCATAAACAGTAAAGAAGTAAAACACATGTAGCAAGGCTGCACTAATGGATAGGAGTAAAATAAATAGCACTAAAAGAGGCCAGAGAAATGATACAGAGTGATGACATATTCCCTTGAAGTACAGCTTGGTTAACCATCCACGTTCAGGTAAATAAGATCATATTTCTCATTCAATTAAAAAAATATTAAAGAAGACAAAAGAAAATTATATGCAGGGTAAATAAACAAGTTTATGTGGAATTTAGTGAAAGAAAAATTTCTTAAAGTTTCTTGATGAGAAAAATTGCTATAGAAAAGATGTCAGCTTCTTTCTAAATGTCTTTCGAAGTCTAAAAACTTTCTATTTAAATGTTTCCCTGAGAAAGTACATACAGACCTTTCTCATCAACCTATGATTTTGTTTGTTAAATCAAATAAATTTCCATAAGCAATTTTGCTTTCTTACATGAGCAATCATAAATATATATTAATAACAGGCAGCTAGAGAGATATTATATGTGTATTTTAAAATGAGTTTTTATTTATATAAATGTGGTTTTATTGTTGATATGTAAATTGAATTTCTAGGTATCATAAGAAATCTGCAAAGATGAAACTGAAAGTATACATGTAACCAAAAAAGTTTATTTAATAAAAATGTCAGCAAGATGCAGTCAATGGCTCAATGTCCAAGCTGAGATCAGTGACAAATGGCATTTTTCAGGGGTCACTATTTGGACCAGCATTGTTTAACATCTTTGTTGGCACTAGGACAATGGGATTGAGTGCAGCCTCAGGCAGCTTTGCTGACTACACCAATCTGTGTGGTGTGATTGAGATGCCACAGGGTAGGGATGACATCCAGAGGGATCCTGACAGGTTTGAGAGGTAGTTAAAAAATGTGAAATGCAAGATCCCGCACCTGGAACACGGCAATCCCAAACACAAATACAAGCTGGGCAGAGGTTTGGCAGAAGTTTGGCAAGTTTTGCAAGAAGCCTCAAAGAAAAGGACTTTGGGGTACAAGGGCATGTAGTGAGAGGACAAGGTGGAGATGGATTCTAGTACCTAAAGGGGGCTTATGAAAACAAGGGAGAGGGACATTTTCTATGGGTAAATAGTGGCAAGGACAAGGGGCAATGGTTACCAACTGAAAGAGGGCAGATTTAGTTTAGATGTTAAGAAGAAATTCTTTACTATAAGGGTGGTGAGGCACTGGAACAGGTTTTCCAGATGAGTTGTGGATACCTCATCCCTGGAAGTGTTCAAGGCCAGATTGTGTTAAAAAACCTTGTCCAGTGCTAGGTGTCTCTGCAGGAGTGCTGGAACTAGAGGATCTTTAAGGTCTCTTCCAATCCAAACCATTCTATGATTCCAGGCAGATACTATGTATACAAAAATATCTGCACCAAAGAAAAACATACCCAGGCACAGGGTGCATACATGGACAGGTTATTTAAGAAAAGACGTATAGAAGAGTAGTTGACATAACATCCCAGGATTAGAGAAAATGAAAATATTTTGTTGAAGAATCTATTAACCTTGCAAAGTGGTCCTGACTTATCCATGTAGATCAGCATTAAATTTGATCATAACTAGGATCATGGGTAAAGCTGCCCCTACATTTGATACACAATGCTGTAGTAAACTCCGGTGAGTTGTGCAGGTGCTGCTTTCTCAAGAAACAATTATGCAAAATTGATGACTGGTGACCTTTATGTTATTTCTAATTACATCAGCATTGCTTTATTGTTTTTAAAGTGAACTGTGTGAATCTGATCTCAGGACTTTCTGGTTCTGTTTGGACTGAGTACCTGAGTTGAGGACTGCCTGTGGAGGTTGGATGCAACAACAGATTAATAATGTGGGCAGCCTAGATTATAAAATGACTTCAGCAAAACAATGCTACTAATTAATTTAAATTTTTATTTTTAATTCCTGGGGTCTTAACATCTGCAGATAGGGTGCAGTTTGTCTCAAACAGTGTACTTCAACAATTCAGGCAGTAGCTTCACTATTTCAGTCCTGAGTTATCCTTTAAAAAGGATTGGCGGTTATGGTGAACTTAATAAAATTGTGTGGTAGCTTTTGTGAGGTTTTGTTTTATTGAACTTTTTAATTGTGCCTTATTGCAGCTAATTTTCGCTGTTTGTACAGACTGCAATTCTGCCCTTATCATCCTGCTACACATATCATCCTTCATGTATTTTTTGATGATTCACATTTAGTTATAATACACACACATTTTCCACTTGCCCTTTTCAGATGCGGACAGTGAAGTAAAGCAAAACATTGTGCTTTATTAAAATAGATGAATTGTTTTAAGAATCTTAAGGGTATAATGCCAATAATAGAGAAGAAAATTACGTGAATAAAAAAAAAATCTCCAGAATTAATTTGTAAAGATGAAAGAATGGCACTAGAATAACGCTAAGGAGACCTCTGTCCACTTTTACTGCAGTATCTTTAGCCACAGAGTAAATCACATCAGCTGGTATTAGTCTCATCTCATCTATCTTCTGCTGTCTAAAACTTTGTTTTCTGAATGTAAGCTCTCTCAGCTTAAACTCTGATACAAAAACTGGTACCTCTAGCAAAATGTTCATCTCATCTGTATTAATGTTGTCTCTACAATTACAAAACAGGAAAATTAAAACATAACATACCCAACTATTTCCTATTTTGTTTACAACAATGATGACTGCCCTTAAAACAAACAAAACAAACAAAACAAACAAACAAAACCTATTGAACTCTCTGGATCTTATTAATACTGAAAATGAAAACAACCAGCAGAAAGCATGTTATATAATTGCTCCTAATAGAAATCATGCATCATGACACTACTGTAATACAAATAGAACAATGCTCTCTGTCACGTGTTTCATCTGATATTCTATATGAATAAAATAGAAATATATATCAATTTAAATAACATACAACAAAAATTATGAGTAGCACAGGAGTAATGCAGAAATGTTTTTTGAAACCTAAGAGGGAGGTTGTCATGGAAACAGCCGGGTTAGAAATCTTTTTGTTGCTGCAATTTTATTCAGCTGCTGCTTATTCTCTATGCTATTTTAATAAATTAATCTTCCTGAAGTCATTCATGATTTTAATTTTTTCAGAATAAGGTGTTATGTTAAGAACTTTTCAGATGTAAAGAAAAGATTAATGGCATATTCATATATACTGAAGCATACAAAAATGAATATTTCCACTTTACTCCTACTCTCATCTAGCTGAAAGACTAAAAGAAAAAGGTGAGTAAAGGAGTGAGTCATTCCCTCCATAAAAGGCTATCATGACACTCTACACAATGTTTTGCCTCAAGTGACCTAAAGGAAGAAGAAAACCTATAAAAACAGTCTCTCCAAATTTGAAATACCTAAATTATTTATCCTACATGAGTAAAACAGGTGAGCTGAAAAGCTCAACCAACAGAACTCATCTATAAAAGTAATTTAAAAACAAAGTTTAAAATTAAAACAAGTAAAATAAATAAGTACCAGGTTAACAAGAAAAGGAACACAAGTACTCAGTGACAAAAGAGAAAAATTCTTGATAACTAACCTGTCTGCAAGAAACAGGAATTTATTTAGTCTATATGAACATACCTGCAACAAATACAAGTTTCTAAATATTAGTTTTCATAGAGAAAAAGAGGTGAAGTACCAAAGGAAGCAGAATGGAAAGGGTAACAAGTGGCATGTCTTCACAAAACAACCTGAACGAAGCAATATAATACAAACCTAAAAGCAAACCCAAAGAATTAATAGTGTTTCAATGAGCAATGTATGCAGCCAAAATGAAAAAAACCACTAGGGACTAATAAAATCTGAAGACTGAACCACATAAAATAAGGACAATCTCCAAAGAAACTACAAGGCAATAAAACAGAGAGGGAATGAATCCATGGGTTTGAAAATGTATATGTTATTTCTTGGAACAAGAGCCGATCTAAGACTCTTCATGGATACTTTTTTCCCTACTAAACATACTGGTTCACTGATAGGTAAAAAGCTTTTTGGACACATTGATCTTAACAAAGGTTAGAGCACAACACAGGTCCTTTAGGACTTTCTCATCAGTTATCTGCCCCTCAGTTTTCTGATAGATTGTGTGGAGAATTACATTCACTCTATATTGAGCCAACACCATGTTAGTTCCAACATCACGTGTTAAATCAAATATCAAGTACTAGCTGCATATATATCACCGCTTAAATTTCCTTGGCCATTGCTTCTATCACTGAAGACGGCATTGCACTTTTATTACACTGAATTCAGGATACATATTAATCAATACTGATCAGTCCTTATGTTTCTAATGAGAAAGATCACATGAGGACAGCAAGTGATGGCAAGAGACAGTGCCCATCATTTTCCTCAGTATTTTTGGTTCTGACTAGAGGTTTTCTCTTCTCCAAGGAAAGAGGCTGGAGTTTCTTCCAGTAAAATTGATGGAAAACATCAGATGGTGTTATTTAACAAGGTAAGATGCCTTGCTGTGTTGGAACACAGATTTCAGTGTCTTTGGAATACATTGTTTTTCCAGTGCCATCTTCCAGACACAGCAGCTATAGGTGCAGCACTTGGCTCTATACCAGTACTGAGCAAAAGGTTTGTTTAGGGCCTTTCCACCCTGCTTATAGGACTTAGTTTTATTGTGCTTTCTCCATATTTCAAGAATCTTATAAAAATTTCCTTATGTTAATTGCATCAATGGATAACCTGAGTTTAAATATTTTAGAACTTTCTTGCTACAAAATTCTTCCTTTGTTGCAAGACAGACTAGAGGAGGCTAAAATAATGAGGGCTCCTATTTTCACTTTTCTGTTTCTTAAATCTGCTGATTCACAACATGGATGCTTGTGGGTGTGTGGTGGGTTCATCTTGGATGGCTTCCAGATCTCCATCCAGCTAGCTGCTTTCTTACTCCCTCTCCTCAGTAGGATGGGGAGAGAAAATTAGATTAAATATCTCATTGGTTGAGATAAAGAGAGTGAGATCACTTACTAGTGAGAACTATGGGAAAAATAAACTCAACTTGGAGAAAATGAATTTAATTTATTGCCAATTAAACCTAGAGTAGGATAGTGAGGAACAAATAAACAACTAAAACATATTACACTTTGCCTGACCTGCATAAAGTTCAGAAATAATGTTTGTAAAGTGTTGTGTATAAGGTCATCAGAATATAGCACTAACCGGTCACCCAAGCTATATTATTATACAAGTACTTACCTGTGAAAAAATTTCAGAAGATGTTTACAATGTTCACCTGAAAGCTACTAATGTCTTTTATCCAGAGAGAAAAGGACTTAGGTAATTATTTCGTACAATGTCTAAAGACACTGTCTGATTCTATTTGATCTATTTGTATATTACTCCCTCTTATCTTGAGGTGGAAAAATAAAGATCATGCTCTGTCACAAAAATCCACAAAAGTAGACCCAGAAGAGTCCATTACTTCAAGTAACCTATACCTTTTGATGCATGGGCTTCCTAGGTTGTGTTAATAAAATTAGAATGTAGTACAGGGAAATTAGAAAAACAAAACCAAAGGGAAAAGAACCCAAGCTAACCAAACAATAACAACAACAACAACAATCCCATCCACCGCCCCAAAAAAACCCCAACATATACCCAAATTGCTTAAAAGGAAAGAATTTTCTCTAGTTATATATTTTTAAAATTTGACCCTAGTTATTTCAGGTTTCCAGCAATGCTGAGATACATTTATGTGAATTAATGATCTGTATGATTAAATGACCTCATTTCATCCTATTTAGTGACAATATCTTATCAACAGCAGGGTGGACTACTGGAATAATTTCTAAGAAACATCTCAGCTGTATTACAGAGAATTTTAATGGATTATTTTTAAAGCTTCTGAAAGGAGATTTGTCATATAAAAATAACAGTCTGAGTATTAAAATTGACCATATATTAAGAAATTGAACTACTTGAAATTAATTAATAACGGATAAGATGTATTTTCATAAAATTAACTAATCAATTAAATGTATATATTTTTTAAATATATGAAGTTCTCATTTCTTAACAAGGAAAAACAATTGTGTTTCTCAAGGATGAAGGAACTCTATATGTAAGTTTGAAAACTTAAACTAAAAAATGCAAATTTGGGGTCATTTTAATGAACTATGTAGGCTGCAGAAGCATTTGGGGGGAGCTGGGTAACTCTCTAGAAGAAAAAACTGTCTTGGAAAGTTCATACAGACGTAAATACATCGGATTGATTATTGTCTTAACATAGCACAGGTCCCATTGCTCATTCTATGTGCTTTTTCCGCGTTAATCTCTTTAAATAAAATAAAACTGGAGGACCCCAAGTCTCAATCAAAAGCAGTTTTATCAGTCTATGAATCTTCTCTGACAACTGAATTCTCTTAACTCCCCCCAATGGCAATGTGCTTGTTTCTCTGCATTTCTTAAACACTCTACTTTATAAAGACACAGCATCTGAAAGATCCTACTTAATATCAGAAGCAGCCTAAGTATCACTATAACATTCTTGTTGAGCTAATGAATCTTGTTTATTAATCAGGCTAATCAGCTTTCTTTGTTCACATACAACCAAATGGCTACAGCACACAGTACTGTGAAGGATCCAGCCTTACATTTTTCATGTTCACGTTCCCATTGGCCCAGTTATGCATTTTGCAGATGCAACACTGCATACCATGTGTAACCAGATGAGATTTTGGAAAAATACATATCTTTATAACAAAAAGCGCTAATCTTGCATCCACTTTGCACAGAAATTCTATAAAACAAAAGATAAAAATCACTCTTTCCTTTCAAAACATACAGGTTTACTCTATGTTTACTTTTATACAGCATCCCTTCACTATCAAGCCATGTCAAGATAATTTGTTAAACTATCTCTACCCATTGCTAAGGCGAAGCTCTTTGTGAGTCTTTCCAGATCTGTCTCAGCTTAGTATTCATGTTTCTGAAAGAAAACCTAAAAAGAAATGAATCTTTTCCTTCTAAATTTTACCTTAAGAGAACTTAGGCTCTCCTATACTCAAATAAATGGCAATACTCTTATGTCCTAATTTGAAGAAAAAAATACTCAATGAATTTTGATCTATACAACTCCTAACTGTGATCATCATTTTAATGTGTGTAACTCCTAACTACTCACTCCTGAATTTTTAGTCAGAGGTAAAACAGAGTGCTGTTCACACTTGACATGGCAGAGACCTTGACATATTTCCTGCCCAACAAAGTTATCTCAAGATGTATCTAGTAAAATAGAGTTACAAGTCCTCATAAAATAATAATTTTAATAAAATTAGAAAGAGAACCTCCACTGAAGATAGAGGAAAGCTCTCTATGTTCATTGTTTATAGCAGATTTGATACTGAAAGGTCAAATTTGAGAGGACATCATTATGCACCTAAAATAAAGTGCAGCTACTATTTTAGACAACAGCAGCAAAGCAGAAAAGTGCAAAGAAAACAGCTACCCACCTAATGAATAAAAATCTTATTGGTCTAGTCAGACAGTTACAGATACACATTTTTTTATTTACAAGAACTTGATCATTAGGGCATACCCAAATTTTCTGTGTTCCCTTGTCTTTTGCTATTGAATACATGTGATTTATTCAATATTTTTGTTTTTGATTTATTTATTCTTACTTACTTGCTAAAAAGCCAGCAACTATGGTTCCTCTGATAAGCAGAACTTATTTTTTACCAGAAATCCAGTAGGACACTGGCTCTCAATGAAAGTATGGAGGCATAAATTGTCATTTTTCACTTAAAGATTAGCTCAAGTCAGCTGTGTTATCTTTTGAAGTGATACTCTTGTTAGAACTGCTCCAGCAGTAAAAATATCCAGTAATGTAGCTACTTGGGTTTCTGGCAATTTACAGACATTATTTAATCATAACAATGTATTTGTGAGATGGTTACATTTGTTTATCTGCACCTTCACCTAGAGAATATGAACTGGGATATTAATTAATTTAGCCAAGGGCACAAATGGAATGTGTATCAAATTTAGATTAAAATTCTCCTCTTTTCAGCTCACTTTTAGGAATTCACCTCAGTACACAATTTTCCCCTTCTCTAATTTAGTTTGCTATTATATTAATAATGTAGCTGTAAATTGTGATACAGCAAGTCTTCACTCCTTTCAAAAACAACTGATCCATTCTACCGATGACCCCTGGTTCACTGCGAGTTTTTTTGATCATTTGATGATGATGAAGAACCACTGCTGTGCACAGCATTTTATTAGAGTCAATAGAATGAAATTCATCATTTCTAGTGTATATTTCCATTACATAAACTTCATTGTTCTAGATGACACACACACACACAGAGAATTGTAATAAAAATTAATTGGGTAAGGAAAACTTTACAGAGTGGCTGGCTTTTCTGTAAAGAAAGAGGCACAGACGATTACTAAGACAATGCCACAACAATTTTGTTTCCTGTCACTGACATACATTCTATTGTATGAAAGAGATCTCCTTTAGATCTGTGGAAAGAGGTGCAGGATGCTTCCGTGTAAAATCCACTGCAGATAAAAGTTTTGGTGAACACCAGCAAGAGTCAAACAGATGATAGCAAAGTGGTGCATTGAATGTGAAAATCTCCATCTCAGAAGAACAAAGGAGATAATGTTTGTGTTAATGTTTTGCTACAGCCTTTATTCAGTGAAGCACTTGACAGGCTTACATTTGTCACAGTGAGGCAACAAACTTGAAAGAATCACCTTACCTTTGAAAATATAAGTCGGTATTGTCTTCAGTTCCGAACTCAACAGATACAGCCCTTAAGGCATTTAGGGATATTGTGTTATTAAATACTTTAAAGTTCTCTTAAAATCAGTTGCTCAGGTTGAGAGGGTTCATTGGCCAACTGTATTTCAGTACTTTGACATTTCCAGGTGCCACTGATCACCATCAGTCTATCTTCAAAACACCACAGTACTGTAAGTACTTCTTAGCCCATAACTGTATAAAATTAGTTTTCTTGGCCTTATTTTCCATAGTAACAATGAGCATATAAATGCACGTGTCAAAACAAAAACCATTTTAGAATTTATCAGTAATTTATCATCCATATTTATGAATGAACTTACAAGCTGCAAAATCCCAGGCTCCTTTGGTCAAAGGATTTCTAAGGTTAGGAATTTCTAACCCACCCTTTTCTAGGTTTTTTTCTTAGTCAACACAAAATAACATGTAAAATCTGGAATTAAACAATGTATATATAATTAGCAAAGCAAAATCTTCAGCATTTTACATCTTTCTCCCTAATTTTGATTGGTCTTTTTGCATTGTTCTTAGTTCACTTGCCACCTGGCCTCATGCATCTTGGGTGTCACTTATATCCTCTAGCATATCTTCCAGCCTTATACAATACCTTGGATACTTCAGGACATTTCAGATGGCACAAAGATCAGGCAACCAGACTGAGGTTATACAAACTTTCAAGCAATGTTCAGTTCCTTTAGGAATTAGCAATTCCAGTGGAATAGGACTTGAAAGATTGGGGTTTTTATGTTCGCTATATTTCGACATTTTGCTGCCTAAAACCTACATTTTTTTTTGAAAGAGTGTGTTGCTATAAGGTGTCTATGCAAACATACACTAAGTAATATAAAATCTTCAGTTGTGCCATATTTCTTTCCCAGTATGTTCCAGTACTATAAATAATTTTTTATCTAAGTAATCTATAATTTATTAGAATTTATTATGACAAATTAGAGAAAAAATTTCTTTTTATTAGTCTAAATAACTAGCTCTGCGCATTTCAAAATGCACGCAGAATTCTTTCATTGTACAAGACTTTATAGCACTTGAGTAGCAAATGTGACACTTCCATACTATGTTAACGTAGCAATTATATAAAAAGTATAAATGCTTACCAAAGGGGCAATTGCATCTGAAGCCACTTATGTCCTCTTCACAGGTCCCTCCATTCCAGCAGGGTCTGTCTTGACACTCACTGATGTGAACAGAACATGTTTCTCCTGAAAATTTGAATTAAAATAAAAAGACAAATAAGCTGACATGTTCAAATCACAGAGATATATTTGTAATGAGAAAAGTCTATTGGACTGTCACAGTCTACATGGTGACCCCACTGGCCACAGTACACTGGGTACACAGGACTACTGATAGACTCCCTGTGTGTCATGAATTTTTCTGCTTCATTAGTTACAGGGTAGTCCATTTTGACAGGCAAAGTTGGAAGCATTACAATCAGGAAAATAGACAGCTTTCCTACTGAGCTTATACATAATCCTGAAGCTTTCTTTCCGTTATACAAATCTACAGCATTTAAGCAATTTTTGTCCAGTTCTGTCAATCTTTTTCTTTCATTTTGCTCTCTGACACCTTTGAAAAAGAATTTTGAAGTATCATTGTATATGAAAATCAGGCCAACACTAATTTACAGACAGTTATGTGTAATAGTACAGTTCAGCCTATGTTCTACAGTAAGTTGTCAGTAATATTGGACATTTCTCTTTCTCCATGTAATACGAAGGAGGAGAATGATCAAATCACTAAAGATCATTTAATGTGCCAAAATGCAGATAAGAGGGGATGAAATAATAAAGCACAAATTACGAAATATAGTGAAATGTAGATTTGTAATCTACAAAAGGGGTTGCTTTGATATATAACAGGAAAACCATTTCCAGTGTATTGGGTTTGTGTGGCCAGGTTTTGGTAAAGGGAGGGGCACAGTGGTGGCTTCTGTGAGAAAGTGCCAGAAGCTTCCTCCCTGTCCAGAGGAGCCAGTCCCAGCCAAGTCCAAGACGGACATGCCGCTTGCCAAGGCTGGGTGGGCCAATCAGAGATGGTGATAACACCTCTGTGATAAGACATTTAAGAAGAAGGAAAAAAAGTTATTGTGCAGGTGTAACTGCAGCAGAGCTGAGTGAGAACATGTGAGAGGAGCAGCTCTGCAGACACCAAGGTCAGTGCAGAAGGAGGGGCAGGAGGTGTTCCAGGTGCCAGAGCTGAGATTCCCCTGCAGCCCATGCTGCAGCCCATGGTGAGGCAGCTGTGCCACTGCAGCCCATGGAGGACCATGGGGATGCAAAGATCCACCTGCAGCCCGGAGAGGAGACCCATGCTGGAGCAGGTGGATGCCTGAGAGGAGGCTGTGACCCCAGGGGCGACCTGTGCTGGAACAGGCTCCTGGCAGGGACCCACAGACCCGTGGACAGAGGAGCCCATGCTGGAGCAGGGGTCCTGGTAGGACTTGTCACCATGTGAGGGACCCAAGCTGGAGCAGCATATTCTTGAAGGACTGCTGATGCCATGATGATTTTTTGCTTTTCTTTTATACTCCTTTTATNTTCGACACACCTAAGGATCCTTAAATAAATACCGAGGTAAAAACCTTTTCCCTCTTAACTGTGTTCAGCTCTCTTAATTTAAGACCAGGATAAGGCATCACTGCACCCCATGGAAGAATGACCCACATTGAAGTAGCTTGTAGGAAACTATTGCCTGTGGGATGGACTCATGTTGGAGAAGTTCATGGAGAACTATTTCCTGTTGGAAGGACCCCACAACAGAGCAGGGAAAGGATTCCTCTCCCTGAGCAGCGGGAGAAGCCACAGATGATGAACTGATCATTACGCCCATTCCCTGTCCTGTGCTGTTGGTGGGGAGCAGGTAGAGTTGGGAAGAAGGGGTGGGTGGGGGAAGGTGTTTTTGAAGGTCTTATTTTACTTCTCATTATCCTACTCTGATTTTATTAGTAATAAATTCAATTAATATCTCTAGTTCTAGTCTGTTTTGCCCGTGATGGTATTTGGTGAGTGATACATATATCTCAAATATCTCTCCAGGTCCTTATCTCAACCCATGAACCTTGTTATATTTCCTCTCCCCTGTCCAGCTGCAGAGGGGAGTGATAGAGAGGATTTGTTCAGTGCCTAGTGTCCAGCCAGTGTCAACCCACTACATCCAGACATAGGAATATGGATGTAAATCATGTTCAGAAGTTATAACAGGTTGGCAGTGTAGAAAGTATGCTGGGCTTTCTGTGTATGTTACAGCAGAAGATAAAAAGAAACCAAATGCTGATATACCTCTGAATTCTTTGCATGCTGAAAATAATTTGGTCTCTTCCATGCTGCATCCTTACATGCCCTCACATAGAATCATATGAACCAAGACTGTTGACTCTGAAAACCTGTATCTACTAGATACAAAAAGTCTTCATTGGAGAAATGGAGCACCAAGATTCTCTTCCACACATAAACTTCTGATAGAAGGGCACCTATTGGGTTTTTTCTACCTCTAAACATGCTCTGCATTTTCCATAAGATTTGAAGGTATATGGGCAAAAAGGGGAGAAAAAGCATAGCCCAGGGAGAGTTCAGGTAACTCAGTAAAATAAAAAGCTTTCTGCTACGAGCAGTTGCTGAGTGCTGTCTAACATGTCATGGCACCAGTGAGGATTATAGCAAGGACTGGCCAGCATACAAATTATTGTCTAAGTTCTTTAATTTTTCTAAGAATTTTCTTTGAAGTGCTGAAAAGGTAATGGCACTATATACAACCTTTCTGATCTAATTCTGGTATTTTGCATCCTTGTGCTTTCTAGTTCAGATCCCTCATTATGGTGGGTCTCTTTTTAGAGAGATAAATAAAAATGCATTGGCATCTGTTCTCTTCCTCTGGATAAGCAGGTGGAGAGTAGCACAAATAGCACAAACAGAGTTTCCTCCAGAAGTAAATTATCTGGCCACAAACCATAGGCAAGCTGAAACATGTACTAGAAAAGCTCCTTGAAACAGATTTCCACTCCCTTGAATTGTTAAAGGTTAAAGCAAATGCAGTTTTAAGGGAAATAATAGAATGAGATCATCCTCATTTACTGATGATATCCAAGATAATCATGCAAGGGAAATTTAGGAATTAATGTTCTCAGAGCACAAAGGTAATATATGGGCAGTATTTTAAAAATATTTCAGAGAGAATCAAAGAATCTGTGAAGATACTGTGAGACCATATTTTCTGAGTATTTGAGACATGAAAAAAGCTGGACAGATACAGAGAAGCCTTTTTTGTTTTCAGTATGCAGCTCCTCTCAACTACACATTTGAAATGAATGATGAGAATCTTCTTTGAAAGTCAGATAAAAATTATTAATTGGCCACAAATTACTTTCAACATCAAAGTATGTTAATATAAATATTTTTCTGGCTTATGCTTTTAAGTTTAAAATTAATACAACACATCCAAACATAATTACTGGTAAAACATAATATTTAATTAGCTATTTAATAAATCATAGCTTAAGGTCTGAGTTCTTATACACTTTAAAGGCATCATGTCACCAAATTCTGAAGTACAGACAGAATGCTAAAAACTACCATGAGCCAACTCTGCTTCTATTATGCTATAGAATATTTTATGCTGTATAAAATTTCAGTGTTCTTAAACATATACAGACAATTACAGGAAAGTCTGTCACTCTTGCAAGTTGCATTGCCTGATTTTTAACAGCGACATTTTCTACCGGCACACTGATGATACACAAGACATTATGCTGCAGGAGCACAAAGGTTTTGAGAATAACCTAAGGACCTGAGTAGATGAATGCTAAAAATATTAGCAAAGATATTTCGTCCTCCTCCAATGTTACTGATATCACTTACTCTGTTTAAAATAGTCATGCTACTTTAGCAAATGGAGAGACTCTGAAGTTCTCAGGTAAATACAACTGCAGATGAAAGACAGCAAAAAAAATTAAGTTTCATAAGTCTTATGGATGCAGTCTCATTGAGTATTCCTTTCCTTCAGAAGTGCAGCTCTGTAAGATTGCTAGACTGAAAGTTTGCACCTTTCAAACTTTGGATGTTTTTTTACTGCTTAACTTAAAGACATTAACTTTGCACTTTACAGATAAACTTATCAAATTATTGTTAGATTTTGCGGAATATCCACAAAACTGAGGGGCTTTTAAATATCAAAATAAGTTTAATTTCATACCATCCTCAAATATAATATTCAGACATTAGAATAAATATCTGAAATTCATTGAGCAACTAGAATAAAAACTGAAATAATTTGAGAGCTTATTTTCTTAATGTAATACACATTACATTTAAAGTATCTCTTATTAAGTGCCACCACCACTTTAAAATTTGTCTGAATCACAAACCACATGCAAAATGATCAAAATACAAGGTTTCTTTTAAATACTCTTTATACCAAATTTTGTTTTATAGATAAAATGAAATATAAAGTTTGACAATGCAAAGGCACACAGAATGACCACATTTAAGAAAAGGATGTGTGAGAATATTATTTTGAAGCAAAACTCCTTGCTTGAGGAGACATTCAAGACAAAATGAAACTCTCTATTCCAAGACCAGATGAAAATTAAATGATTTAAAATTCTGCTTAATGTAAACTTAATGAAGTACTATTAGAAAAAAAAAATAATAAAGGAAACCACAAGGGTTTTATAAAGTTCAAGACGTAGCCAAAATATTAACAGTGTATTTGAGGATTGCCTTCACAATAGTGTCTTACTGTCCACCATTTTTTAAAATGTGTATAATTGTAAAGCATTCCAGTCATGTACCTGATAACAAATTGTGTAATTTTGTTGCTGGCTAAGCAGCATAAGTTATTCTGTTAGATAAGAGATATATCAAGCTGAGTAATGCTTCTGCTTACTTTGCAGAAAATGCAGTTATGAAAAAGAAACACAGACCATCCAAGTGAGGCTTTAGTGAACTTGACAGACATTTCTTTTTCTCAGCTTTGTTGTTCTACACACTTGGTCATTTTTTTCTTTTCTTCGAGGTATTTTCTGTGTATGATATTGTAGTAGTCAAAAATCCAAAACAAACCTTATTTTTATTTACCTCATATAGTGTAATTCTTTCTGTGAATGCCTGTTACAGATTGAAAACAATGTATATGATGTGTGAAACCACCCCACCCTCTTAGTTCCTATGAAAGAGTTTTAACTCAAACAAAGTCTGTGACTCTTCAAATGTAAACTGCTCAGAGCCCAGCTCATCTATGGGATTACATTGTACATCTGAGCACAATGTGCCAGCAATAATCACTCTTCCCTAGCAGAAAAAAGCCAGCAAGAGCCCTTGAAATGGTTGCACTACCTGATGCCCTGAGCTGCACACCCAACCCAGCCTGGTTGTGTGGTGGAAATGTGGGAGCAGACATGTGCTGTGGTTCTGGGATAGCCTTGTCCTGTGAAGAAAGGAACTGTATGAATGGAAACGGAAGCATGTGTTTCAAATGCAGAAGGAGTGTGGGAAAAAACCTGAACCTGATTGTCTTCCTTCGTCAGCAAAACTAATGATTTCATTATTCCAGATGACAGCTGCTTCAGGAAATTCCTATAAAGCAGCTGTCAGAGCCCTGAGAGCAGTAACAGACCCAAGCTGCCTGAAGCAGCCCCACCTAGGTCCTCCCTACACACCCTGCCCATTGTCAGTGAGTTCAGCTGTGGTCGCCCTGATCTGGCCTGAGCTATTCTGCAGATGCTGTCGTTTCCAATCCTGCCTCCCTCCCTGTCTCAAGAGTCATCTACTGTTTTTGGGAGTTTCTTTGGATGGATTACTTGTACGCACATTACAGGTTTGCTTCTGGTTTTGTCTCCTGCTGCTTCTAAGTTGCTTCCCCAGATGGACCCTGAACCTGGCCCATTGCTTGTGCTGTCTGGGGCTTGTCAGGGACCCTGTTACCAGACACTGGTTCTGACTTCCCTGTTTAGATGCTGCAGGACTGTGCCTTAGTGATGACAATGCCTGCACTGGGGTTAACCTTGGATTCTAGTTTGTGATTTCTCTCATGGAGCAGCCTTGATCTGGCTGCTCCCTGTAAACAGGTTCAATCTTCATAATGTATTAGGGTGTCCATCAGCTGTTCTAGACTTGATTTGTGTAAGGGATTAAGTCTTAAACTTACTTGTGTCAAAAAGGATTGGCTTTCACATACTTAAAGTACTTTCCTTCAAGATTTGTTTCACTTGACGTCATGGAGGATATACTATTCACACCCATTACAGAAGGGGGAAACTATTTGAAAACATCCAACCAACATAAAACCAATTAATAATGTACTGAAAATACAAACACTAAACACTTCCTCAAACTCCAGATATTACATGGATTTCTCCTGTGTATTTGGGGAATAAAAAAGTAAAAACAAAGCCCAGAAATTTAAATAATGGAATGATTTCCAAAAGCCTACATGCCATTTTCCTTTTTTGAGCAAAAAGGAATACTGAAGATCATGGCAAATAGAATATATGAATGTCAGACTCAAAAAGTCACTGTAAGGTCTACATTAGTGATGAGCTTCAATACTGTTATTTGTTAATTACACATGGGTGAAGCAATGACGGAGCATATTTTGCTATGTGGAGTACAGTATATTTTCAGAATAAAAAGATTTCCCAAATCTGAACTCTACAATCGATATTATATAAACACAAATGCTCAAAAGAAACTAATGATGCAACATTGCCTATCTGCTTAGAGTTCTCAGCAGCTGCCTTCTCATTTTTGTGGGCATCTAAACAGAAAAGAGTTTTAATGAAGGACATATTTAGATAAATACAGGGTTTTTTCCAAATAATTCCAGGAAGGGCTTACTTTAAACCAGGAAGAAACAGAGTGCTATTTATGACATACCAGTCATCATGAAAACTGGAATTATTTGATGCTGAACATTGATGTATCAAGATAGAGTTAACAGAAAGATATGGAAGAAAGGATAGACTAGGAATTACTCTGAATGTCAGCTGGGAATTACTCTGAAGCATTATGCTACATTAGAAGGACTGAACCAGAAGATGGCGATATAGAAGGTCACCACATGACCAAAAGTTTAAAAATTTAAAAAGTTATTAATTTAATTTTTAAAATCATACTGCAAACTTCCCGCTGTGATGAGTGTGAAGTTCTCTTATAGGCAGTGGAAAGTACATCAGACATTAACAAAATGTCTCTAACATTAAAGTTTCCATCATTAGTAGCCTTTACAGTTCAAAAGGAAAGACGGTGGTATATGACTTTACGAAGTATTTGGTTTTATTGTGAAAATACTCAAGCCTTGGATTTTTTATGAACTTGTTTTTAAAAAATAAGATCATGTTTTTCATGTTGACAAATCCCATTACACTGCCTAAGGGGGCCCCTAGTTAATAGAATGCAAAACATTTGAGAAATGTTGATAGACATCAGACTGATTAACCAGCTGGACACAGGAGGTAGCTATGAATTGTCTATTTAATATTTTACTTCTGAAATAATTAAGATTTTGATGTTATATTAAAGATAACCCAGGTACTCATTTAGAAGCAGGAGAGACACCAAGTCACCTCCCACCTAACAAGCGGGAGGTTGTTTGCAATACCTCTGCATTCTAGTACACAAAGTATGATAGCTCCACAAATACATACAGACTACTGAGCAAAAAAACTTTGTTTTGCTGTTCAGCTTATTTACTATTGCTTTTGCTATTTCATCTGAAATAGAATTTACTATTTATGAAGAAAAATGGAGTGCATCTGGATTTGTTAAAAAGCTAAATTACAGAGAAACAACATAACAAACACACAAAAAATAGATAAGAATAAATGTGGGGTTTTTAGTTGTACACTGAGATATAAATAACTGATTCATAACATGCAGTTATGACTGAACTTAAAATCTGTTTTGTACTGGAAAATATCCCAGGATCATAAACCCTCAGAGACTATGAAAATGTAATTGCTAGGGTAGTGATAATATTTTTATAAGTTTAAACAGCCTTTTATTAATTGTTTGTAGTTTATACTCTGAAAAATCAGAACTCAATAAATTCAGTATGTGTGGTAATGAGTTACACCTAGTGGGTAAAATTACAACATTTTTTTTTCTTTAAATTTGTTTCCATGGAAATACTATTATATAATACCTCATTGTGTGATAAAATAAAGAAATTTTTTTTAAAGTGTTATCCAGTAACATATAATTATGTCATTTTTTATAAGCAAGTCCTCACAGTAACAGTCACAGAATGGTTGAGATTGTAAGTGACCTCTGAAGGTCATTTTGTACACTCCCCCTGCTCAAGCGGGAACACCCAGAGCCAGTTTCACGGATCCAAGTACAGATGGTTTTTGAATATCTCCAAGGATGGAAACTCCACAACCCCTGATCAACCTGTGGCAGTGCTCCGTCACCCTCACAGTAATAAAGTATTCCCTGATGTTCAGATAGCAACTTCTGTTTCCCTTTGTGCCCATTGCCTCTGGTTCTGTCAATGAGCACTGCTGAAAAGAGCCTCGCTCCATCTTCTGTACACCCTCTTCAGATAAGCCCTCTCTGAGCCTTATCTTCTTCATGCTGAAGAGTTTCAGCTTCCTCAGCCTTTCCTCATAGGAGAAATGCTCCAGTCCCTTAATCATCTCACTGTCTCTTTACTGTCCTCTCTCCAGTGTGTCCATGTCTCTCTCACCAGGGAGCCCAGAACTCAACGCAGTAGTACAGGTACAGCCTCAGTACCAGGCTGAGTAGAGGGAAAGCATAGCTTTCCTTGACCTGCTGACAAAACACTTCATAATTCAGCCCAGGCATATACCTTCTCTGACCAAGGGCACACTGCTGGCTCACATTCAACCTGATGTCTACCAAGACCCCCAGGTTCTCCTCTGCAAAGCCGCATCCCAGCTGATCAACCCATGGACTGCACTGGGGCATGGACTTATTCCTCCCGAGGTGCAGGATTTGGCGCTTCCCCCTGTTGAACTTCATGAGGCTCATGTCAACCCGTTTCTCAAGCCTGTCTTGGTCCCTCTGGGTGGCAGCACAATCCTGTGGTGTATCAGCCACTCCTCCCATTGTTGTGTCTTCTGCAAACTTTCAGAGGATGCAGTGCCTTTGCCCCATCAGTCAGACCACTAATGAAGAAGTTATAAAAGATTGGATCTGCTACTGACTCTTGAAGTACACCACTGGTTACTCATGGAAATGTTGACTCCATGACACACATCATCTTCCTCTGGGCTTGGCCACTCATCCAGTTTTCAGTTCACCTCACTGTCTACTCATCCAGCCTATACTTCATCAGCTTTTTAATGAGGATCTTGAGGAAAATCATGCAGAAAGCTTTGCTAATGTCAAGGTAGACAGTACACACTGCTCTCCCCTCATCTACAAGCCAGTCATTTCACTTTAGAAGCTTATCAGGTTGGTCAAGTTTGACTAACCGTTGCTGAAACCAGGCTGATTACTCCAGATAATTTTCTTATTCATGATTTCCAGGATTAGCCGCTCCATTACCTTAAAAAGGATCAAGGCAACAGAGAGCCGCTTGAAGTTTTTCAGGACTTCATTTTTGCTCTTCTTGAAAAGTCACATTTGTTTCCTCCATTCTTTGGGTGCTTCTCGTAATCACCATGATCTATTAATATTAAATGGCAGTGACTTCACAATGCCATCTGCCAGCTCTCACCGTATTACATATCCAAAGAAAGGCAAAAAAAATGGTGAATGGTCTGGAACACAAGTCATATGAGGAGCAGCTGAGGGAGCTGAGGAGGAACCTGATTACCCTCTTCAACTACTTGAAAGGAGGTTGCAGGAAGGTGGGGGTCAGTCTCTTATCAAGTTACAAGTGACAGGATGAGAGGACATGGCCTCAAGTTGTGCCAGGGGAGGTTTAGAACAGATATTAGGAAAAAAATCTCCACTAAAAGGGTGATCATGCATTGGAATATGTTGCCCAAGGAAGTGGTGATATTGCCACCCCTGGAACTGTTCATAAGTTATGTGGATGGGCCACATGGGGATATGGTTGAGCAGCGAACGTGGTGGTGCTATCTTAACATTTGGACAGAGTGATCTTAGAGGTCTTTTTCAGCTTTAATGACTATAAAATTTTATGATGCTATGATTTGTGGGTTCATCGCAACAGGGCCCATGAGCATACATATATCCAGCTTGCATAAGTATTTCCTGACAGGAGTCTCATCCATCAAGGGTGTGTCTTACTTGCTTCAGGCTTTTTCTCTGGTCTCCAGGATTGTGGATTTTTGAAGGGCAGTCTTACCAGTACAGACTGAGGCAAAGGCAGTATTCACTACCTCAAACTTTTCCATGTCCAGTCTCATTAAGAATGGGACTATATTTTCCTTTCCCTTCCCTTTGACACCTACATACTCACAGAAACCCTTTTTGGTGCCTTTCACACCTCCTGTCATATTCAACTGCACTTGACTTTTTGACCTTCCTAAACTTATTGCTGCATGCTCAGAGAGTGTCTGTCTATTTCCTGCCAGGTTACCTGTCCTTGCTTCCACCCACTGTCGATATCTTTTTTTCTGTTTGAATTTCACCAGGAGTTCCTTGATAATCCATACAGGCCTCCTGATATTTTCTGTCTGGTCCTTGAGACAAACAGCTCTTGAGCTTGGAAGTGGTGATAGGTTTTCTTAGGCCCTTTCCTCAAGGGTTTTATCCCAAGGGACTCTTCCAAGCAGATCTAATACCCCATAGTATTGTCCCTGTAGAAGATATTGAGGTGGTTGAAGTTCCCCATGAAGTCCAGCGAAGTACAAAATAAGGGTTGAAGTTTAAGCAGCAAGATGGAAATGCATTGTGTTAGATTTTGCACAGGTGAGGCAAGTATTGTTTTCTTCACTTCTATTCAGACATGCAGTTCTGCTATCATAATGGAATTTAAGTTGCTTCAGGGACAATCCTCCATTTTGTTGCACATTTGTTAATAAATGAGCATGAACAGGAAGTAACATCTTCTATTAAATGTGTAAGCAAACAACCAAGAGATTATATATTCAACTAAAATTGAAGACAACAAATCTGCAAGTGTATATCACATACATAAATGTGTAAATGAATATATGTAAATGAAATATGTAAATGAATATAAGCATATTTGAAATGAAAAAATGTTAGTGCTTAAATGTTGAAAGTATGTGTAGCTAGCCAGAATGTATAATGAAAAAATGGCAGTGAACTTCTAATTACTTAGGAACTCAGCACTTTGGCAGTAACCCAGAAGGATCCAAATAAATATGTTACCCATCCCAGGGGTTTAACTGGGACTTAAAAATCTGGACTGGAGCAAAAGCCCTCAGCAGCTTGGAAGAAGAAGCTGTAAGTTAATGTTTAGTTGGTAAAAATGACACTGTGCATGCTATGCTATTTATTTTTGCCTTTGTTAGTGATAGCCCACATTGTCAATAGAGAAGCATCTGGAGCATTAATTGCTTGTTCTTGATGATATAGACTTAAAGCTGGAAATCCAGTATTGCTGGATGAAAAAGTATTTTTTTTCTCCCACATGTAGTGTGAATTAGTATTATTCACACAAAACAGAAATTAGTACAAAAACAGATCATGATGTCAGGTTGTGCAGGATGTATCTAACGCAATGCAGAAATCTACAGCCCGTCTCTTCCTAGAAAAGATGTCTGGGACAGACAGATACTCTACCTCTGGTGCATAGAAGGGGAGTCTGAACAACTCACTCAAATAAAGCTGATTATACTCTATATATGCAGAGAGATGATACTGCTGGTCTCATTCTTCCTGCATCTGAGATTTTCCTGTTCTGTACCAAATCATTGTTCTTTTCAGCCTGTGTATAAGTGAAACCATAACACCTAAGACTGCATAACAGTGAAATTAAAATAATACAATTAAAATTGTGGTTTGGAACTTCATCAAATTTTTGCCAACAGAATCAAAGCTAATGCTCAGAATTGTACATTTAGTGGAGAGAAGGTCAGCTGGGGAAGAGTTAGGAGGTACAACCTAAGAATTTTAATGCTAATTCAGTTAAAACTCTTGTGAATCATGCAAACGCACACGTATGCATATTTATGTTTATATATAATTGTGATTAAACCATCACATGAACATTGCTTACATAGAGTGGGACAACCATATTTGTAATACAAGGCGCTTCAGAAGAACAAAACTTACCTTTAAACCCAGCAGTACAATGACAAGAAAACTGGCCACTTAAATCCACGCAAGTAGCTCCATTTTCGCAAGGTGAACTTGAGCATTCGTTAACTTCAACTTCACAGAAGGGTCCTTCATATCCAGGCACACAGTAGCAGCTGTAATTATGCAAGTGGTCCTGGCAGAACCCATACTGAGAGCACTGGTTTCCAATGCAGTTGTCTATATCAAGTTCACAAAACATGCCAGTGTAACCAAGGGGACACACGCACCTGTTATTGAAATGAGAGGAGAGGACAGGGGAAAAATCCAACAAAATTGCTAGTCTGGAATATATAGGTCAATAGTCACTAATAATGTTAACAGTGTTAACAATACTCCCCATCTGAATTACTCACAAATGAATCACAACTTTTTTTCAGTCTTCTTTCTTTACCTTTAATTAGTCACTAAGTAACTTCATTTCACATGCACTGCTAGGAATAAATTAAAATCTTAACTATTTACATAGGACAAACTAGGAGCTATATTAATGTTAAGCTTCAAATGAAAATATTGAAAGAGAAAACTCTTATAAATATGATTTATATGCATTTTAAGGGTTTTTTCTGTAAAAATGGTTACTTACTACAATATCTCCAGAAAGAAACAATACTACAACCTGTTTGTAAAAGGGCTTTATCATTAGCAACAAAAGTTACAATTTTTGTCTAACTAAAAAAAAAATGAATCTATAGAATTCTATAGATATTGTTCAGTATATTTCATATAAATTGTTCAAAATACTTTTGTCCAAAATGTAGGCAGACATGTAAATTGTACAAGACTGGAGATGACTTTTTCATGTTACCCTTTCTGCCTTTTTGTTTTCTTTTGCAGTGTGAATGAAAACAAATCTGGATTATCTCATATCTGACCCACATCTCATAAAATTAGAAAATCCCTTGTACTTGGTAATATATTCTTTGACTGATCCTCTCCTTATCATGTCCAGAGGTCTCCTCACACAGGACAGAATTTGACAATAATCTTACATGTTCTTGATTCATAGAGATGCTATCCAGAAAATGTAAAGAACTAACAAGTTAAGAAAGCCTTGACTGTAGTAATTTTCTCTACTGTTCCATCTGGCAGAAAGAGTATTTTTGCCTTTATTTTTAACAGAAGTGAATGCTCATGTGGCTCTTTACTTCTGTCCTCGCTTACTATGCCTGCATTTTTTATGGTAGACATAAAAAATCCTAAATCAGGAGCTGTGTGCCTTGGAGTACAGCTAATGGACACCAACTGCTAATGGGCTTTTAGTCCGTGGACCAAAATAGAACTTGCTTGAAGTAAGCCCTCCATAGCTCATATAATGTGGTTGTGACTTCATCACCACCATTTTTGCTTTACAGATCCATTGCTACTGCAGTAATGACTCAAGTAGACATAGCTGCTGTATTCTCTCTTCCAACCTCAGTCACTTCTTAGCAAACGAGAAATCTTTGCCTCCTCTTGAGAGCTTCAGCTGATTCTGTCTCTCATTTTTTAAAGGAATGCAGTACATAAAAATAATCTCATGCATTTATTTTACTGTGCTGGTTTTGGATGGGGTAGAGTAAATCTTCTTCACATGGGCTAGTACTCATATTCTTTTGGTTTTAATGTACTGTTTTGGACTTGTGCTGGAAACAGGGTTGATAATATAGAGATGTTTTTGCTATTGCTGAGCAGGGCTTACACAGAGCCAAGGCCTTTTCTGCTTTTTGCACTGCCACACTGGTGAGGAAGTTGGGGATGCTTGAGAGGCTGGGAGGAGACACAGCCCGGACAGGTGACCCAAACTGACCAAAGGAATATTCCCTGTCACGTGACATCATGCTCAGTGTATAAAGTGGAGGGAAGAAGGAAAAAAGTGAGGGACATTTTGACTCATGGCATTTGTCTTCCCAAGTAACTGTTAGGTGTGATGGGGCCCTGCTCTCCTGGGGATGGCTGAACACCTGCCTGCCGGTGGGAAGCACTGAATTAATTCCTTGTTTTGCTTTGCTTCTGTGTGTGGCTTTTGCATTTCCTATTAAACTGTCTTTATCTCAGTCCATGAGTTTTCTACCTTTTACCTTTCCAATTCACTTCCCCATCTTGCAGGTGCACGACTGAGTGAGTGGCTGCGTTGGGTTTGGCTGCAGGTGGTGTGAGATATTTATAGCTAAATATAAATTTTGACTTGCGTAAAATTTCATGATGCATAAACATTAAAAGCGGGTGTGCTTTTAGTTACCTTTAGTTGCACATTTTCTGAATCCACCTACAATAACATGGTAAACAACCAGTCATATTAATCTTTCTGGTGCAGTTAATCACTTTATTTCCTTAATTTTTTTTATGGTAACAATTAGAGTGTGCACTGTAAAAATGTAACTATTCAATCATTCTTTGAAAATGTGGCTATTATCATTAACAATGAATAGAAAATTTAACCTAGAGGTTTCCTTAACAAGAAAGGGAGGATGAAGAATTTTCTGTCATTTCCTGACTATTACTAGTTGTATAGCTTATCTTCAGAGACCACAAAAGAACTATGCAAAAACAGATGTGATGTAGAATCCAGTTTCAGTTTCATATTTCTGGTTCCATACTACAAGCAGTGATGTCATGAATATCTTATTTTTTTCAATGCTTTGGTGTCTGAAGAAATCGAAAACAGGTAAGAATGAAATGTGCTTTGTTTTTCCTAGGGAAATTATAATGTCTTTTAATTTAGTATGGGTCATCTCCTACAATAGCGTAATTATGTGTTGTATTATTATTATTATTATTACATTTTTATTATAATTCAATTTCTTATTATTATTTTCAACAATACTAAACTACTGAGCATGATATCAAAAGCTTTGAAGCATGGATTGATTTTCAGTCTTCATTTGCTTCAAAACTAAAATATTTCCCTAAAATAAATTAAAAAAAATATATGTACAGACATATATAATACCAGAATTTCCATTTATAAGTGTATTTCTAGCTCAGGGAACATGTATTTTCACCTTATCAGAGGGACAACCTGGCTGTGCACAGGCATCTCAGTACAGGGGCTCAGCCTCTCCGGAGGCTCTTCACCTCTGTCTGGGTGTCACTCCCTGTGCTGGAGTCAGCAACTGCTGCCTCTCCTGCTCCAGCTTCAGCTCTGAGAGTGGCCCATCTGGTGTGTGTGTGTGTGTGGGTGTGTGTGTGTGTGTGCGTGTGTGTGTGTGTGTGATCTCCCAGCACAGACCAGGAGATGCTAATCACACCTCCCCAGCCTCTTTCTTAAGGAGGACTAAAATGTCTACCTTGCAATCTGTGCGAACATTGAAAACAGAAGTATGGCACCAGAGGACATCATATGAAGAAGTTTTGTATTACCATTAATGGGAATAACAATGCTTTCTTAGCTTCATATATATCCTCTTTCATCCATAGCAAGATTTTGAGGGTAACAGATACTAGGAGAGAAAACAAATACCCTAATGCTTTTGCTACAAACATGGAATTTAGTAGTGAGTAGCAAACACAAGTCATTCGAGTATTACTGTGCTCCCACACATAGCATGCAGATGATTGTGTTATGACTCCAGAGCCTAAACCTAGTTAATGCTGCACAATAATTTGATATACTTGCAGAATGAATGTTAAATGGAGATGCAAAGACGGGCATGGAATTTAGACTAAGAAGGAATATGTTGCTAAAATGTGTATGGTTGTGGTGTAGGTGGAATATGTTGCTTCCAACTTTTTGTCACAAAAGGTTCTGCAACAGCAGATGTGTGGGTAAGTCAGTTGGTGCTGGTTAATCCAGGCAGTGCAGCTGTCCAGGTGTCACCATAGACTGCCTGCATTAAAGATGTAATGTGACTTGTGCTGTTGAGTAAATAACTGTGTACATCAAATGAATCTTTAAAATGGCTGCAAAAAGCCAAAGACCAGACTGAAGATGTGTCTATGTTAATCTCTGCTAGGAGATGACCCAGCTGTTTTCCATATTGATACAAGAGGCATATACAAGCACTGAAGGCTGGCATTAGCAAAGACTTCTCAGAATCCCTCTACTTTGTTTTCTTAATACTTATCATTCCTATATATATATATATATATATATATATATATATATATATGTATGCATGTATGTATATATATGTTTATTAGTATTAGTCCAAGCATATTAGCTGCATTTATTCAGTGTTAATTATCCTTTTTTCCCATTGATATATGAAGTGTACACACATTCGAAAGTGGTCTAAAAGGTTATTTAGCTTCGATTTGACTTTTTATGTGCATCTCTATTCTCTGCAGGGAAGTTGTTGTATAATTTATTGCAGAGGTATTCCCTAAGAAATTGTGACATATATTCACCTATCTTCTGGAGTTGTAGAAAAGTGAGGAAAAGTATTTCTCCGCTTTTTTTTAGTGGAAGAAGCCTATTATTGCTGCAGAAAACTGTGAATATCACAGTACTAAATTTATATGGCACTGTCAACTAGGTCCTGTAGTCAAATTGCATGTATAGTATAGCATGAATAAACTTGAAAAAAGAAAATTAGATATAAAAAAAAAATATAATCAAATAGCTCAATTTACCCAGCTGGAAGAAAATGAAAAAGTCAAGGATGAATAAAATAATAGAAGCTTTAAATTTTGTGATACTCAGAAATTATCTAAATTATATTTATATTTCACAATCTTGCTGGCATGATGCAAAGAAGTGTTTCATATTTTAAAGCATTTTTACTCTACAATGTGTCACTTCACTCTTTCATACTGAGATTAATTCATTATTTAATTGTATGCACTGAAATTTGTATGCTGAATACTTAAAAATATGTTGGCAATTCAAGTTTTACAATACACCAAACCTAATTTCTTAATGAGACATTTTCCTGCATAAAAACTAATGAAATGCTGACATCAGAGCTATAGCTATTGACTAAAATACATTTTTAAAGTATATTGGTTCATCATGACCTTTTAAACAGTGGTAAATCCTACAATACAGCTTCTTCAAAAGTCTTAATCTGGCAGTTCTCAGTCCTTCTTAAGGGGCTTTCTTGGGGTTGTGATACTGAATGACTAAAGAAATGGGAAACAGGACAGGTAATGGAAACTACACTGAGTTTTAAATTGCATCTTTTCACTCTGTTGCTCCTTTCCACTGAATAGACTATAGTAAAATATCTATTATTATTAACTTATTTCAATTAGGATCTTGCTTGTCCAAAATGTAATGCTGAAAAGAAAAAATTTACAAGGGTGAAGAAAACAGAGTAATAAATTGCCACTTGGATTTCAAAAACAGGAGGTTATACTCCTTGAAGATCTCTTTCACTTTAATTATTCATTAAATGCTTCTCATTGAGCCATATTAAATAAGTTCTCTCTCTTCTCCCACACAGAACATAATCAAACAATACAGGTTCTTTAGAAGGCAAAAATTATTATTGTTTTTTTTTAATGTAGAAACACTATCTATTTACTGAGGTAATGAATCTTATCTTTTTTTTCCTCAAGTATGTATAACCAAAGGTCAAGAGATTCTTTTGGCATGTGGACGCAATTAAGTCTATTGCATGGTATCTGCCAGATTCATATTGACAGCTACACCATCAACCCAGTGGCAGGAGCAGTAATTCTTTGAAGTTATCTTTATAAATACATGCTGATTGACTTACTTTATGATATCTCAAACAGCACAGGCTCAGCTGGAAGCGCAACAATTAATTTGAATTAATTACAGGTTTTGTGTCAGTGTGATTGGGGCCACTTTAGTTGTAAGAGAAGGCTCACTAAACCAAAGGAGGAAAACTCCTAAGACTTCTTACTGTAATTATGAGGCTCTTAGTATACAGCCTTGCTGAGAATTACACTATATAAACATTTAAAACTCCCCTTCCTTCACTTAGAGCAATTCCCCATCCTGAACTCAAAGGAAATTCTTTGCCCATATATAAATATACATCTATGTGACACTACAGTCTGGAACAGTAATTTCAAAACAGGAGGAGAAAAAGAACATGCCATGGCAAGGAGACAGGAAGTTAGAAACATTTTATTCAGTTGAGGGCTTATTTCCTATCTGGAAAATAATGATGGCTTGCAAAAGGTGAGATCTTAAAAGAAGGGGATGCTCTTGAATCAAAGCTGGGTATTTTCTATGATTTCCTTGTGCTAGCATTACTATATCAAGCTACCACTAGAAAAATACATTACATCAAATTTTAATAATTAAGAATTTAAGATTTCTTAACTAGGAGAAAGGTCTAGAGTTTTACAATAATTTTATGTAAATAAAAAACTAATATATAAAATTTTGGCATATCTCTATCTTCTGCACTTATTAAGTGATGTGTTGAATGGCTGTAATAGTTTTAAAAATGGATCTCTGTCAGGTTCTTAATGGCACTTACACATTTGATTCTCCATATATTCTGCTGACAGTTCTTATGTCTTCCTGAAACTGCATTGCATCAAATATAGCTCTTGGTAAAAATATGATAATATTTTATAATATCAATAAAAATTATACCCATTTTAGGATAGAAATGCAAATTACAAGTCTTTAGAAAACTTGGGCACGCTTAGATTCAGCATTAGCTCTTGTATTCTTCTGGTTTTAATCGTGTATTGGAAAGGGGAAATTATTTTGGTTTCACTTGCTAACAGTAACTTGGCAAACATCATTATTTTTAAGGCAGGCAGACTTTAGTTATTTTAAAAAATGCTTCACTGTCACTGAGAAACAACCATGCTCTTTCAACAGAGTGGGTATTATACAATAAACATGCTACACTTTGCCTTGACAAAATAACCAGTTGTGTTCTTTTGGGGTCAAGTTCTTTGCTAACAAAACCGTCCATCTGGGATTCAGATCTTAATGGTATGTTTTCCTGTTCCTTAGATAAACAGACTGATCTGCCAATTTAATTTGTCTTTCAAAGACTGAAAAAGTAAGAATTAAGTGTTTTCTGTCAGTAAACTGAGTCTGGATGAGCAAGTTAAAATCAAAAGTTCTTTATTACCGGATGTCTTCAGAACTACTAATTTCTCAGTAAATGCTAGTGGATTTTGTAACATAAAGATGGCTTTGTACTTCTATCAGAATTATTTTCCTCATAAAAAAAGGGAAGACACAGATTTATCAGTCAAACAAAGTGCCAAAATATAGTCCAGTAATTTGGTACAAGAGTTGATTGCAAGGTAGTAAAAAGGAAGGATTTTTACTTTGTAAAGATACTTTGACAAAAATTCCTTTAACTTTGGTATACTGAGAATCAATCACTTATCTCTATTTGTGTGCTTATTTGGTGGTTTCAGTTATTTTTACAGAAGGTACTTTAAAAATAGAAGTGAAGTGGAAGAAATCTTTGATTGCTTCTATTTTAATTTTGTGCACTATTGCAATCTTTTCTAAATAGAAACACTAAAGCATACTAATTACAGTGTTTTTAAGTAGGGCATGGAAGAGCATAGAAAGATGTCTTTCAAAATACATTCACAGACAGTATGGAGAAGTATTATTTATTCTGGATTTTGTAAAAAATAAGTAATTCAAGTCTGGTAAGAACAGCTGAACTCTTCTTATTGAAGAAAACCTTTCCCATTTATTTTTTCACCATATTTTATAGAATCTTATTTTCAAATATCTACAACATGTTCCAGCTCACTAAAGAGAACACATACTTTATGGTTTTGTCAATAACTGAAATGATAATAAATTATTATTCAAATTTTAATAAGACCCTCTATGACACAGTCCAAGCTCGTAAAGTATTTGCCATTTAATAAAATTTTATTTTTTTATATGAGATTTGCATGGTTGGTTTAACTTCTTTGACCAGCAAAGAGGAATATTTGTGTTTCCTTCCTGTGCAACACTTCAGGCTACATAGTTTTACTGAATGCACATCCTTATTGAAAATTAATATTCCATGGCATTTTATAATATGAAAATTATATTACTGCATTAACGACACCCTTTGTAATTCTTTCTGAAAGGAAAAATATCTTCATATGGCATGAAATACGTTATGAAGTCTTGTATAGAAAGCAACATAAATACCTGTATTTATTAATTCCATCTTCACATGTGGCTCCATGTTGGCACTGGTTTATCTCACAGTCATTAATATTCTCAAGGCATGTGTTTCCAGTCCATCCCAGAGCACAAACACAATGAGATTTCTGATTTTCTTCATCATAGAAACAACTACCTCCATTTGCACATACCTGAAGATGAGAATTACAAATACACAGTATTGGGTTTGCATGGTCATGTTCTGGTAGTGGGGGCATGCTATAGAGGTGGCTTCTCTGTGAAGCTGCCAGAAGTTTCTCCCATGTCTGACAGATGCCAGCCAGCTCCAGGATGGACACACTGCTGGCCAAGGCCAAGCCCATCAGTAGAGCCTCTGAGATAACATAGTTAAGAAGAAGGAAAAAGCTTATTTCACAGAAGTAATTGCAGCCAGAGAACAGTAGAGCAAGAACATGTAAGAGGAACAGATCTGCAGACACCAAGGTCAGTGCAGGAGGGGCAGGAGGTGCTCCAGGTACCAGGGCTGAGATTCCCCTGCAGCCCGTGGAGGAGCCCCGCACCAGAGCAGGTGGATGCCCAAAAGGAGGCTGTGACCCTGTGGGAGACCCATGCTGGAGCAGCCAGTTCTTGAAGGACTGCAGCCTGTGGAAGAGATCCATGCTGTAACAATTCAAGAAGAACTGTAGCCCTTGGGAAAGATTCACACTGGAAAAGCTTGTGGAGGACTGTCTCCCATGGGAAGGAACCCACTATAGAGCAGGGGAAGGTCTTCTCCCCATGAGGAGGAAGCAGTGGCAAAAACATGTGATGAACTGACCATAACTCCCATTCCTCATATCCCTGCACCGCTGTAGGGAAGAAGAGGTAGAAAATCAGGAATAAAATTAAACCCAGGAAGGAGGGAAAGAAAGAGAAAAGGTGCTTTTAAGTTTTGGGTTACTTCTAATTATCCTATTCTAATTTTGTTAGTAATAAATTCAACTAATTTCCCAAAGTGAAATGTGTTTTTTCTGTGATGGTAACCATTATGTGATCTCTCCCTGCCCTTATCTCAACTCATAATCCATTTTCTCTCCCCTGTCCAGATGCAGAGGGCACTGATAGAGTGGCCACCTGGCATCTAGCCTGAGTCAACCCACCACACACATAAAGAGATTTTTCCTTACATGTTGGATTTTTTCCCCAAGGGTTTAATGGAATTAGCCATTGGTAATAAGTATTTAATCTTTTTATGTTGTAATATTAAAAAAGATACATCTCCAAGAACCTAAGATACTGAATGTTATTCAATAATTATATCAATTTATTGTTTAGTTAGAAAAAGGCATTTACGTTTAAATTTAACAGTACCATTTTCACAACTGCCATTAAAATGCCCTTGTTTTAGGAGGGGCAATAGCAAACCAGACTGTTACTTTTCTATTGAAAGAGTAGAGCAACCATTACTATTCTGTATAATTTAGTTTCATATGCGGCTATCAGGAAAAAAAGTGATTATTTTCATTTTAATTGTAATTCTGATTCAATCTATCCTTGTATTTTTAATATGTTTATAAATTACATCTATGCTGTGGGAAAATCAGAAGCTTCTTTTTTTTCAATTAGCACATATTGAAAGATTGGCAAATTTAGACTGGAAGAGCATTTTTCCTTTTTTTTTTTAATTGCTAATATTACTTACTAAACCAGCATTTCCTGTATTCTTCAAAAATTACAGAAAGTTATAAGTCTGAATTAATGCTCCTTTCCTCATTTTACTTTTAGGTTCCATTTTCATTTCCATGAAATTTTTTCTAGTATGAAGACAGATAACTACATATTCATTTCAAAGCAGTTAAGACCCCTCCTTCTAATCAATTGGTTTTTAAAGAAAATGGTGTCTAGAAGATGAGTTAATGCACTAGTACTTCAATTTGACTGAGTCTGATTCTCTTTATAATGTCATTAAGATTTGTAATAATAGCAGTCCTTGGCAGAAATAGTCTAATATTAATTTGTGTTTGATTAAGTTTTAAATTGACCTTAAAACAAAGAGATTTTTGTTATGCTCTCTGTACTGAATTTTAGACTTACCTTGGGATATTTATTCAATATGACATCATCTTGAAGAAAAATGCAGTTCAAAATAAATGCAAAAAAAACCCTTCTACATGTAGGGTATGGGAATCGTTACGTTCTTTTTTAATTATTTTTACATGTTTTCTTACTTTTGTATTTATATGTTTTTGCTGGATTTTGTCGTTACTATTTTCTCAAAGCTCAAATAGGTCAAATAAGCTTATACTCAAGAAAACTATCCAGAAAACCTCCAGCAATTTTAAGACAAATATTTCAATATTGCCACAACATTATCTTCATTATATTCTTATGTCATTTTGATACTTCATACTGTGAAGAAAGGTGCTACCCTTTAAGATGTTAGTGCAATCTAAAGCAGATTTAAACTGAAATGAAAGCTATGGAATGTATTTAAACAAATCTTAGGTTTCAACAGACCGTAAACTGGTCTATTTTCATCAGTCTGACCATCATACTTCTGCCTATGACAAGTACTTTCACACAAATCTGCCTTTTTAGACAGTCTTGATAAAATGTAAGAATCTCTTTCTTCCGATATCAACCAGGAGATTTTATTTCAGCTAGGGAATATAATTAGTCCTTAGAGGATTTTATTCTTCTCCTATTTTCCCTTTGCAGAAATTGAAGGATATAACCCTACTATGTGCCTGTCTCTTCTTTTAAGTATCATGTGTTGTCAAAGGCTCAAGATAAGACAACTGTCATTATTTCCAACCCCTCTTTCACCTTATATTTCACGGAATTCTCTGCAGTTTGAATGAAACTGCATTTTATATATATGAAAATACACACACGCATATATCTGTATTTTTCTCCAACCATATAATTTTACTTCAGGTTTTATTACTCCAAAGTCAATTGTACATGAGTATTCAAATTTTTCCTGAAGTGTAATTTAAGTTAATCTGCTCTACATTCTTTCCTAGACTGGTGGTACACTAAGCAAGTAGATAAAATGTTTGTCTTAAAAAATACTGAAAACAGAAATTGCCTTACTTTTACAGATGAGGAAACTTTGTAAAGCTGCACAGCATATAAGGACCAGAACAGACATGAAAGTGGCAGCTCCTCCGAACACTAAATGTATATTGAACGTACAGATATTTCCATTGAAATGGTTGGAACTATGATCTTGACTGCAAGTGCATCAGGGTAACATGGGATCTTTGGCTCATAAAAAGAGAAAACTTTCAAGTAAAATATGAAGTGGAGTTCCATAACCTTCAGTATAATAAAGCTGTAGATAGACACTGAAAGGAACTTTCAGATGTGGTTTAATTCCTAACTCATTTGGAAATTATTTTTGACATACCAAATTGATGTCTGCTAAATGTGTCTGTTTATACCTTAAAACTGAAAAGAGAATGAAAAATAATTGAAAAGTACTTTTTAATTCATATGTTTCATTTTAAAAAACATTGGTCAACATCTTGCAGTTCCCATAGTTTATGGTTACACTTTCAAAATTTTCGTAGTAAGTGCTAAAGGAAACAACGATTTTTCAAACTTGCTCACAGAATTTTAAAGAAGAAGTGTTTTAAGAGAATCAATAAAATTCTTAAGTGAGATGTAGCCGTGGCCACTAAAAATAATCACACAAAGAATCATAGAATAATTAAGGCTGGAAAAGACTTCCAGAATTCTTGAGTCCAATCCTTGATCAAACACCACCATGTCAGCTAAACCGCGGCACTGTCTCACATCCAGTTGTTTTTGAATGCCTCCAGGGATGGTGGCTACACCACCTACCTGATCTATTCCAAAGTTTAACAGCTCTTTCTGAGAAGAAATTCTTCCTGATATCCAACCTTAACCTCCCCTGGCACAGCTTGAAGCTATGTCCTCTTATCCTGTCTCTGGTTGCCTGGGAGAAGAGGCTGACTCCCACCTGGCTACAGCCTCCTTTCAAGCAGTTGTAAAGAGAGAGAAGGTCTCCCCTGAGACTGTTTTTCTCCAACCTAAACAAACCCACCTCCCTCAGTTGCCCCTCATAAGACTTATTTTCCAGACCCATCACCAGCTCCGTTGTCTTTTTCTGGACACACTCCAACACCTCAACATCTTTCTTGAAGTGAGGGGCCCAAAATGTCTTAGAATGCCTCCTCATTTGTGGTTGTTTGGGTCACAGGTGTAATTTCAAAGTATGTAAACTATTCAGGGATGTGTTATCTCCATCACTGGAGGTATTCAAAATGTGATTTATAATCTAACCTGGGCTCGCTTTTCCGTGAAAGGTTGGACTAGATGGTCTTATGAGATCCCTTCCAACCTGAGCTGTTCTGTGGTTCTGTCATTCTGTTTCCTAGGCCTGTCAAGTTACACTACAATTATTTGTTATTATGAGTGGTCTTATCAATTCACTATGAGTTCCTGTTAAGAAAAATATTAGAATTTGGAGCATACATTGAGTATTCAAATGGGAAAAGAGATATCCTCTTTATTCCTTTTCATGTCGACCTGAGTACATTGCAGAAGAAAAGGCATTATAACACAAAGTGGCTAAATTTGGTCCTGTTGGAAGTCACTGACTTAAAGATGACAAAATTTTGGTTTATTTAGAGGTCCTTCATAATTCTTGGTCCAGAGCAAGCAGGCATTACCCTAATTACAAAGTTAAGATTAGATTTTGAAGTTTAAAGTAAGATATACCCTGTCTTAATCTGTTCATCTTTTTCTTTTTTTAATATTTGTTTGAAAAAAATAAAAATGACTCTAAAAACAACCAGAGTGTATTAATTGTTGTGCTGGGAAAGAAAAAACCAAACCCCAACACATTAATATCATTTTATATTTATACAGAGATAAAAGAGCCCCAAGTTATTTATATTTATTTTTTGTTCATTAAGAAAATATTACAAATAGTAGCATTCTTTTCCATCTATTTTGCAGAATACACAGAGGTAAAGCAGTTCAGCATAACTGAGGTACTGTGGGAAATGTAAAAGAAATGAAAGGATGCAAAACATATACTTACTTTCCAGCCACAGCAAATGAATTAAGAGTTAAATGCTGAATAATGCAATTTATTTGCTAATATTAATCTTTATTTTTGAAGGATTGCTTACACTGTTTCAGAAAAGTATTAAAATATTTGTTTGAATACGGCCTTTATTTTTTTCCAATAAGGAAATTATATCATTTTAATGATCTGTAAGCTAAGAAAACAGGTAAAACTCAAGTGTATAATTCCATAATTTCATTTTCTATTCCTTTTCCCATTAGAAAATCTACTAATTATTCACATTAGGCCCAAATCAAGCATCTAATACAGTGAGTGTATATTGATATATGTATGTAAAATTACTTTTTTTCCCACATGACATTTATGATAGTCTACGAAATGTTTATATGAATAAATTAAATATGTCTGAGGGATTTTAAGCAAATATTACAGTAAAATGTTTTACTAGCTCCCATCAGCACCCTTGGCAAACCCTCACTTCCCTTACTAACTAGCCATAATGATTATTGCACCATTATGGTGCTATGCCATGTAAAATATATTTGCACTCAGTATGACACTTTAAATCACAAAAATGTTAAAATTTACTAGATGCTGAACAATTTAAGTATAAACCTTTGACCCAGAGAGTATTTGAGTGCTATATTTCACATTCACTGATAAGTGTTTACTCATGGACTTCAAGGTGACATAAATATTGGTGTTCTTTGTAAACATATTGCCTACTATGAATAGTATATTTTTATGGTGCATTATTTCAATAAAAGAATAGATGATGCCTTTAAAACATTCATTATCAAGTTTGTGTAGCTGTTTGGAAGGCTATATAGCCTTATGTACAGAGCTTTTAGAATAACTATCATAATAAAAAAGTGCAACAATATTTTAGTTTAACCCATACCAAAAACTCATAGTCCACCCTGATATGTATGAATCCTACACAAATTTAATTGAAAAGGTCACTAAAAGGATGTGAGAAAGATACAACAAATACATTTCTTCTAGAAAACTTTGAAAGTGCAAAAGTAGTATTCATTTCCATATGCTGTGAGCATTGAAGAGTAACTTGCAAGGAGAATTTAGATTTTTTTCTAGCTGCATTTCAATCTCCCACTGAACTGTAATTAGTCTTGCTTTTTGTTGTTGAATACAGTTTTAATTTTTGTTTTTAATGGAAATGAAACTTTTGTCATTCTTTCTGTGCATTGCTGTACCATCAGCCTTCTATCTGGTAACTTTTAAACACATCAAAGTTTGCAAAGAGATTTTGCCTAAAATTCTTCAATTTTCATAATACAGCAGCAGCAAGTAGGGGACAGAAGGAGACATCAGTGAGTAAACCCATAAAGAACAAGAAAGGCAGAGCTCAGGCATAGCATGGTTTGTTGGACAATGACCAGACTAGTCGTATCATGCACTTTTACATGCATATGTTACACAGGAAAAAGGAATATTAGCAAGAGAACATATCACGAATGAGTACTATATTTAGGGAACCCATGGGAAATGAGGCTTCATCAGCTCACTGCTATATGAGTTACAAGTAAGTTGTTTGATTTCCCAAAAAAACGCTGGGAGGGAATATATCGCTTTAACCTACCTCTGTGTTTCCAATACATGGTGATAAACATGTGTAATTAAATCCATGAGATTTATCCATACACAGTGCTCCTGGGGCACAGCTTATATTGTTGAATAGGCAGGCATCAATATCGAGTTCACATCTTTCACCTTCAAAACCTGCACCACAAAGAGAATGTTTAATCACAGTTCATTCAGAATATTGACATTATGTCTGTTCAGGGTGTTAGCAGTTAACACCACTCTACTAGAGTTATTTGGCAGTTTTATTTCCCGAAGAAAGAGAAAAACTGGGTTTCTTCATAAAAATGTTCACTGCATTTGTTGAGATACATTGCTATTTTTATGTTGCTATTTCTTAACACAAATATTTGGATGACATTTTATTTGCTCTGTTAGAAAATACAATAAATCTCCAATGGCTCACCTAGAGGACAAGTGCACTTAAAATGATCGTCATAGCCAATACATGTTCCTCCATTTTCACATGAGTTGGAACCACAGTTATCAATTTGCACCTCGCAGAATTCTCCTGAGATAGGAATAAAAAAGTCCTAAAAAGGTTAGGAATTAATATCACATTCTTAAAGAAACATAGTAAGTCATACTAACAATATTGATAGAATCACTTTCTTTAGGTAAGATCTCTGGAATACTGGTTAAAGATCTTGAGTAAGTTTTCAGACTTTTTCTCTCCACTTATGCATATAAAAAAATAGATCTCAGTGTTTTTTAAAAAAAGGTCAAACCAAAAATAGTTTTTCCGCATTTGAAACAATTTTAGAATGCATCCAGAAGGGGATACAGAGCTGAGGAGGGTGGATTTTCCCTGGAAATAATTAACTGAAACAGAGGTAATGCCTTTATATTTTCTTCTTTTTCCTGCTGCATGAATCAACACTGATATCTACTCAACACTTTTGAATCTGTTATATACATCTTTCATTATGTATTTTCTGAGCTCTTTTTTGGCTAGGAAAAGGCTAGTCCACATTTATCTGAGGTAACCTTTAGTGTCATTCACTGAACAACTTGCTCATTTAGCTGAAAACTGTTTTTAGTCCAGCAGGAAGAAATAATTGAACTTGTAACTGGACAGTTCTAAAAAAATGTACTGAAGAGAAATATATCTCTGGAAATGTGATATAAATCAATAAGGAAGACCATCAGGTTTATCATCAGTCTTGGCAAACAAGTAGATTTGATAAAAACAAAATGCTTTCACTTTTTAATTTTTTTTTTGGTACTGAAAACAATTTAATTGATTCTGTGTACATATTCTTGATTTTTCTTTCCTTGTTAATGATGTGCTTTGCTACTTTTTCCTTGATTTTTTTTTAATTTATTGTTTTTTCAGCAGGAGTTCCAAGTTTCCAAATTTCAAAAAGATACAGAATAGAGAAAAGAGAAAAAATCTTCACTGCTGAGAAAACTAGAAGAAGGTGCAGGAGTTTTGAGATATTTCAAAGAGGAAAATTTCAGAAAATACAGTAAGTGTAAATTACTGATATTTTTACCACCAATTTGTATTGTAATCAGTGTTACCTCACTTCACAGCTCAAGCAGAAAACATAGAAGAGTTGTACAGAAGAAAAATATTTGGGAGGAATGTACAAGAAATGTGAATAATTTCTTAAATCAGATAATATATTCTGTAAGATTTTGAGTCAGAAGTTAGTATTTTATTTGAAATTCTTCATGTGTTAAAAAAAAAAAGGAAATAAATTTACTTCAAATAACAAAATTGCTTTAAAATTTTGAATCTCCTCTTGATCTAGAGCTAGAGACATCAGGAGAACATAAATTAATGGGATAAAATTTGGTAAGAAAATGACTATGTCTCTCCTTCAGTATTTTCTGCCAACTTCATTCACTTTTAATATGCTGGAAAGGAGTGCCATGCTAAGAGCGAAAGATTGCTTTTTATGGACTTCGGTAAATGCAAAAAAGGAATATGCTGTGATTTGTGGGACAAAAATCTCTATTTTGGGTCAACAGGTGCTGAACCACAAGAGCAATCTCATGTATTTACAGAGAGGTTGACCAGCATGCTTTTAGTGATTTTTAATATTTATTTTATCTTTTCACTCCTCAGTTAAAAATCACCCTCTGATAATATCTATCAAATTTTTAACAGCCAAGATTATATTTTACTGTAATTTATAAAACTTACTGAGCTAAAAATATTTTCAGGTAATGTGTAAATAATAGAGAACATATGAAAATAGGAAAACAGATACTTCTTGCTGTTTATTATTATTATAATATGTAATATTACATGGGAAACTATGAGCAACCTGACCTTATATTTAAGGTCTCTCATTTGCTCTGTGTGCATTGACTCTAATGGTAACCCAAAGTACCTGCATTTCTGGGAAGGTTCCTCATTGATACTTTTTGAAAGCAATTTTCTGTAATAGTGGCCGGCAAAAAGGTCTGCTAACAATAAATAAGTATTTTAATTCCAAAATCAGCTGAGTGTGCTGAGGGAGTTGCAATCTCCTAGGAATTGTGGAGTTTGCTTTGTTTTCCTTAATGATGCTTGGAAGGCAAAATCAGGAGGAAAAAGAAGCTGGGAGAAAACTTCAACACAATATGTATTTTGGATCTTTTTTTTTCATGTTTATTCATGAGGATGGAATTGTCTTGTCCAAGAAACCCTTATGAATAAATATTAGTGTAACCCAACAGGCTTTAAGAATTATTTTGCAATAAATCTGAAATTCTTATAGTGGCTGTATCCTTTAAGCAAACTTTATGACTTTTCCCTGCCACAGTGAGGTCAAGGAAACCTAGTAATTCTAAACTGTTATAAAATTTATTGGATTCTGAATACTGCTGAGAAATGCATAATTTATGGTATTAAAGTCTGATTAAGTGATAAATGGATATCAGGAGAGATCTCTGCAGTAATCCACTTAGCTTTTAATGCCTAATTATCGCTTCATAGTGAGTAAGGGCTGAGTAATTGAGAAATGCAGTACTTAGAGAACTCAAACAAGATTTTTGTGCACAATGAAGCATGTTATTCTTCTATCAGGAATAAGTTCAGCAGGCCCAAGGAACAAAAGGAGAAATGAAGAAATTTTACAACATTAGAAGGAGGGTAAAAAATTTATTAAAGACTACTGTTGCACTGTTTACTTTTGTAAATGACCTTATACATGTTTTATCTAAGGATGTGTTGTTAAAAGTTAAACTGTTTAATTATTTTCCTTAATTTTCTTTTTCTACCAATATATTTAGAGGAAAGTTTCTTATCCTCCCTGATTTTTGTTCTTTTAATTTCCAGTTTAGCTTTAGCTTTTCTAACTCCATCCATACACACACAAGTAATTTCTCTATCTTCCTTTTATGCAGCTTCCAACTTCCACTTTCTGTGTACCATGGGATGAGATATTTAATTGCATTAACACACTAAACCTGAAAGAATATACCTTGCTTCTCATCTGTGCGTTTGTTAGCTTAGAATCCATGACGAGCTAAAGCAACTACATAGCTCTGGGGTTAGTACCAGCCAGCTAAGGAACAGATAAATTAGCATACTTATGTCTGTACCTCATAATAAACTTACTGGTTTACTTAAATAAATAACCACAAATAACCCAAACCAGGTAAAGTTCACCTAAGAATTCTAAAGAGACTAAAATGTGACATTGCTGAAGCAATATCAGTGAGGAATCTTTTAAATGGACTTTGGGACCAGAAGAAGGAAAGGTGGCAAATTCAATACAAATTCTAAAACTAAACTGAGCGGTTTTTTCCCTATAGCCCTGCAAAACAACACTGCCTCTTCTAGCAATAGACCATAAGCTTTGCACTGAATTTGGAAGGACTGAGGGCCATCAGACTTGATCTCCCTTTCCTGCAGTGATGTTTTACTTGACCTAATTGTGACCGTAGCTATTTTTCTTCTGATTTGCTTTACTTTTGTTTATCTTTGCATGGAATAGCCATCATTTTACACAGACAATAGGGACAAGTAGACATTATAAGTAAGATCATATTTACTAGTCTAATGCAGTGCTGTATACAAATACAGGGCTGGTACCATAACGAGAGACCCTGAGAAACAGAGACCCAGGACGTGATGTGAGGAACACTGGGGTGATCACAGATGGGAGACCCCATAACAACAGACAATTCACCAGTGCCCAGTTAAAGAATGAAGACGTAACCAGGCAAAACTGGTCTTAAGGGTAACAAAAAGAACAAAGAAATTTTATTTAATACACTTTAGACCCACCATAAAATGTAAATTAAGATCCAAAATAGAACTACAATCCAATGAAGAAAAAGTATAAATGGACATATAGAAATGATCCTAAGTGGATCCTGGAGATGCAGAAGAAATCACCGGCATAAATATAACATTCTTTCCAGTGAAGGACTACAGATTCTGCAACACTGCTCCCGACAGCAGCACTATGAAACCAGTGAACTTAAGAACTGGAGGAGGAGTGAAAAGGGTGAGTATATTACCATAAAAAGGGAGAGAAACTAAAAATTGTGTTAAAACTGCGTTTTGACTCATTTTCTGCAGCAGTTAGATCTACCCTGATAACAATTTTAATTTTAATATTTCAGTTACATTGTCAATAAATTTTTGGCTTTACTGCATATGTGGTGTGCTTCTACCCTGCACATAACAAAGATTTTCAACATAACAGAATCATCTAGAAGCTTATGTACCATTAAGTCCGAGTTTATCAAATAACTTCCTGCAGGTTCTTAAAAAGAATATAACTCACAGTTGCCTTCTATATTGCACAGTGTAGTAAAGCCAGCATTTCTGGTGTGCTTTATTTTTAACTGACCCAAACATTTTAACCTATAAAAACAGAATTTGCATTCCTTAGGACTTTGGCTGTACTTGTAGTTGCTAGAGATATTTTTAGTTTTATGTGATCTGCTCTAATCAATTTTTGTATTCTGCTCAAGTCTATTTTTGTACTTCCACTCTCAATTTAAAATTATCTTTTTTTTTCAGAAACCATGTAAGTAACAACCAGTGTGCTAATAAAGAGTATATAAAGATGATCTCCACTAAACATTTTCTATTTGTTGTTTCATATGGCAACAAGCTTATCAACAAAATATAATGCATGACCTAATCCTTCTTTTCAGTGCACAAGTACAGGATTGTATCATAATTATTTTTAAAATGATTTTTAAAATTATTTTTCTTTAAAATTAAAGCAATTTAATGAAGCTACAAGTCACGACTTTTTTTTAATGGATTTTTGTTCCCTGTCTTTGAAAGCAGTTATAACACCCAGTTAGATTTACTGCATATGTACACACATGCACATGCTGAAATACTCACAGAACCATTACTTTCCAGCCATTTAAACCAAGAAGCTAGTAGGAACTTCAAAAAAATATGTTCTTTGGCAGAGCATGGGCAGTTAAGGTTCACTCTCAGAAATGTCAACCTTTACATCCATGCTATTGCATTTTAGGTCATGAAAAATTCCACTTTTGTTGTATGATTTGCCTCATCCTGAACTCGGTCCAAAAAAGGTCATGTGAGTGGAGCCCTCTAAAATTCTCAGTTCTTTTCAGGTATCCTAAAGAGAGCACAGAGTGACAAGCCCGGTACAGACATTGTAAGCACTTAAAAATTACACATTTTATTCCATGTCCTAGATCTTTAAATTTATTTATTTCGAAATACACTAAATCCACTTACAGTAATACTTATTAGAACCACTAGAAGTTCAAAGATAGTTTTTCACGGATTCTGAGGAGGAATATTTCCTCATTTTCCCTTGCAGTTTTGTAGAACTTTGCAGTAGAGGCATTCTTAGATAAATCTAAGTATAGTGATAAATCTTTGTGTTTTTCAAAGTAAATTTCAGTGAATGAGAAAAGAATAAAAAAATAGTAGAAATAAAGAACAGATCTGACATTCACACATGTAGGTGTTCAAAGTTCTGCCTGACAGTTGAACAATCGAGCTTAAATGACTTGGTTTTGATGTTAGAAAAAACCCTTTTATGAACTAGTTAGCATAAATATTCAAATGAGGATTTATTTAAGATTAATATATAGTTTTTTTCCAGTCTTCTTAGAACAAATATAATTGCATACTGATAAAAAAAAGTTATTCTTGACTATTTACAGCTAAACATTAAAAAAAGGACCATATTATTCTCATTGGTGGAGGCATTTTTGCTATAAGTGGGTTGAGGAAACTTGAAACTGGATGATCTTCAAGTATAGATGAAATCTAGACAGCTTGTTTAGACTAAATTATTAAATTTTAGATTTCTAAAGTACATCATACTGAAATAGATCACTCATTGATTATAACTACCATATCCTTGTATTTAATGAAAAAAAAAAATTAAAATAATACAGCCATATGAAATGGCAGCTGGTATTAGAACAAACATATTTATCTACCGTGGTATTTGAAAAATTATCTAAAAAAATTTATTTTGTCAAAATTTGCAGGTTTATTTATATTTTTTGAGTTATTTTACTTCCCAAATTCCTTTGCATCTCCATTTTAGGATGGTGTTTCACAAATTCCTGTGAAGAGTTATTCTTCTGATAGAAAGAAATTAAATAAGTTAAACCCAAGAAAACGGCAATAATATTTCCTAATGGCACAGCTTTTCTAATGTACGTATAAAGGGGATAGTTACTATTAGCCCATGAACAACAAGAATTTACTGGAGTTGGAAATAAGAATTCCAAGACTGGAACTCATCATGCACTAAGTCTGATTAAATTTTGATTAGGTGTAAGTGATTAGGCACATTTACACCATACCGTGGACCAATGTTATAGAAAACTATTTCCTTTTTTAGCAAAGCAACATAACCTTTTCAACATAAAAGCATACATGTCCCAATAGGTAAAGCAGCCAAAGTCAAAAACCCATGTTCATTAATAACTGTCCCACCTTCAAAAAATAAGGGGATACAAACTATAATATGAACATTTTCCAGTTCAAGTAAACATTATTATGCTTATTCTCAAAATTCACCAGCTATCATAATTTATTTACATGGAGCTGAATTTAAAGCATTTTGAAAAGATCAAAAAGACTTCCTCTGACCAGTCAGCTGATGACTTAGTGCAGTTGCCTACTACTGCATGAATCATACATGGTCAGATATTCTCAAATGTTAAACGTGCAGTTAAAATTTTACCTTCTTCTGGTTTAAAATGCAATTAATCATGTAAGAGGAATAGTCTTTTCTGAATGTTCCTCTGCAGCTGTTGTTTAAGCACAGTCTTTAGCTGAATTACTTTTTACAGAATGTCTTTAAATTTGTTTGAGATGTATTTTAATAACCTTGGCTCTTAAATGAACTCATTATTCCGGAACATACAATTAGACTTTTGACCATTTAATAGATTATCTGTCCTTTCTCTTAGCTGCATCTAGGATTTAGGTGGAAATCTGGTCATAAAGATTCATCTCTTGGCAAAGTCTTTTGCAGACGTCTCTTTCAAAGTCTCTTATCCTCTTGTGAATGTTTTGTTTGTTTCTTTCTTTTGTCATTGGTCAAAGTGCCCTTTATATGTCTCATTAAAAAATCTGGTTCGTATAAAAACCACAACAGGATACTAGGAGAATATGCAAAACTATTTTCATGCCTGGAACAGAAATTTTGTCTAGCTGGATCCTTTTTCACTCATCATATGTGAAATATTAAATAATACAGAACACGCATTAACGGAGACACTCATGGAGAGAGGGCAAATTCCAGGAAGAGTATCCTACTGAGCCTGGATAAAAAGCACTTGCCAGCTCCTCTGCTCTCTGGAAGACTCTTGAACATCACACTTGGGTTCCAGAGAGAGGTGAGGTTTTTTAAGTTTTAGAAAATATTCCTTGGCAAATTGAGTTTAATTATTTAGATACAGAGATTCTGGATTGAGAATAAGATAATGGGTTATGAGCCTGGAGTAAAGGTAAATGTCAATGCACTGAGGCAGCAGTCCAAATTTGGGTGAGTGACAGAAAGATTGATCGTGGGGTAAGAGAATAGATTGAGTTGGAAGAGACCTTTAAAGATCATTTAGTTCAAGCCTCCTGCAGTGAGCAGGGACGTCTTTAACTCAGGTTGCTCAGAGTCCAGTCCAACTTGTCCTTGAATGCTTCCAGGAATGGGGCATCTATCACATCTCGGGTGACCTGGTCCAGTGTTTCACAACTCTCATTCTGAAAAATTTCTTCCTTACATCTAGTGTAAATTTATTCTCTTTCAATTTAAAGCCATTATTCCTTCTCTTATTGCAACGTACCCTTGTAAAAATTTCCTCTTCAGTTTCTTTGTAAGCTGGAGTATTGAAAGGCCTCAATAAGGTGTTTAGAGAATCTCCTCTTCTCCAAACTGAACAACCCTAACCCTCTTAGGCTTTCCTCATAGGAGAATTGTTCCAGTCCCCTGCACGGGCTCCATGTCTTTCCTGTACTGAGGGTTATAGGACTGGATGCAGTACTCTGATGTAAATTCCAATATCTTTTAATATTCTTATCTGAAATGTTCTGATCTGAAAAGTAAATTAAACCTCCTATACAGAGTTTATACTAAATTGGTGGCAAATGCTGAGGAGAAAGGTATAATAAAAAAAAATCTAAAGAAGTCAAATATTTGGAAGGAACATGTGTCTAAAGTGAGATATATCTCAGTAAATAGAAACTGAAGCAAGTACATTGCAGAAAAAGTAAACCTGAGCTACTCAGAGTCCCAGAGTGAAGACCAAAGTACAGAAGTTGTTTCTTGAATGTAAGTTTCTGATGTGATTCAGGTTAAAAAACCCAAATAAACAAAACAAAACAAAACAAGATAGGTCTTAAAGTGCCTAGCAAGTCTGCTTACATGACAAGAAAAATATACATCAATAAGAGACTTCATTAACACTGATGAAGCCATGCTTTAAGTCTGTAACAAAGTGACATTGTGCATCATATTTCAACAGAATGCATTTGAGGTTTATTTTTTTTTTAATAGAAGGAACAGCTACTGAGCACAAAGGTTGAGATAAGAGCATAAGAAAGTCTACAATATTTAGTTCATATATTAACATTATTCCAGCTTCAGTGGAGATACAGTAGACTATGTCAGCTAATGATGGTATACATTGTGTCTGAGAATAAGTAAGCAATATGCAGCTAGCCTGATTATCCATACTTTAAAGAGGAAAGTTGATATTCAAAGCTAAAAACTGTAATTCTGAGGTCTTTTAATGAACTAAAACAGAGCTACAGAGATCAGCTTTGCAATGAAAACAGTCACTAGATCTACACTATAGTGTTACTAATCTTTCCAATGCATTATACATTTTTAAATATGCTATAATTGTATCTACACTGGACACCTTATCATGTTTTAAACCCATTAGCATGATAGGTGAATTATAACAGTATTGACAATTTTGTACCTTGGTAAGATCTGAAATGGTGTATTTGGCTGAGTAAACACAGGTTCAGCTGACAAGCTGTAAAGAATGTCTCTATGGTTATTATAGATAATTAACTTTGTCAACCACTTCAGCTTGTTCAGAAGACTTTTTTGACTGATTTTACCTAAAAAGCCTACATCCCTTATGTTTCCTATTGATGTGATGGTTTTTTGGGGGTGATATATAGCTATTTGAATGTTCACTATCTATCCAGCTTCCTCTCTGAATTTTTAGAGAAAGCTACAGTTTCCCTTGTCAGTAACAGTAGATTTATATATTTGGGAATGAGAATGAATAATGCAGTGGTGTACTCAATAAGAGACTTAGAAACTACTCACAGAGAAAAAAAAAAAAAAACCTTTTCAATTTTACTCTGAATGAGTAAAAAAGGAAAGGATAGACATCAATGGCTGTAAACCCAGAAGAGTCAGAAAAACTAAAGCAAATCAGCACAGTTCTAACTCCCTGACAGGTAAATCTGGGAGCTGTATGCCTTAATAAAATGGGGCATGGTAGGTTGGTAGGAAGTGGGAAGAAGGAGAATAAAATGGTAGGTTGTTTTATATGCACCCGGACTTGACATCAGACTTTGACACGAACACATTGTGAATAGGAAACACTCCTGCTATGTCTCTGAAACTTTGCTATTTTTAAAATATTCAGTTAATAATGTAAAATACCCCTTTAGTTTGAGTTCTGGGCTAAAAGTCCCAGAAAGTCAAATAGCTTGAATTTCTCTTAAAAAATATAAGGTTGATAGAGGTGGGTGGAAATAATTTTTGAAGTTCATGAGCAGGTGTAGCTATCTGGAGGATTCCACATGCCAAGTTTAAGGGCATATTTTAAAGCATATCTTCCAGTTGAGAACTATACTGATAATTTGCTTAGAAATCCAGACCTTGATAAATCTATGCTCCTTAAAAAACAACAGCATCTTTAAGTTAAGTGAAACTATTCTTGATGAACAAAAACTCAATCAAAATCCTTATTCACATGGGCAAAATATATTGTGCACAACAAATTAAACCAGAAACTGTTGTATTAAGAAATATGAACATACACATAAATATCCCCCAGCACTGGGAATATTTTGTTCCATTTTAAAAGCAGGCAGAACTTAAATACTGATATTACATTTCTCTTTTAATTATCATGTGGAATATTTTCATAGGATTTTGGCTTTTCATGCAATTGCTGCATGCCAAAATAACAGAAGTATTTCCAGCACAAAAATTTCAATAGCCTTAGTATTTTGTGTGGAAATCAAGACCTGAAAAAAATTGTTGACTTGAACTACTGTAGATCACAGTCTGCTTGGAGTATCTACAAGTATGCTACAACATCAGACATTAGCTCTAGACCTCACTTATTGCTCAGGAGTTTATCTGCTTCGTATTAAATATTATGCCAGTATGGATAATGTGCCCTTTTTATTTTTTCATTGCTTACTTCTCTAGCCTTTCATTACAATTAGTACAGTCAAATGCCCTAGATGAACAGAAAATGTTTGTGTTTCCATGTAATTCAGCTTGTTATCATCTTAGGTGGGTGGTCTTCGTAAGGATCAGTGTCCTTACAACACACCTTCTGGTGAGGCATCACCTTGAGTCCTGGGTGCAGTTTTGGGTACCACAATATGAGATGGATAAAAAGCTATTGGAAAGCATCCAAAGAAGGGCCACAAAGAGGTGAAGGCCTAGAAGGAAACCATACGAAGAGCAGCTGAGATCACTTTGTCTGTTCAGAAGAGTCTGAGGGGAGACCTCATTGTAGTCTTCAACATCCTCATGAGGGGAAGAGGAGGGACAGGTACCAATCTCTTCTCTGTGGTGACCAGTGACAGGACTCAAGCAAATGACATGAAGCTGAGTTGAGGAAGGTTTAGGTTGAATATCAGGAGAAGATTCTTCCCCCAGAGGGTGACTGGGGACTGGAACCGGGTCCCCAGGGCAGTTGTCACAGCACCAAGCCTGGCAGAGCTCAAGAAGTGTTTGTAAAATGTTCTCAGGCACTTGGTGTGATTTTTGGCGTGGTCCTGTTCAGAGCCAGGACTTGGGCATGGTGATCTTTGTGGGTCCCTTCCGTTCAGTATATGCTATCATTCTGACTTATAGAGTCAGCGTAACTCATGTTTTTTCTTGGACTTTTACCGGCATTGGGAGACACCTGCATTGGGAGCAAAGCTAAAGGAACAGACTAGCTAAAACCATTTTCTTTTCACCCAAACTAATGTTATATGGACGCACCTCCTAAAAGGCATTTTAAACAGCAGGTAATATTTCTGAGTATCTGTTGAAGAGGATTAGAACGAGAAGTACTTCCGTTGTTATTATTGCTTTCTGTCAGTTATCTCTGAAAAGTTCTTTAATAAAAAATTGAGTCTTCTGAAAAAGCAACAAGCTGTTCCCTTTTTATTCACCTATAAATGTAAGTATTCTGAGTGAATTCCTGTAGCAGTACTTAACAAGTGACTTCTTTTATTCCATTATTTTGCTACATGGTCGTTGATGTTTGGGATCTATGTGCACTAATCATTTCTCTTTCAAAGGTGACAATGGCAATAACATATAAAGTGCAGTGAACAAAGCTTAAAATGGCAGCATCTGTTGCTGAGACAGATAGTGCTGTGTAATTCCAGTAACACTCCTGTGATATAGGGACCTCCCATGACACTACAAAAATTCATTTACTTGCTCACCTTTACTATGGGGATTAGAGCTGTGGGGAAGAAAAAGTATTACTCTTTTTATCTATTTGAGTTTTGAGACTTAAGAGATTACCACTGCACTTAGACATGAAATAGAAACCTTCCCCAAATATTCTAGAAATGGCTGAACTCCTGCCTGCTAAAAGCAAGTACTGAGTGGATTCCTTATTTTGCTTCACCTACATGCTTTTTCTTGACCTAATGATTTATATTTATCTCAAGTTTACTTGCTTTTGTGCTTCTGATTCTTTCCACCACCCCACCAGGAAAGAGTGAACAACAAGCCGTTCGGTATTTAGCTGCCCACCAGGGTTAAAATATGTCACCACTGTATCCTTGAGAAGAAAAGAATTTGACCAGAGAGAAGGATTTAAACTAGGCCATGTAATTTCTTTTTTCACTAGTATAAATAATATAACTAGACTGTGAAAGATATAGGATCTTTTCTATCCCGTATCTCGTTCTCTGGGACATTAGTTATTATGCTGCAAGAGATACTTTCTACAGAATACTGTTTCAAGTACCCTACCCAGTTCAGTAGTGCAATCTCCATCAAAGTATGTTTATATACATTTCCCATATACCTGCAGAAATTAGCAGATCTGTCTCAACTCAGTAACAAAGAGAAAAAATTAATTGTGGATAAATCTGTGAACAATCTTAATGAGTGTTATAAGAAGAAAGTTTTAAGATAAGGAAAAAGTATATCATTGAAGTAGTACTTTAAACTCTGGTTGTTGAGTTTTCTTGGGATTCAGTTTATTTTAGCGGTAGTAAGATTATTTTAATTAAACGACTTTTCTGTGAAGTGAGAATGAAGTGTCTAACATGCCCAATCAATTCCTGACAATATGATTGCTCTACACACCAAGGAAAGATAGTAATAAATTAGAGGAAGTTATTCAAGGACAAATGGTCTACTATGCAGGACCCGAGAAATTGCTTATATGGATTGTTTCAATGCCATAAACCATATTACTTACAAGCACTGTTGTAGATTCAAAGGCTTTTAAACACTTTCAGAGAAGAGAAAAATGAAAATGTAGAAGGAAATTGAAAGCACAAAAATAATGACACCTATTCAACAAAAATAACTATATTTTATAACCCTTTATTCTCCTTTGAGCATTTAAACCAAACGTAGATATGTTTCTGAGTGAAGGACCTAAAATGGTTTTTACATATAAACAGAAACAAAACCTATAGTTTAAAATTGCATGTGTATATGTTAAGTTTCTACAAGGTTTTCTTAAAGAGTATGGAACCAAACTGAAGTAGGTTTATTACTTTTTTAAACCAAAGTTCTGCTTTTCATAGCTGAGAATGTTACATCATGTCATATTTTGTGTTCCCTAAGATGTCTGTTCCAAGCACGATTTAAATGTTAATGCAAAAACTACAGCTGTAGTTTTTTGTAATTTAAAAACACAATTAAGAACCAATAGATGAGAAACTACAATAGATTTTCTGGTTGCAGAAATTATTTAATTCAGAGTCAAGTAAATGTGCCAAAATTGCTACTTCATTTCCCTTCCCTCTTTCCCTTTCCAAACACATAAATGAAACAATAAACAGGTATAAATTAAATTTTTAATGGATCAAGACTGAAGAAGTAACTGGTTATTTAAAAACAGAAAAAGTAAAAAAAAATTCTACTGCAATGTATAGAACTCCTTACAATGAGAATCCACAAAAGAAAGGATCTTGGCCTCATAGCAAGATGTCCCTGAACAACAAGGTTGTTTCCACTTGAATTTAGTCATGACTCAGTGTTTAGTAAGGTTTAATTCTATTAATTGCACATATTTATTGCCATTTATTGTAACTTGTTAAACTTTTGTTTCGTGATCATATTGTACACTAGAGACCTTAAATTATCTCAAAAGCCTTAAAGCATTGTAGTGAAACATTATTTTTATTAACAAATCCATAATTTTAGGTGTCACACCAATAAAAAAAAGTCAAGCATAGATTGAAAAAGTAAAACCCTAATGGGGATAATGGAGAAGAGAAAAGAGAGGTTGATAGTTAAACCTCTGGGTTATTATCCTATGATTTCTTTTTCAGTGGTAGTAGATTTAAAGTCTACTTTCTCTGTGTATTGCCATCAGATCTTTAAATTAAATTAATTTTCATTCTTTGGGTAATAAACATTGTTTCTATATTTCAAGTGGTTATTTTTTAAGTTCTGTTAATATTTTTGGCATTTATCTTTAAATTGATATACATATGTTTAGCATCTCTTTCCACAACATTACCTAAACCTGCAGCGAATCACATTTGAATATTGTCTTTCAGCTCCTTCTCTAGACAAAGATTAGTGAAGGATTTTAGAATCCACCTTCAATGAGCTTCTATTTAAAGCATAAGGCTGGAGGAAAAAATCAGAAATTATTTTCTTTGCAGATTAAAGAAACAATGTGGTTAATATCAGCTACTTTTTTAGGCTTCTTTTGTATCTAATTAAAAGAGAAACACTGCTGAAGTAATTGTCAATGTAATAGTCAATGACTAACAAATATCTGACACAGTGGTTATAATCCCCCTCTGAAAAACTGACTTACTGACAATACAGAGAGCCTCAAAGTCTAGGCTTTAGTTAAATAAAATGAATCAGTTAATCCCACATCAAATTAAATTTCATAAATCACTGGTGGCTCACAAAGGAATTAAAATAGGAGGTGGAATCCAGCTCTCAAAAAGAATGTAAAATTATCAGAGTAAATGCAGGCTGATACAAACTAACAAATCTCCTGAACTCCATTTCTGTCATCAATTAGATATCCAGGAACTATAATTACACACCAGACATGTAGCTCACATGCAGAACTTTTATGTATAGACACACAGTCTCTCAAACTGAAGCTGAAGCTTATTCTAGGTCTATTCTTACTGTAACCTTAATTGGAAGATTCAAAAGTAACCTGTAAATTCCATTTAGATTTTATAGGCATCACAGCAGAGGGCAGAACATGCAGACAAGTGTGATTACTCCTCCGAATACTTCTCTATCCCTTGTTTGTTTAAAACCCAGCATTCTTGTATTTGAATATTTAAAAGGAAATTAAACTACAAACTTCTACATGATTTGTATAAGCCTTACCTGTAAAATCACGAGGACACAAACACTGAAACAAAGGTTGTTCTCTCAGTTGACTGATATCAATGCAGGTTGCTCCATCAGAACAATTATTTGGGTAAATTAAACACGCATTTTCAGCAAATTGGCAAAATTCTCCTGTCCATCCAGGTGCACAGAGGCACTAGATATAACAAACACACAAACAAACACAAAATGAAAATACAATATGAAAGTTTGTAGAATTTTCTTTGAGTCTCATATTTTACTACCAAGCAAAAGTGTGGTAGAATGCAGAGTGTTGCATCCAGCTGAGACTATTATTCATGCCTGTATTTGCAGATGATAAACAGTTGAGAGAAGCAGAACTCATCTACCACGTCTGTTGAAAAATTGTGGGAAAAAAGGGCACATGAGTTGGAGGAAATGGCGAGATAATTACTGCCTGTAAGGGATAAAAATGCCAGCAGGAACAGAAGAACTGAGTGTGCAAAAGGATTTTAAAGGCCTAGAGATGAGGGAGAAATTGGGTAGTGATGCTAACAAAGCCTGCAAGACAAACAGTCACCAACCAGTAATCAGAAAATGTAGTACAGGGTTTCTGTTGTACATGCACACCCTACCTGTTAAATAAAATAAATTGAAATGGTTTATTCAGAGGAAAGGGAAAGATCTGAAGCTTATGTTAGCTTCTCAAGAGTCCTGTGAAACATATACAAGTGCCTTGATCAAATATGGTTAATAGTAGCTTGCCTTGAATCCCCATTACAAGGGCAATAAAAGAGTAGAACAGTGGAATGGTGTATCAGGTTCACAATGCATAAATATTTTACTTGAGTATGTGTGCATGTGACCACCAAAGGCGGCATAGTGACTCCTACAAGTAACAAGAAAGTTGCCAAAAAACAAGATTAGCATAAGGCACAGAAAATAGGCAGAATATATTGCTGACTACAGAGAAAAAATACTGTAAAGACACAAAAAGCCCCAAGGCAAGTAATACCTTGGAGGTATTGTTTTTTGAAGAGTGGGGGGAGTCTTTGGGAGGGAGAGATAAAATATCGCAAACCATTAAATATGAAGAGGAAGGATTGAGACAGAAGACAAGCTCAATTCAACAACGACTTCTCTCATCAAAGAGCTCACAGGACAGATTACCTTGACCTTGGTTGTTAAGAACCACCAGGGACCACAGCCATCAGCACTAACTCTTCAGCATCAGCTCCACAGCATTATGTGATCACAGAGAATTTAGAATGTAAATGTTACAGAGTAGAGGTATGTAGGTGTACTGCCTAACCACCTTAAAAACTACTAGAATTAAGTATGCTGTTTGTGAATTATCATTCAAGTTTGTTTTAAAGTTTAAAATCGGCCTGACCTCTCAGTCTTCTAAACGTTCCCGTTACAGTGATCTCTGATTCCCTATCTGACATACATATTTTGTAAAAATGAACCGTACTTAGGTGGTCAAGTGAAGGCTTTAAGAGAGCTGCACTGATGAGAATCCCTTACTGTGAATCTCTGCATTCAACTATTGAAACAGTAGATAACTAAAGTAACTCCAAAGTGACCTAGGTATAACAGGAGCATGACAGCCTTCAGAATTAATGTGACTTACTTTCCAAGGCCTGGGAGAACACAGTTCTCCAGCAGCTGTATACTCCTTTTTATTTTCTGCATTTTTATCCCTGCATCACTTTGTTGTGCCAATACCCATATATGTCCTTGCCATTTCCTGATTTCCTTCCCCTCAATCTCCAGGAAAACCTTTCACTGCTATGGACTGCCCTTGTCCTTGATATCATGTTTGATTAAATTTGACACTATTAGGTAAAAAGTAATGATAAGTAAAATCAAGACAGCATGTTTTAGGTAACTGTATCTATGGGTTTGTCTATCTTTGTTAGTCAGTACACAGTGCTTATCCCAGACAAAACTATAGAAACACGATTTCTCCTGTATGTCAATACATTTTACATACATGGGACTCCAGAATGATTTAGGTTGAGAGAGATCCTTGAAGGTCATACAGTCCTACTCCTTGCTCAGAGGAGGTCAAGTTTTAAATGGAAGCTGGTTGCTCAGGATCTTGTCTACTTCAGGTCTGAGTATCCTCAAAGATGACAATTCCACAGCCTTTCTGGGCAATTTGTTGCAGCACCTAAGTACACTATCACCATATTATGAACAATTTCTTCTTAATACGTAGCCATAATTTCCTTTGTTGCAACTTCTGTCAGTTGCCTGTCACTCCAGTGTTGTGCACTTTTTAGAAAAATTTGGCTCCATCTTGTTTATGATCACCCAATGAGGAGCTGAAGAAAAGAATTATATCCCCATTCAGCTTTCTGCTTTCAAGGCTTAACAGACAGATCCTTCAGCCTTTCCTCATACATCACAGGCTGCAAAGTTTTCAAAATGTTGATGGTGCTCTGCCAGACTTGTTACAATTTTGTCAGTCTTATTTTTTGTTCATTGAAGTTCTAAACCTCATAGAGAACTCCACAGGTGGCCTGTCAAGTGCTGAGCAGAAGAGACTGATGACTTCACTTGATCTGCTCTCTATGCTTTTACTAATGTAAGCCAGTACTAGATGAAGCTACTTACCCTTTATCATGATCTGGTTACATTGGCCCACTTCCTCATCTTCCACAAATGTATCCTGTGAAGCCCTTGGGACATTTATAAATACCCTTTTTGCCTACATTGTTCCTGGTTTGGCATTTCTCTTTCATTGATAGTGTTTCATTCCTCTATATTTTGCCACTTGGCACGGGACTTAGGAAATTTGAAAGCAGATATTGTAAGTAGAAACCAAAGCAAAGACACTGAATGTCATCTGCCTCATTCAGCAGGGGGCATAAATTTTCCTTGATCTCATTTTTTTCTGCCACTGTACCTATACAAGATAGTTTCTCCTTTATGATTATTTTTCATGAGGATATATTTGGAAATTCTCCTTGACTAGACTCAACATTTTATCTGCCCAGTCACTAAACATTACTATTTATTGGTAAAAACTGTTTAGCCAGCGTTTTCTTTCTTTACATATCTTAAGTCCATTCTGCAAGAAAGAACTTCAAGTAAGTTCACTGAAGTCTAACCCTATTTCTATTTGGTACATGTTAACTTTAAAAAAAATGTTCTCAGAGATGGAATTGTGACCGTAGTTGTGAAAACTACATTTACTTTTCATCTAGCAAAGTGACTTTTCTGCACCCGGGGTGAAATGTATTGCTGGCAAGACAGCAGTCAGGAATTGTATCACTATTTCCAGACTATGCCTGAATTATTTTGAGGATAATTGAAGGACAAGTCTAAGGGATGCTTAAGCCAGCACTTTCCACAAACATTAAGCAATTTTTTTAAGCTTAATTGTCATTGTCTCCACAGAATGCTGGTACAATACCCTTTCTTTTTTTCCTTCACAGTTTTCAATTGCCTGGTAAGAGGGCTTGCAAAATGAAGATGCCCACGTGTTAGGCTGCTTTGCCCCTTTTAAAGTACGCAGAGAAAATTCCAACTCAACCCAAAATTTTGGCATTAAACTGGGTATGAATTATTTCAGTTTTTGATTTATCTTACATTATTCTGTTGTTTATTCCTATGCTCAGATTTTCTTCTTTTCCCACCCCTCCCTGATGCCCCCCATTCTATAACTACAATCTGAGTTATATGTAAATCCTTACAGGTGTTTTAATTTTCAAAGTTTTCTATAGGTATTTTTGACATTAGGAACTGGAGTGACTGGTTTATGACAAAAAGGCTTCAAGAACTCAGAAGACGCTGTTTGGCCAAATGACAAAAAACAAATAGTACTTACTTTTTTCTGAAGTGATGGAGCTCTGAATATTGTTTAAATGAAGAAAATAAAATCCTTAGCTTAATAAAAAAAATTAAGTTCTGCTTACATTTTCTTGTATGTAAAGTGCATTCCTAACTGAAATTCTAGAAGTCACTCACACTGGGAAAAAAATAACTGCAAGAAACATACAGAAACTTACCTCATAGCTAACAAATATGTAGCTTCTTAGTGGATTGAGTGACTTATTTGGCGAGAACATTTTACTCACTTACTTATTCAAATTGATAGGTCTTAAAACATTACAATATTAATCATCAACTTAAAAAAAACCAGGGCACATAACTGACTTTTAACTTTAAAGGACAAAATGAGTTGGTCTTAACTTACTGTGTCTGTCAAATCTGCAGACGACACCAGGCTGAGCAGTGCAGCTGACACACCTGAAGTATGGGATGCCATCCAGAGGGACCTGAACAAGGTTGAGAAGTGGGTCCATGGGAACCCACAGCAAGGTTCAACAAGGCCAAATGCGAGGTCCTGCGCATCAGTTGGGGGAACTCCTGGTACAAATATGGGCTGCGGGGAAAGGGCCTGAGAACAGCCCAGTAGAGAGGGTTGGAGGTAGTGGTGGATGAAAAGCTGGACATGAGCCAGCAATGTGTGCTTGCAGCCCAGAAAGCCAATTGCATCCTTGGCTGCATCAAAATCAGCACAGCAAGCATGTCAAGGCAGGCGATTCTGCCCCTGTGCTCTGCTCTGGTGAGACCCCCACCTGGAGTGTGGCACCCAGCTCTGGGATCCTCATTACAAGAAAGACACTGACCTATAAGAGTGGGTCCTGAGGGGGGCCACAGAGGGCTGGAGCAGCTTTCCTAAGAAGAGAGGCTGAGAGAGTTTGGGTTGTTGAGCCTGAAGTAAAGAAGATTCTGGGGAGATTTTCCTGTGACCTTTCATTAAAGAGGGCTGTGGAAAGATGACTGGCTGTAAAATTAGAGGAAACTGAGAAGTTATACCCACATCCTAACTGAAGTATGGAAATTATAGGGTAAAATACAGTTGCTCCCTAGGTAGAATGCAGTTGGCATGTTCAAAACCTATTCCATGTTAATTCCTGACACACAGGATCTGCAACTATAGGCACCTGCTAAGGCAGGTGGAAAGGAGGGTGCAGCAGAGTGGAGACATCACAGCCAGGCACTGTTGAAACCCTTGCAGGGAGGGGAACTCGGTGGTGCTTTGCCGCTGAGAAACTGTATAGTACCTGTCAGCCAGGGGAAATAGGGGAAGATATCCTGCTGCTGAGCCAGCAGCTGTGGCAAAATCACATTTCTCAGATGAACTTGGTTCATTATAGCCTAATTGTAATATTAATGCACACCTGCATCCCAAAGTTACCCCCCTTCAGCATATGACCCCCCCCCACAAGGTGTGCGCTATTTTTTTGACTCTATCTTTAAAAGTGAAGTGAGAGATTTTTACACCAATCAGTAACAAAGTTATATATGACTACAGTCACCCAAGCTCCACCTAAACATAGACAAATAATATAAAAGTAAGTAGTGAATGGGGAAACATTAGGGAAGACCCCATCGCAACTGCTGGTATCAGTCGATGGGCTGAACCTGTCTTCTCCCCTGTAGGGATGTCTATTGGGTAAGAACTGTACTCTATCCCTGCTGATATTTTTACTGGGGGTCAGAGCTTGTCTGTGTATTGCTTTGAGTATGGTTTTGTGGTCAGATACTACCACCAACAATCCTTGAAACTTCACCTTTCACAATTTTATATTAATAAAGAATGTTACTCTGTGAACTGTTGGTGTGAGTCCTTCACAGGCTCTGGCAGTCACTGGCAAAGGGGAGCATACTCAGATACAGTGGAAGACCCACTGAGGGATCATAAAGGAGGAAGACCCACTGAGGGATCTCCCTTATGGTGTTGGTGTGTGTCCCTGAATGAGTCAGTCAAGCCATTCTGTGATCTAGCAGGACTGCTCAGTGAAGGGTTCCCACAACAGGACACTGACAGACAGGTTGAGCACAAGGGTCTTAGCTTTCCTGGGGTGCTGACAGACAAATTAAACAATAAGCGCTGAGTAAATCTCCCCACACAAAGGGTTGAGGAAATCTCCCCTTTTCACACGACAAGGGCTTATAAGAATGGGGACAAACCTTTTAGCAAGTTATTTGGCAATAGAAGAGACAATGTTTTTAAAGTAGCAGAGGGTAGATCCAGATCAGATAGGAGGAAGAAATTTTTCACAATGAGAATTGTGAAACACTGGAGTAAGTTGCCCAGAGAGGTGGTAGGTGCCTCATCTCTGGAAGCATTGAAGGTCAGGCTGAATGGCACTCTGAGTAATCTGACATAGTAGGAGATGCTCCTGCTCATTGACCTTTAATGACTTCAAACCCAAACCATTCTATGATACTATGATCTCTGATATGATGTGCTCCTTCACATGAAACCCTGATTTTAGGTAAAACAGTTATGGGTCTTGGCAGAAATATGTCATAGCTTGAATTAATTAATTATTCTTAATAACCATTATATTCTTTCATTTCTCAGATGAGCATATAGTAAAAGAGAAACTAGAATACTATCCATTCACATCTTGGGTAGAAGGGGGGAAGAAGAAGTTGTCTTTTGTGTAGTTGGAGCAGGTGCCATCTCTCCTTACATATGACTTCATAAAATAATGAAATTTTATTAATATTTAATTATAACTTAAAAAGGCAAACTAAGAATGTGCATTTTTGAGTTTTTGGTAGTAGATTATGAAAGGGCAAATACTGAAGAATGAAAAATAATCATCAAGAAGCTCAAGCTAGAAACCTACTCTAAAATACTGGAAACAGCTGCCAAAGACACCACAAAATTTATACAGCACATGGAGAATGTGTGTCTGATCTTACTGGAATTAATCAACAGGTGAAAAATTATTATAATTTTTTTAACATAACACATATATGTTATGTGCTTCAGAAATACACAGTGCAGAGCTGGCTGAACGAAATTTTATAGACTCTTTCTACATTCTCCTTATCTCAAGGGGCCAGCCCCTTATTAGATAGGGAAGTCAGTAAAGAAGAAATTTGGGGAATTTCTGTATCTTTGAAAAGTTGTTTAAACGTCAGCACAGCCTTGATTTTAACTTCTCAGAAGGTGCATTTAAAAATAAACCAGAACATTTCTGTTTGTTATGTCTGGTGTGTATTTCTGTCCATTTATATTTAATTATATGCTATTCTACTATATAAATTCAGATCTATTGTATAAAGATATATGAAATTATTACATGATCAAAGTTTTAATTAAATAATTTTCATTTAAATTTGCTTTTCAAAAGAAGGATATTTAGTTTATTACATGAAGTTTTCTACTGTTTATTAACTTCTTTACAGCTCAGAGATGATTAGCAGCACATATGAAATGTACCTAGTGTGCTTTGATGGTGTTTATTTCAATAGAATCAGAAAAGCAGGAAAATGCATTTTGGTAAAGTCCAAATTAAACACTGAAGAAGGAAAAAACTGTTTAGGACATTTTAAAATTTATGTGAACTCTTCTGTAGAATTACTGCTACTGTGTGAAAGAAAATTGACTAATTAACTTGTGTAAAACTAGCCCCTAATGGAAGGATCTGACTTTGAACTACCGCTGTTTTGAACACTCAGCTGGAAGGACAAACACAAGAGACACATCAATAGAATTAATGACAGTGGCAAAGTGGCTTCACAGAGATGAGACTATAATGTTCTCATATGGTCCATGGGGAGAAACAGTAGGAGAGACTGTAGATTTTTTTAAAAAGGAAAATGACAATAATCTATTTTATATGTTGTACATAAGTATAAAAGTTGCATCTGAGAGCAGTAGATTTTGCAGTGCTAATTTTCATTGCTTCTAGCAGTGGTAGTAGAGCTGCTATAAATATTCATAATAATTTTATCACTCTAACCAACTGCTGTAATATATAATATGCCAAATATATTAAATGTTTGTTTCCTCATGCCTTTTTTATACTCAGAAAACAAATAGTGATCAATACAGTGCAGAGGGCTTTAAAAAAGCCATAGTGCATTTTTTTAAAAGAACTGAATTTGTTAAACAAGTTGATATTTTCTCTCTGCTATACTGCCTTTCAGTCCTGGATATGTGATCTAGAAGTTATTTCTCCTCTCACGCAATAAATACACATGGCTTCCCTAAGAATAAGTTGGAGGCCTTCTTAGGGCTGTGAGAACTAAGCAGCATGACATAGCTCCATTTTGGAGATTATTGCTAATTCTGTGTAGAGATGCTTTGCTTCTGGGTTATAAATTCAACCAGACTTCTAGGGGTAAAGTGTTATCAAAAAGCATTAGGACTGAGAATGGCTCCTCAGGGAAGAGCTTACCAAGAGGACCAGAGCAGCAGACGTTCCACAAAGGTATTTCAGGCAAGCCTGTGGGGCTTGGCACTGCTCACTGCTCTTCTGTAAAGAAGCAATTCGATTCCTAGTCTCACAGCTGGCTGATGGGCCTGGTTCTGCACCCACAAAGGCAAACCTCATCTGGAAGGGATGAAACTTGGACCTCTGCCTGATTGTAATTTCTGTACAAGTTCTGCTCAATGAGGGCCACATACCAGCCTGACATGGGGAAAAATCACAGGAGAAAGAGATGTTCCCTCCTCTCTCCTTCCCCCAATCGCCCCAGAAGGAATATACTAGCTTCAGTGAAGACCATTTCTGCTTTAGTATACAAGTCTCCTGCTTTGCTACAGAACACAGTAGTCTTCGGGCAGAACATATTTTCTGGGTCTTTTAATTTCAACTGCAACAGTGTGACCCATGGGGATACTGATTCTTAATGTATATTCATAATTTTACTTTATCAGCCATATATCCTCTTGGTGCACACTTTGCAGTTCAAATATCTCAGATTCACCACAAAGCTCCAAATATAAAAGCTATGGCTTTGTTATATGGATGTGAGAAAAAGATCAAAAGGGTACAACAGGAACAGCCACAGAGCCATCTGCAGGGCAAGATTTTAGATATCAATCTTTTCTATTATATTAATTTTTCTATGCTCTTACAGTGAATCATACTATTAGATAAACAATATTAAATGTACGTCCATATAAGAAAGCAAAATTCTGGTGACTGGGAAACAATTTCCTGAAGGGAATGCATCTGTGTACCCGTTCTCATTAATTAGTGTTCCCCAAGCAAATTACTCACAGAAGTTAAAACCATCACTTCTTTTCGTTTAGCTTCACTCTCCCTTAACAGCACGATCTACTTCCACTGCCTTGTAGGAGCACTAGTCAGAAATCGGCAGTGTTTCCAGTTGCTCTTTTTGAAGGCACCAGGACATCCATTGGCATTTTATGATTCCAACATAAAATTTCATATACATGTGTCAGTACAACTTCTCAGAAAAATTTCAAATGTTTTCTTTGAATGACAAACAGTAGGTGTAGTGGTAAAACCCAGAATGATAACAGAGATTGTTTTCTTTCTTTAATGCTGCTCTAGTGTGTATTTGCTTGCCAACACAGCTCTGCTGCTCAGGCAATATGTATAATTTGTTTAGATCTCGTCTCAAGTCTAGGGCTGGCAAATGGAAATGGACCTTACAATGACACTGGTTTCTCTTCATCTTTCAGCTTCAGTTTTTGTGTCTACATAACCCAATTTCTTTATTAGCTGTGAGCACACATCAGTGGTTTGTCAGGATGATGGGAGAAAGGCATATTGACAAAATAGACTTGGATTCACTATGCAGACCATATAAGTTTAATGATAGTTGCATGTAGCATAGTAAGGAGCTGTTAGGCAAAAAAAAAAAAATTGTGAATGAGCATTTTATACCCTGCAAGAAGCAGAAAGCATTTTTAATCTGAATGCCCTTCCGTAGGAAGCGTACGGCAGATCACAAATGGGAGAGCGTGTAGCAACCACTGTGGAGCTGTACTTTCAAACGCACTTCTGTAGGTAATCATAACTGACCTGTAAATTCTGTAATTTCTATGCAATTCAGTGGTTTCTCTCTAGTAAGTAAAGATAGCTGGTATGTCAAAGACTTGACAGTTTTCATGCCTCAACATTCCCACTACTGTGTTTTCAAAACTGTGCTCCTTTCCAGGCTTCCAAAATCCAGTAAATTACAGTTCTGTTATCCTCAGAATTTGCACTGGATTAGTTTAATATATTTTTTCAGTATCTTTATTTTTTTTGATTGGTTTTGATTTTGAAGGTTTTTTCAGTTTAATACTAATGATTCAGGAAGAAACAGGGGATCTTAAGCAGAGATAATGCTTTTTGCCATTATCTAAGCTACTTGCTGTGGATAAATAGATAGTAAGGTACTTGATCCACCCTTGGGACCTAGAGGAAAGCTTTACATCCACAAGTGATTTCTTGTTTGTATGCTCTCTTTATCGGTTTTTACTGCCCAGTCTTGTGCCAGAGGCTTTACTGGAGCCTCTAAATCACTGGGAGAACTCTACTCAAACCTCTCCATACCCTGAGGTGGTTAGCACGTGGCAGCAGTATGATTAGCATGAAACAAACAACAGCTCTTTCTTCCCTGTCACTTGCCTTTTGGGCATTGCTCATCTTTTCCCTGTCTTAAGGTAAAGATAAGGAAAATAGATACCTACAGCCATAAAGTGTTTAAGACAATCAGATTAAAAAGAATGAGAAAATATTATCAGCTGCAAAACAAGAACACTGACTTTTCAAACATAAAATCCATTTAAGAAAAAGAAAAGTTGCCATGAGAATAGAAGAATCTATTAAAAAGTGTGTCTGTGGGCAGATTTTCAAAAAATATTTTTAAGAAACAGGCTATCATATTGTCGTAATAATGTAGTTAAATATTTTTGTTGAATAAAACTCTGCTGAAATCTGAAATTGGTTCACACTTCAGTACCTGTGTAAGTATGGTTTATGTTCAAACTGTTTTAACTTAATTCTTTTCTTAAAATAGTGTCCCCTATCTTCTAAGTAGGTGGAGTTGTTATTATAAATTTGACAAACCAGCACAACATTAATTAAAAACTTTTCTATGGTATAGATATAAAAAAAAAAAAAGTGTTATACTCTCTTCAGAACTTTAACAGTGACTATATTTAGTTTTAGAAGTGGTTCCAATACTGCAGTTGCCAGGCAGGAGAAATTCAATAGGAGACTTACTGCAATAACTGATAAATCAATAGTAAGGAATAGAATTTTTCATATCAGTGTTTTTTTGAGAAAGGACAGTCTGTTCATGTTCAAGAAGTGTGTTTGTCACCTGTTAAAATTTTATGTCCAAGATGTAATCTTTTCAGCAAAGCTTTCAATACTGTCTCCCACAGGATCCTTCTGGACCAAATATTATAACCAAGTTACATTATGGGTGAGCAGCTGGCTCACAGATCAGGAAGAAAGGGTTATAGTGAATGGAGTGACACCAGACTGGTGACCTGTCACTGGTGGGCTTCCATAGGGCTCCATCCTCAGCCCTGTTCTCTTCAACATCTTCATTAACGACTTGGACAAAGGACTTGAAGGAATATGATGTAAGTTTGCTGATGTCACTAAGCTGGGAGGAGCTTTAGACTCCCTCAAGGACAGAGAGGCCCTGCAGAGAAACCTTGACCAATTAGAGGGACGTGCAATCACCAACCATATGGAGTTTAACAAAGACAAGTGCCAGATTCTGCACCTTGCTTAACATTTTCAGGAGCAATGTAGAGAGTTAAAACAAGCAGATTTAATATTTTTTTTCCCCAAACTGTCAGTTGGAAGGAATGTCACCACACTACAATTTCATCATCAAATTTTTAAGTTTGTATTAATTTTAAACATGTTTATGTGTAGATAAGTAATTTGATTCTGGTTAAAATAATGGCAACAGATGATCTTAATTCAAGCAATGTATTTTTAAAAGCTGCAACACAGCTGTGATTATCATCTTTGTGGGTAATGACACTGGACCAAAATTAGTTATATATTCTTTTTACTATAAAAATTCCATTCAGTTATCTTACTTGATGTAGTACTAAACAGGGTCTCAGTAGAAAAGTCATAAAAAAATCCATATTACCCAAGTGAATTGCCCTTGTGTTATTGATTAAAATAAATAAAACCTATAAAAGTGTGCCCCTTTTGTGTCTTAGAGTAATGAATGCATTTCAAGTTCTGCTTGTCTGAAGCTTTTATACTTTGGAACACTGAATTAGTTTAACATGTATTAAATTACTTACAGTGAATCCTCCAATTATATTAAGACACAATCCTTCATTCAGACAGTTGATGCTGAGCAGCCTGCAGTAGTCAATTACTTCCTCACAGTTCTTTCCAGTGAATCCTGGCATGCAGCTGCAAATACACCAGTGTATTTTAGAGAACTTGCATTTTAAAAGTTAATTGTATTTAATTATGTTCTATAATTCTATTAAATAATGTTCTTGCAGTAACAAAACAGATCTCTTATGTTATTTAAAATACACAGAATGTTTTCAAGAAATTAAAAATCCGTTGCCTGATTCTGGATAATTTTGCTTTCTATAAAATAATTTCTTTCATTGATTAAAGTATTTTCACATCAATATTTCACATAATCTTCCAGAAAAAAAGGAAAAGAATGAGGTAATATTTAACAAATAGTTATAGACAAGGTAACAAGGTTTTGGAAAATTGTTAGAAAGGGTAGGTCAATTAAAGCATCAGAGAGGAAAAAATAAAAATAAAAATGTCGTGAGAAATAAACATCAATAATTGTTAATGATTAAAGAGTTGTAAATAATGACATGATGAATTATGTAAGGAACAATGTAGAGAGAACAATGCATACTTGTTTTTGTGTTTGTTTAATTTTAATTCAGTATTTTCTTTAAAGAAGAAAACTAGCAGTCAATTTTTGTGACTATTTGTTAGTGCTTTGTGATGCCAATGGAGGGATGGATAACTCATGTATAGTAAAAGGAACTGCATAAATTTCTTCTGCTTCATGTCAGCACTTATTATTAGTAGGAGAAAATCCTTTCCTGATGCAGCCCTCCCATGTTAAAAAAAATCTTGTATACACAAATAAAAAAGAGGAGATTCAAATGGATAGTAAAGAAATCTTATTCAAAAGCAATAATGGAAAAATGTGGAAAATATATTAATATTTATATCTTGAAAGATAGATAATCCTTGTCAAACTCTCTCACCATGTTCTTACAGACATAGCATGTTCCTCTGTCTGAAGGCTATTTGTGACATCGTGGAAAGAAAAGATTTAAGAAGAAGAGAAAGGAAATGGCCAGTTAGCTGAAAATTTGTGTTTGTGAAGGAATCCAAAAGTAATAGAAGGGAATTTCTTTAGCTGTTCCTAAGGGGTAGTTTTTCAAATTATTCAGTCCAGAAGCTGAAATTATGAAGATCATACAGAATTGCTTCTGGTTTTCCTATGCTCTTGCTCATAATAGATATGATAAGAGATAATAAATCCAGATGTTTTGCTTATGTTTTCTCAATTGAAAAAAAAGCCATCCAGTCCCTGGTTTCAAAATGCATGAAGCTTCTCACAGTCATGCTGAATACTAAGGTAGATATATTTTCATTAGCAACTACTTAGGTAACAACATTCGATAGGAAGCATCTGAGTTAACCATACTTTCTAAACCAGTTAAAGATGTCTATCAGTGGGTATGGCTCTGAGTCTGAGGAATGCACAGACACATCTAACATGTCCAGAAGCTTAAGTTACTTACTAATCTTAGTTTGGTGTTAAACTGGTTGGATATAATCAGAAATCCCTGGAAGCCAACCACAATTCATGCAAAGGATCATTTGAACAGAGGGAGATGGATATGGGAAAACCTTCTATAAATGGTTATATGCTTTGAGGCTGGTGTAGACACAACCACATGAGAACACTCCATGCAAGTAGCAATGGACCACATAATCCTCACCCTCCTCTTGAAAAAGGTGCTGCATGCAATTATATTTCTACCATTTCAAGTACTTGTCTTCAAGATTCTTGCAAAGTATATCCGTAACAAATTTCTAGTTCATGTATTGTGGCTAAAATGAGTTTTCCATAATGAAATTTACATGTGAAAGGAATGTAAAATAATAATAAAAAAGGTTTTGTATATTTTATTTAAATTTAATTTTTAAATAACATTGAAAACCAAATCAGAGCAACTCAATTACATTTGCTTTACTGATTTGTTTTTACCAATGATCTGAATTGAAAGAGTTCCTAGATTTATTTACTTCAATCTATGATTGTTTCATTAACCAGATAATCTAGTAAGCCAATTTTAGAAGCTGCTTCTTCTAATTTTTATATTTTCTCATTTTTTCTGGTTTTGTTTTATTATTGTTTTGCAATAAATATACCAATGTCTGGGAAGGGAAGAGTAAGCTAGGACAAAAAATGTTGACAGTAAAGTTCCAAAGATGGCACCAACAGAACATATTTTCTCAGAACACCCTTTCACATTTTTTCTGACTGTTTATTGTCCTAAAAAACATGGATAATAGAAAAAGATACAAAGCAAAAATCATAGTTTATTGTGATGGATATCCTTGTTCACTGCCTATTTGAATTCACCTTAAATTTTGACATTTAAGAAAAAATGCAGCCATTAGATTCTTAGCACAAAGTTGTGTATGGTATCAAGACTGAAAGGATGGAATTAAGATACAAGATAGTCATACATCATAACTGAAGTGGAGAAAATTAAATTGATTCTGTTTGTTTATATGTTTAGAATGGAAAAACACTGCTTTTCCAAAGAAGGAAGGATGTGTTGAGAAGAAGCTGAGATTGTGTAGGATATAAGAATGTAGCTTGGGCATAAGGGGAAGGAAAATAAACTGTAATGAAGTAAAAAGGTCAATTCAGCTATTATTTGAACTTGTATATGCACCTGACCTAAACACCATTACATTTATTTATGATGTGAAAATGCTGTAAAAGTGTAGTAGTGTTACACGTAGTATTACACCAAATGTAGTATGAAACACATGCAGCTTATTGTGGAGTGACTAGACAGAGACATTACATACAGTATTTGACTATGATTACCAAAAATGAATCGAACCTTCACTTAAAATGTTGATGAGCAGCTACAAATCTCTCAAATTAAGGCAACATTATTAATGGCAGATTTTCTTTTGGTAAAGTGAATAAAAACATAAATCACAGGCAGAAAACATCCAAGTCTGTGACTTTAGAAAACTGAAACTGTCTAACCACTGTTCCTATAGGTCTTCTGAAATCCTGTGTTATTCAAGTAGCTAATGCAGGGCATGAATTTAAAAAGAAAATTTTGAATCCTAAAAATGTTAAAGCCTGCTGACTGTTGGACCTCTTTATCAGTCAATGCCTCCTCTGCATTTCAGCACTCTGGCAAGACTGCAGGTCTCACAAACAAAACTACTGAATGTGATCTCCTTGGGAAAAATTCATGCTACCTCAAGATGCTTTCTCTAACCTAAATGCCTCCTTTGAAGTACAGAGGCATAAATATACCCAGAATTTATATTATTAACTATTTCAGATTAATTGGTGAAAAATTGATTTTAATTTCACAAAAAATGAAGACACTATTTTTTATTTATTAAAAATAATCATTAAAAATATTGCAATCATTAAATGAAGCCTTTCGGGACTGAATGGCAAAACTGATGCCGAATATTGAAGATTTTCAATAAGCAATTGGACAGGGTACTAGATAATCTTATCTAAACTCTCTTTCTCATGAAAGGTTGGACAAGAAGATTCTTCAAGGTCTCTTCCCACTTGGGCTGTTCTGTGAGTCTCTGTATATTTATAGTATTCTAATATTCTGTGATTGTACTGTAATGCTCTACCTCTGCACAAAGAAAACTGTGAACTTGTGTAAGATGTGCCATGTCACCTGTCCTAGATATTTCTCTCTGGAAGATATGAGTCACTTCTGGAGTTCTCCTCCTTCATCAAGAATGTCTGGTGTGCAAATTGGTTGCTAGGGGAAACTGGATTGAACACTATTCACAGTGCTCTCTTTAGGTTGTTAGTTCCCTTTTAGAGCATTCTTAGTGTTAATGAGCTTATAACCCACTGCAATGTAAAATGGGTTCTTAATTGCCCATTTTTACATTCTGTTATATCGATCTAAATAATTACTCTCAGATAATATTATCAAAGGAAAGACAGTTAAACTACAATGTCTTCCCACAGACATTTTTATTAAGCAATTTCTATGGTACAACGAAGGTCATGGTACAGACCATTTCTACCAAAACTTTGTGGAATTATAGATTATTCAATATGAATAACAGGGCCAGGATAATTTTTTATTACTTTTATTTGTTTGTTTGTTTTTTGTTAATAAAGGCAATCTACATCTGGATATTAATTGTTCATGTTATGCATATTTTTCAACGTAAACTTCAACACATTGTTTCATACTAATACATTCATATTGTGTGAAAGTCTGGCTATATAATAATAACTTATTAGCTTATATCTTGGTTTAAAGAACTGAAAAATAAATGATGACTGTTGTTCTGTGCTATACATATCTATATGGGAAGATCTAACTGTGTATGAGCTTGCATATTTGTGCTTGTATTTAGGAGTATTTAGGAGTGTATTTATCTGTATTTAGGAGAGAACATGAATGAAACTGCTAGGATTTTCTTCTTTGGGAAAACAGTAAACATAGTTCTACCTATATTTTAATTTCAATCTCCTCCACTGAATCTCTGCTGATGCACTGTAACTTTGTGTTCTATACTTCTGTTATATTTTTTGCAGTCTCTAAATTAATTCATAATACATTGTCAGGCTTTTGTGTATCACAGCTTTCAATTTTCTGCTTTTATGAATACCCTAAAATTTGAAAATTGTTTGCTTCAGTAATGCTTATCAGAACTTACTCAGGCAGCAAGATAAAAGCCAAGCAAAGGCGAACAGGATAAATTGTACTCCTTACTGGCATAGGAAAAAAAATCTAAAAATCTATTTTAAAATGAAATTAAATTATACATTGGGTCACTTCTGATATTTTCAAATGGATAATTTTTAATGTGACCTTTCTGAATAAAACAGTTTTTTATATGCTGCTTAAAGCATCAATTTAAAGTCTACTAATGCGTGTCTGTGAACTAGAAATTAAATAATTGTCTTATCTTTTCAGAAAAAACATAAACTTCATACACCCTGAAAGGGAGTGGCACCTGTGGAATAACTGTCTCAATTGTCATCAATGTTTTAAAATTTTTATATTTTATTTTATAGCATCAATAATGAAACTATTTATAGCCCTTAAATTCTTTGAATCTTTTTGTATTGCTCCCAGAGTTTACAAGAAGCTTAACAGAGTAAAGCACAAAAGATAAATACATTTTTTTAAAACAAAAGTTTATAGTTTTCTGTGTTCTCTGTGAATGATGATGTCTTTTCTTTCTGCAATCTGTAGGATATCATCAAGTGAACCAATAAAGTACTGAAATAGTTTAATTTCCAATCTTACCGGCAGTTATAGTTTTGCTGTTGAGCTACGCAAGTTGCATTATTTAAGCAAGGCAATAATTCACATGGGTTCAGTATTCTCTCACAGAACTTGCCAGTAAATACTGGCATGCAGATACATGCCACATCCTATAGAAGAGAGGGATATTAGAAATAATTATTTGTAGTACCCAAGACAAGACAAAATTTAGTGTTTATAGTGTTTACATTCATTAGTAGAGATCCCCTAACTAGTACAACTTTTCACAAAGACAGAACAAAAAGCAGTTCTAATCTCAGATAGATTACAAACTATTTAGGAGAAGTAGAACAGGCCTTCCAGCACAGATTATACCAGATTTGAATTTGCTAGCTGGAAATATACCAGCTTTAAAATCAGCGGTTTTGTGATCTCATAACTGAATCAAGAAGGATTGTTATAACTAATTTAGGTTTTTTCCTCATTTCTGATTTCTTTCCAATGTAACGTTTGCATCTATTAAGCAGTAACATTACACAAGGTACATCAGACACCAAACAGTGTCGTTAACTAGAGGAAGAAAGAAAATCATGGATATCTTTCTTCTCCTTAAATATAAAGCACAGAGACTACGATTCTCCTTAGCAGTGAAAAAAATCTGTTAGTTCCTGCAGTATCTAATTTGAACAGTAAGAAAAATAAGTTATTTTACAAAACAAAATATTTCTTGAAGGTGACACTCCCACCCTTATTTTTCTATGCTCTTCACAGGCCTTTTGAATTCAGAAAGCAAAGGAGAAAGTAAAGGAAAAGGCAAAGGGGTTTGCTTTTTATGTCCCCATAATGAAATTGGAAGTTCTAAGGTGTTTCTTTTGAATTGGTCTTAAAGTTATAATCAAGAAACTCCAACTCTTACTGACAGATTTCTATACATTTGAAACAAGCTACTCCATCTGTTTGTCTATCTCACAAAATAGTATGTCTTAGTATATCTAGTAGACAAAATATTTAGACAGGTTGCATAAATTAGTAATCTATCAATTTATTCAGCAATTTAAACATCTCTTTTTTTCTCTGTGTATGAGTATGTATCACTGGTATGTGATAACTAAGCTTTTGAACTCTCACTGTTTTTAGATTCTGTATAATCACTGCTAGTTGCAATGTCATGCTAATGAAAGAACATCAACAATTTATTTTGACATATTACCAGATATAACTTTATTATCAAAACTTTGTGAGTCTGCATGAATTTATTCTATTTTACAAAAATAAAAAAGAAAGTAAAAAAAGGGAATTAAAAAACTTATACTGCATGGGAAGCAGTTAATAAAGATCACATGATGTCTCGTGTGTATCAGATCATTTTATTAGGGAGAGGAAAAAAGAAATAAAATAACATGGGTAGTTCCTCATGTGATCACCAAGCAACTGACATGAAATGGGGACTTTATGGGGTTTTATCATAAAAATATTATAAACAGGGCACACTCAGACAATGCTGCGTTTCTTCATGAAGCATGCAAACCTGGTTAAAAAATTTACACTAGAATTAAATGTTTTGACACTTCAATGGAACAGATCCTCCTGTAAGATATGTGAAGGCATATGGATGACAGGAAGGTGATTAGAAACAGATAACATGGTTTCGCAAAGGGTAAATTATGTCTGACTAATGGTGGCTTTCAATGATGTAGTAATTGCATTGATAGGTAAGGGAAGAGCAACTGATAACATTTACCTCGACTTCTGTAAGACCTCTGACATCATCCCATACATCATCATTTTTGCTAAATTGTTGAGATAGGGGGAAAGTTTTAAATGTCCCATCCCTTGAAGTGTTCAAGGTGAGGTTGAATGGAACTTTCAGCAACCTGGTCTAGTGTAAGACATCACTGCCCACTGCAGAGAAGTTGGAAATAGATGATATTTAAAGGTTCCTTCGAGCCCAAATCATTTTATGATGCTGTAATTCTATGATTTTTCTGTTCAAATAGGGATTTCTAACATTTATACTTACATTTGGCAAATCGATACATGTACCTCTGTTCTGACATGGCCTTGAAGAACATTCATTGATGTCAATTTCACAGTTGTGGCCAAGGAAACCAGAAGGGCAATCGCAAACATATCCAGACTGGTTATACTGGCATATACCTCCATTCAGGCAAGGCTGAGAGGCACAAGGATCACCACGTTCCTCACAAAATGGACCTAAAAAATAAATAAAAAATTACAGAGTGTTGGAGTGATGCTTGACAGGTTCTTTGATATTACTTTTTTACTGTGTTGTGTTTCCCTATTATTTACCTCTCTCTTTTTTTAACATTTTATTTTGTTGAGGGATTGAGAGGCTTTTATTAATTGTGGTTTTTTAAAATTGTTTACACTATGAAGCTCCAATTACTGACAGCGACATCTGTAAGCTTTCACCTTTTAAAAAGCAAAGAACTTAAAAAAATTCCTGTATGCTTTGCTTGTTTTGGTGAATTAACATGGTAGGAATCTCTGGGAGTGACTAACCTGATCTGTAACAAAGGAAGGATGTGACTAGAACGAGATGCTGAACAGTCACTGAATATCTCACAGCAGTTATTATTAAGGAAAGCTAAATCCAGTGAACTTCCAGACCAGGAGGGTTCTTCTCATTCCTATTTACAGATCCAGCCAGTACTAAACCTGAAAGCGCTCTCAGTAAGCAAACACACACACACACACAAACTGCAAACATGCTGGCTATGTGAACCAACATGAAGAACAGTGTCTTTTCCTTAGATGAACACGGACAGCAGTCACATGAGCATAAGCAGCAATGATGGCTCAAATTTATTCCTCATCTCTGACTAGTTAGTACTGAAGTTCAACAATGAACATACACACTCCCTCATTTTCTAAATATGAAGATGAGGTTGAAGATGAGGGATCCCTCAAGAATCAGCATAGATTTTAAGTCTGTCTATCCAGATCCTGAACCTCTTGCTGATTTGCTGGCTCAGAGCTTGAGCTGTTCCAGATCTGGACATCATTCTTGGGTGCTAGTTTAAAGGTCTATCGTTTCCCACTAGGAGGCATGTTAACACAGAAGTAGTAAAGAAAAGAGACTGTTACCTCGGCCCTGTTGGCCTTGCAACAAAGTAATCTGTAAAATTTCCCCAAGTCACCCTCTTTTATCACCTTTGAAATTTCCATGTCTCTCACAAAAGTATCCCTTTACTGTCTGTGAAATTCAGTCCTTGCTCAGGTTGGTCTGTGCAACATTTGTCGTCTACTTACCCTGTTATTTGTTGAACTCGGCAGTTTCTCACATTGTGTCCAGTAGCTTCCCATGTTCTCCTAAATTCTTGTAACTCTAGGCAGGACTTTAGTAATCTGCCCTCATACCTTAACATTTATGAACTGCCTAAGTATTTTCAACAATTAACTCCTTTTAATACTGTGACATCAAAGATAAAGAAGAATTATAGCATCTAAGAATTTATTTTCATTTACTTCTGGAAAATTATGTATCAAATATGCTTTATTCGTATTTTGGTGTTCTGATTCAAACCACCTCCCTAATACATACTTACAAATTACATCAGAAGAATTTTTTAGCAATTTGCTGTAGCAATAACATAGCTTGTATTATTGCTACAGCAGTAATATGTATTGATTCAACATTTTCTTAGTCACTTGGATCCACTGACTTAAAAATGGACATTCATAAAAGAATAAATTATACTTTACAAAAAGATGTAAAATTTTGAAATGGTAAACAGAATACTTTTGATTCAAATTATAAACTGCAGGATAAACTTAACAAATTAATTATAGACCACTTAATAGATAAGTATATGAACCTCTAATAATTTAATATGAATAGACTAGCTATTTAAAGCAACTGCAAATATGTGGAAAAACATTTGCTAGAAGATTGAAATATCACTCTGTCTCTATAATATACCAGAACAGCTGATACGACAAACACTATACAAGAAAATCCCATTAGCTAAAAAAGGGTGAAAACACATTTTCCTTTTTATCATTCAGTTCAGTAGAAGTAGTTATTCCAATAAGTCAAAATGAACTGGATCTATCTTTTACGGGAGATTATTCACTTCTCCTTAGCATCAGAGGACATTCAAAGAATCTTGCAAAAAATTTTTTGCTATCCCTCATCACCATAGTAACCAAATTACAGTATACTGGAATTTCCAGATGTTAGGGCTTGTTAGTAGGAAAAGCTAAGGAGGCCATATCTCAGAACAAGGCCATTAATTGGTATTAGTGCATATACAAGAGAATATTTGCAACACAAAGTGAGGGGGATTGGTTAATTCTTTCTTATTCAATTTACTATCTAGCTGTCCTGTTCTACTTCAGTGCAGCATTGCACCCAATCAGTACTCATACATGAGGTTATATGTCAATGCTTACCCTATTTTTTCTCCATTATTAGTCACCTTTGACAAGAATGGGTGCTCCTGTCCCATCCACATTAATAATCAGAAGGAAAAGGAGCATAACAGTGACCCCATTTGCTCTACCCAAAGGAAAGCCAGAAAGTGTTGTCTCAGTAGCTGAATGGAATAATTAGTTTTTCCTGCCGTTGCTTCTACTCCTGAATCCATTCGCTCCTCCACTTTTTGTGTGCCACCATTACCGAGTATTTCTTAGCCTTTTTTTTAAAAAAGGCTCTCAATGGGATTATTAGAACAAGAAAGACTAAATGAACAAATAGGACAGAACAATGAAGGCCAGTGGGAAAAACCAGATGAAAGAGGTAATGTTATGTGCATTTATAGCAAAACTAGGAAAAGGGTATTGTTCTGCCAAAAAAAAATGGGATAGTGCAACATTATTTAAAGAGAAGATTAAAGTAGCTAGAAGAGGAATAGAGAAAAGCCCAAGTGAGGATAAGGAAATATTGTCAATCACACCATGAGAAATTCATCAAGGAAAAATGCAAGTTTCAAGGATGGCAAAAAAAAAAAAAATTAACTTATTACGCTTTTCTCCTTGGCCTCCCTTTGCAAACGGAGCAAAAAAATATTTTTTTGTTAATTTGGGAAAAAAAGGGTCCATATATTGGAAATTGGTAGCCAATTACATAACTAGGTGAAGGGGTATTAATTTAAATGAAGATATTGACTCATGGTCTCAAACACAAGTCACATCTACCAATGTCTTTTAGGAAGAATTCAGTCTTGAGCTGGAATTTTTCCTTAATCATTGACATTAATTATGTCTTTCATATACCTCTACTTTATAATTCAGTGTATTCAGCATCTTATGTGAAAAGCAAGAGCAGCATTCTTTCATCTGAACGTCCATGCCTGATGAGTTTGACAAATCAAATCAATAAATGGAATTCTCGAGAATCAGTGGTTTGAGATTTTTATTCCATCATTCCCAAACCCGATGTCACTCTCAGTCTGTTTGCTAAATAAGATTAAAAGGTGACTTGATTACAGCTCTTGGATGGGGAAAATATTAAGCACTAAAGAGATCATTAATTCAGAGAGACATGCACAAAAAGCAAATGACTGAAGAGAGAAGGAGAACGAGATAACGTGGGAAGCACCTCACACATTTTCACCAGTGAAATATCTTTACCTGACTACCATGAAAGAATCGAATACTATGGTTACTGATGTCTTCACATTAACGCATTTTGAAAAATACCTAACTACATACAAGACTTAACTATAGAGGAGGGGACACATGCAATACAACCAGATTTGGTCAGAAGAGGTAAATGACTGGTCCTCTAAAGTTGTAAATATATTTATCTACTTTGAGTCAAGATGACTACAAACCCTCTTAAAAGTTGTGCAAATCAGGAATTACTTCTAAATTCTTGTTTTAAAATGTATACGTTTTTGTCATTATCAGTGCCTCTTGTTCCAATATGTTTAAATAAATTCTTAAACTCATATCCATGCTAACATTTACTGACCTCTTAAATGTTGTGGTTAGAAGCAAAGTAAAGATTGAATAGGATAAAAATAGATCTTTATAATCTGATGTCAAATGCAAGCCCCAGAAAGAGGACAATATTTAAGCAATGAACAGTGCACCTGGGATCAGCACATCAGTCCAACTAACACATGCATATTTGAAACGTTTGTACATCTTCTGAAGACCTAAGATTTAAATTGAAAAACTAAAAAATAATGCAAGGCAAATTGTCTTAACTGCATAGATTTGATATATAACCTTCTTTTTACTTTGATATAAATAATATAGGCATACTATGTGCCCTAGATGCTGTGCATTTCTGTTGCCAACAATTTCAACAGAAGTAATTTTTTCCTTAGTCAGACCCAAAAGAGACATTTGCCGAAAATACTGAAGTCCCATTAGTGTTCACTGATGAATGATCAGCTACTCAAAGCTTATTCAAATTCTCAGGAAGATAAATGCAGAAACCATGCTCAAATGGGAGATGGTTGATTCTGGAAACTTCAGTATGAAAAAAATATAGTTATCAGCTTGATTGAATATCCCGATTAAAGAGGAAATTCCAAGAATTTAAAAACACCATCAGTAGGATCAGTTCACCTTTGCCTTTCAATGTAATGAATTCTTGTTTGGTTTACTTCAATAAAATAAAAATTGTGGAAGTTTAAAAAGCAGGAACAAATGAGTAAAGATTATCCGATAGACCAATATGAAAGCTAATGAATTCTAGTTTAAGGAACCAAACCTTACTTCCAGCATTTTCTGTTGTTTTTACACATGAAAAGAATAAAACCCTTCACCAAACCAAAATGAATGACAGAAGAATCCTAGCTCTTCCTTGCTCTATTTAAGTGTATCCAGTCTAGTCTTCCTTTCTATGGTTTCACTGCCATGTTATAATAATAACCCATTCAAACAAAAAGGACATTCCTGATGCCATTGATAAACGTCACTCAATTTGTCAAGATACCACATGGTGACATTTATATAAATATCTGAGGTTACTGATTAAAAAAAACCCAAAACTACTGATAAATAGTTTCTATTTTTAATTGCAGCATTTCTGGAGTTCAAATTTATGCAAACATTTCTCCTCCCAAGCAGCAAAATATGTTAAAAATTGTATTAGCATACTACACTTCAATATGATGTAAATACTCTCATTTTGTTGCTCCTCTAATGAAAAGTCAGTGTTTTCTAGAGCGGTTATGCATAAGGCAGAGTAGACTGGTTCAGGAAACAGCATATGTTACAGTCAATTATTTGTACTTGTGTCAGAATAGAGCAATAATATTTCAGGGTTAGGATAAAAAATGAAGTATTTAGTGGGAGAGAGATTGATTTGCAGCATAAATGAAGCAGGTGACTGCCACTTGATACAATCAAGGACCAAGATACACAATAGGCAGTAAACCAAATAAAGGCTGAGTATGAAGACAAGTATGAAAATTTAATTGTTTAAACTATTGTTAATATTTTAATATGTTCAGTTTCACATCTAGAATTATAGAAACTCACACAATGTCCTTCTTACATATGTCATTAATATGTATTATGCAACAGAACCCTTGCTCTCTTAAAACTAGTTAGGAAACAACTCTTTCAATCTGAGGATCATCAGATTTCAGTTGATTTAGTTATGAAAAAAATTCTACAATTAACTAATCCCTATCTTTATAATCTCCCTAAACAATTTATTAAAATTAGTCCAGTCCACTCCATTCCTTGCTTTTTACCTTCATGAGCTTCATCAGATGTCCTTCCTTTTAAATGTAAAACTGAAAAGTGTTTTAAAAAGTTGTCTCTGTAGAACGATTTTATTTTTTCTGTTTAAACACATCAATGAATCACAAGTTCTTGTCTTACATATCTAGACCCTGAAATATATCAATATTTCTATCAGTCCACTAAAATAATTAATATTGTAAATACTAATACAGTATTTGCATTTTCATATACATTTCTAATCAAAACTAATGAATGATACCTTGTTTTGCCTATATAGGAAGTTTCAGTAAAGTATGAATCAAAATGAAATCTACTTTAGGCACTGTAAATCTGGGCCTTTTATGGAGTACAAATCTCCATGAAAGATTATAAGGGCTATAATCTTAATTTTAGAACAAATAGTCGTCATCAAAGCTCACTGATGTGCTTTACTGAAAAGCTCCAATCAGCATACTTGAAAATAGACATTTTTTGCAGTAAATGAATGAGAAGAATATTAGCTTCCATCAGAGAAGCCTATCAGAGAAAAAATTACAGTACTGCTGGAAAACTCATCAAGAGTCCTTGCAAACTTTTAGTTTTACCTCTTATCTTGGCTAACCACAGTGTTAAAAAAAAAATGTAAGCGAACAGAACTGGGCTGACCCTGAGCCGATGCCACCCTGGCTACTGCTGAGGCAGTGTGCATAGGCTGTCCTTGCTTCTGGAAGGCTGTTATGTCCTGGAACAACAGCAGGGCATCACCCTAAGTGTAAGAGATCATATACTATTCCTTGCCTAAAATCACTTCCTAGTGCCTCAGTTTGTTGCAGAAACGGATGTTCAAAATGCTGCTGGGGGCATCAGGATAATAGCCATAATGTTCAGATTGACAGCTGTGACTTGTTAAGAACACCAATGCTGCCCACTCACAAAATGTCTAGATTTAAAATGGTCTTTCTCTTTGCAGCCAGCTGATGGTGTTCACCACACAAAAGAAAATCTGAGTGTGTCTGTTAATAATGAATTCACTAATACTTCACGGGTTTTACTACAGTAAAAATTATATGATTTCTTTCCAAACATCTTTTGGAAAGGTGGTTTTAAAAATGTAACGATTAAACAGTCTTTTCTCTGAGGCAAGTTTCCTCAGAAAGTATTAATTCAATTCCTCAACTGCTCATCAAGTGATAAGATCTGTCTATATTCAAATTTAAAGCATGTTCCTGATGGCTCACATACTTCTGCGAGAAGATTAATACTTCCGAATTCTGAAAAATGACACCTTTTAGAGATGAGGTCTCAGCTGGGATTCATGGACTAGAATTGTGCATGAGGTTTCTCAACATGGTTTCTAAAGGCATGAATGGGAAACACACTTCTGATTAAAATCCTAAGTGAAAACAGATCAAGTCAATATACTAAGCAGGACATTTTCTTCATTAAAATGAAAAAGTTCATGTGATTCCAAACTACAATAGATTGATAAATAAAAATTCTACAAAGCAGAGTACATACGCCAACCTTTTTTTTTTTTTAATTATTGTTAAATCTGTGCTAACAGGTTTACTTTGCGTAGTAATTTGTTCTGAGTGCCTTCCTGACACACTTTTCTTTGGCAAAGTGATATAGGTTGTATTTGTTGCATTACTCTTAATTCAGCTATGCAAAATGGCATGCCTCCCATTTTTTTGGGCAGTAATAATTGTGTTCATTTATGATTTATCTCAATGGCATCTCACAAAATCCAGTGTAAATCAGAAGAAATTGTATAAAACATGTTGGACTGATCTAGATATAATGCATCAATACATACAATAGGTAGATTTATCAAATTCCTCCTATTTCTTTCCTTCAGGGTGGAAGTGAGCAGATCAAGAGTAGAATTTAGATATTTGGACACCAAAAGCTTTAGGTTAATACTTATTGGGAGACAAATAAAGAAACTGACTTGCAACTGAAAGTTTCATAAAAAGCTTTTCAAAAGTGGCTGTAACATGCCTGTACTATACACCTCAATATTCAGCAATCATGACTGTGACATAATAAATGTAAACCTTTAAGAACTATAAAACTGCTCAGAGGCTTTTTGTTGTTGTTGATGATGATGATAATTGCCATTGTCCATCCTTTTGACAGTAATATTTTCAAGAATTCCTCTGACAACGGGATAAACTAAAGATGCAATATTTTATGTATTGACAATAGGCAGTTCAGTTAGTTATATGAATCCAGGAAGAAGTGTCTTAAATAAATCAGCCACCATAAAGTTGGTATGCTTTTATTTCTCTGCTAATGTACTTTTTAGAACAGATGACAGGTGATTAACTTTCTCCTCTCTCCTGAGTATTACCACAGCCAGATGAGTGATGATGAAAGATATGTAGGGGCTGAAAAATCATGTGGTTTCCTGAAAGTACACAAACACTTTCCTCCATAACAAATTATATAATGTGTGGCTTGGTCTTTTCTCTTGTTTGCAGTCAAAGCTGTGTGAGAAGACAAAAAAAGCTTGTGTAAATATGTACCAAGCCACTTAAAACTTTGTACATCACCTCTAAATAAACAATATACACCTACAGGCAAATACAGCTCACAGCAGTAGCATATTATACACAGCTGCAAATACTGACTTTTAAAATATTGAATTTAAAAATATTGACAAACTTTCACTACTTTCAAATTTTCAGATGGGAATATACAGTTGTTTAAACCCTTTAATTCCCTCAAACAGCTTGAATCTTTGAAATTTATATGAATTCTTATTCCCTTAACAAAATTATTTTCAAAATCAATTTGATGAATGTGAATAACTGAAGCCTGTGATTCATTTGTCTCCATAGTTTCAAAGGTAATTATTAATTATTGTTAAAGATTATATATCTTCTTTTTCTCATCTCTAGTAGTGCGGAACCAGGTGTACAATTACTCAAGAAGAAAGAAATTGACATAGGGAATAGTCCTATCAAAAGATAATTGATTTTTCAAGTCTTTGACAAAGGAGTCTATTCAAGATATATACATTTACTTTTGTTTCGTCCTCAGAAATCACAAATCTAAATGACAAGATCCTTCTGTTACAGTGTAGGAGGATTTTGGCTAAGATGAATTCCTACTAAATTGCTTAACAATATTCAGAAACACGACTGTAGGCTTGAGACAGCTACTAAAGACGTAGGAAACAGATCTTCAGGAGATATAGCCACTTGAAATTCAATAACCGAGGTGAGGGTTGAAAAGAATTGTAAATGATAAGAATATATTCCGGGAAGGTATGCCCTTAGGCAACTGCAGAGTCCAGGGACGTGTGCTAAATAAGGGGAAGCCTGAGACAGCAGTGGGGACTGAGTATATTGAAGAGAAGGAGGACAGACCGGGTGATACAGAAAGTGAGAGCAAAAGTAGGCTTGAATCTCAGGATTAGAAAAGTGCATCACAGCAACACAGAAGCAGTAGGATGGGCTGAGTAGTTACCAATAGACCTGTTTTGATACCTTCTGTATCCTAGGAGGGAGAGAAAAATTATGTTGAGGATAGCAGTTTAAATAAAAACAGTTTATAACCTATATGTTGTTGGTAAGGAAAATGTGTTGTTGGTGTTTTATCTTATTTTGATACTGCTGATTTTTTATCCTAGCTACAAAATTTTCAGCAAATTGATTGTCAAGAGGTCTCAAGAGGGCTCAGTTGGGTTAATGTCTAAAATGGAGGCTGGTCAAATGGATAAAATGTGTGGTGTGTTGACCACATAACATCATCTCATAATCCAGATTTATCTTCTAGGTTATGCATTAGTTTATTCTAAATAATTATTCTTGAGAAGGAAAAAAATCCCTAGTATTTATGGAAGTATTATGGAGTATTTATGGAAGAAAATCAGCAAAACAACATAAGCATTAATTAGAATTAACTAAGTTTTGTACACCTGTACATTCTATTAGAATTGTGCCGAAAAGGAAAAGGTCTGCTTATTGTTCAGCTTGTAACATTATTAGACTCTGAGAACCAACAGAATATTACATCCTTTGTGAGAAACCAACCTCTGAACATTCAAAGACATACTCAGAACTGTAACTTTTTGTAACTGAACAATGACCTTTGGGTATATTTCCATTTCCTGAGGCCAGATTTGCCATCCATCAGCATTATTTAGTGGGACAAACCGGGTGTATTCAAATCCCTGCATTTTGGGCTGAGTACTGCAAGCACCTGCCAATTCTGGAAGCACTTTAGAGGTACAATTATTATTCCACTGTAGAGCTGGAATAAATGCCAAGGCACTAACATTGGAAGAAGAGTAGAGTCTGAGATTCTCTCATAAAAAGATTAGTCATTCTCAAAAGCTGGTAATGTCACCATGGGTTTATGGCTCTAACACTGTGATGTAATTTAAAGAAATGGAGGCCTGGTATGGTAAAAGAGGCCTTGAAAATTGCAGACACAGAATGCAGTATATGGCAGTACAGTTATGGAATATTAGGAAGCAAGGCACACTCTAGGCCGTGGAGACCCCACAGCTCCAGTGAGCAGTCAAAGAAATGAAGACCTGGAGGTGGACAAAACTGGTCTTAGGGGCAACAAAAAGAATAATATCTAACATAAACCTCACCACAGATAGTAAATTCAGGAGCAATTTGGAATTACAGCCCAATTAAGAAAAAGAAAGGTATATGAGGATGTTAGCAAACATATAAATATGATCCTGAGTAGATCCTAGAGCAAGAAACGTAAAACCATCAGCACAAATGCCATATTCTTCCTGGTGAAGGACTATGGATGCTCACTGGAACACCCACAATAACACAACCCTGCTGCCAATGACAGTAAAAGTAGCTGGGTAAGGGTGAGCATAGCATCTGGAATAGGGTTGGAAATTAACAAGTGTGTATATATAAGAAGTTTACAAGTATTATTATTGAAATATTTTCTGCACAGATGAATCTTGAAATTTCAATTATACTGTAATTGTTTGGCCTTATATTTACAGCATTTTCTCCAGAATCCTGTGTTTAAATGTCAACATATAATGACACATAATGATGTGTAGCAAGATAATGGCAGCAATATAACAAGCATAAATCTGATTACATCCATTGAAAGTGAAAAAAAATTATGAATTTAATATAGAAGACACTTTCTGGGTTAATGAGAAGACCCCTTCAGCAGTAAGAGAAAATTCTACAGAAGAGTGTGTTCTCTCTCACCATGTTGGAGATTTGTGCTCTGTAATATATAAAAAAGCAAGCTCATATGACCAAACTCAGCAATTTAAAAACTAGGTGTTCACTCTAATCCCTGTTAGAACTAAGAGTTTAAACTGGACACCTTTAGAAGATGGTTCATTCCATCCAAAAAACATATCTGGGACTGATCATCCATGGGATGCTTGCTTTTCTTCTAACTAAACGTGACAAACTAAACAAGTATTTCAGGTTAGTTACCAAACTCTAGACATCTGATGTTGCATAACATTCAGTCAGTCAATGAAGAATACCTGAAAGTTTGCTACACAAATGGATTCAAGCTAATCACATAATGGAGTTTTACAAGAGATTTGTCTTCAGAAGCATTCCCATTCTAGCAATTTCCAAAGGCTAATTGATAAAAATAAGTTGTTTGAGTCTGTTGGTTCTACTGCCAAAGTGGTAAAACATATTTTGAAGTGATTGATTACTGTTTGGAAAAAAAGTCCCACATCTTGGAAGAAAACTTCAAATATGAGGTATTCCTACCTATCCGTTTACGGATTTCATTCACTCATATACTAACCGATTAAATTAAACAAATTAAAATGGACAATGATTATGCAACCCTCCATTTTTCATATATGGTGTTTTTATTTGCCTCTATAATTTTGATTCATTCTGAAAAATGCCCTTGATTTAAATGATGTAAGTTTGCTTTTATTGATATTAAGTTTGAACAATTCAGCAAATAAAAACTTTTGTTTTTATTTATATTAAAGGGATTTAAATCTGTCATCAAAACCAAGGAATTCTCAAAGCTTTCTCTAAGACTTGAAAATCTTTTGAAATAGTGACTTTTTCATAATTCACTAGTGGTCATTATCTCCTTGTAAGATAAATTTGGCTTTTGTCTATTCAGTAGTCTGTAAATCATGGATACACAGCGTGGTATTCACTTTAAATGAAGACAGAAAATATTTTACTTAAATGTTTGGAACAATATTGATTCTATACACTGGGTTTTATCCTTTCTGGAGATAAAGATATTGTTTGCAAAATCCTGCTTTGTTGCTAATTCCATAAATGAGTAAACGAGCCTTCCTAAATTTGAAATGTGTATAGTCATCAGCTTTTCAAAGTGAACAAAGAACTGCATGCAATTCTTCATGTTTTCTAATGTTTGAATTTCATTCATCAATTAAGTAGATTAGGTACTGTGTTCTGTTGACACATGGTATGATGTCAATAAACATTCAGCTACTTTCAAGAGACATTTTGCCAAACCATCAATTTCCAGACCTTGAAATAAATCACGATGCTATTTTAGACTGTAGGTCTTATGGCCTCTTGTATTTTAATTAATTATGAAAAATATTATAATAACCACTGTACTCACACAATTTTGAATTGTACTCACACAATTTATTGCCTGTCACAGAGATTTTCTTCCTTCAAAAATTTTTATGAAATATTTTTAGAAAGATCTTTTCTTACCTTCTTGCATGTAGATGTTATAGCTACTTGCTTTCTTTGTGCTCATTTGAGTCAAGGAACAGAAGACTGGAACTACAATAAAAGTGAGGAAAGGGTACACTATGTTACCATAGCGCAGCCTTGTACCTCAACTCAAACATTAGTCGTGTAGTCACCAATTTCCTTGGATGTTCCCTCTGGATAGGTAGGGCATTCTGAAGTACAGAGGAGAAATTTGAAGTTGAGATGCTCCTTAGAGTGGGCAGACAGGCCGAGTGAGGGCTGGTCTTGGGAAAGTGATCTTTGATATGACGACAAGGTTTGACCTGCTTTGAGTGCACTGTGGTGGCATCACACGTCCCACAGCACAGCAACCCTAAGGTTACAGGACCACCATTCACTTCAGTGAATGGGCTGTATTTTCTCAACAGAGCCCACAAACTTTGAAAAGCCATAATTTGTGCATAAATGTAAAAGACTCACTATATATTCAGTGTCTACTATTATTAAATAAGGCTGTAAGAGTTTGCTGTACTTTTAGAAATGTATTCAAAAAAGTATGAATTACCTATTTACGTATTTACTGAGCAAGAGAGATTGTGGATAAGACATGAGGGAATATGGCCTTGTTGTCTAGAGTTTAGAGAACTTGTATAGCAGCTCTGAAATGCATTATGTGGTCAAGATTCTTATTCCTTTCACAGATAATGATGAGGATCTTGCCCTTTTGTCCGGAGTCCAGAACCTAACATATCTCTTTTCCTCTGTAGTAACAGTTTCCTTGGAAGATGAAGACATTTCAAAGCATCATTGTAAATAAACTCACTTTATGTAACTGTAGATTGCTCTTAATGACACAGATTTGCCATGTGTTTTACTTTTGAGTTTATTTCTATCTTGGAACTCTAATATTATAAACGTGGTTTATAATTTTGTTATTCTCACTTAGTTTAAGGTAATTTCACCACAGATATCATAGGGAGTAAGGGCAGGGAGAATAGGAAGTCTGTAGTCCAACCTCCTGCTAGAAGCAAGATGAAGTCAGGGCCAGGTTAGTCAGGGCTTTATCTACCCTAGTCTTCTAAACCATGTAAGATGAAGACTATAATCTCTCTGGGAAACCTGTTCCAGTATGGGATATCCCACTGATTTCTTCCCAAATCTCCTGAGCACTCCCAGCAGCCTCCTTGCTGGTGGGGTGGTGTAAGAAGCAGAAAAGGCCTTGATGCTGTGCAAGCACTGCTCAGCAGAAACAAAAAACCCCTCCTCTGTTATCAGCACTGTTTCCAGCACAAATCCAAAACACAGATGCATACCAACCACTATGAGGAAAATTAACTCTACCCCAGCCGAAACTAGTACATCTACCTTTTATGTAGAGATGGGTGATGATGGGCGCTGGCATAGGATCAGATTTTGAGCTAGGACTCTGCAAGTAATACTGAGGGTCTGAAACGTATCATTTGTAAACGGTAATGGTAAATTCAAATGTGATGTGGAACTGCAACCATAACACTAAACAGTAAGTTAATTTGGTTTTTATTTATATTACTTAATATCTTGTACTTAAACTTTTATTTTGAGATTTTAAACAAGTTCATCTTTCTCTGCCAATCCTGAAGAGTAAAGAAATCTGTGCAATGAATTCTAATATCCTTTCTCCATCAATGGTAATTAGTCACTGCCCTGGAGAGAAAGATTAGTATACTCAATAGTGGTGTTATCTGTCCTGTGACTTTGTGTCTGGAAATATTTCCCAAAGCACAAACTTCTGGTGACATGTCATTTTGCAAGAAACTTAACTTTAATTCTTAAAGTTTGTATCACAGGTGAAGAGAGTTCGAAGTGAAAAGGTTAAGTGCTTGTTAGATCACTTTTTTACTAGATATAAAATGTCAGAATAAGTTAGTATACATTAAATTATTTTTAAAAGTATGTGAGTGAACAGTATAAAGGAATGTCATCTGTCTTAACTTTTACTGTCTACTGCAACATTGATTAGAAGAAAGCTGCTGGAGGAAAGGAGTAAAACCACTCTTGAGTACAACCAAGTTTGCAGGAATCCAGGCAAAACTTTGAGCAACAGGGTGAGCAGTGTGAGCATAAAGCAAAGGATTTGTGAGAAACAAAGAAAACAGGGAGCTAAAGCACGGTGGCAAAGGGAAGAAAGACATTTTTCCTATGGTCATGAAGTGCAGAAATTGTTTCAAACCAGGGAACTGGATTAACAAAAGAGTTGGGGAACTGATAACAAGATTGGAGTAAAAGACACAAGAAACGCTTTTTGTTTTAATTTTTCTTTGTTGTAATGTCTCTTTTTAAAAGTTCATTGCTTTCATTATTGTTTTATAAAAGATAGATTTTGCAATTCAAAGCCCTTCCATATTAGAGTGAAAGTGCAGGCAGGTCCAGTTCAAAGCTCTGGTTGTTTGTGTCACTGTTGCTAACATTATTTTTCCCACTTCATAATGAAAACAGATACTATATTCTAGTATAGGATATTATTCAAATACAAATAGACTCAGGGTAAGTTAGCTAGAACAAAGGAGTTTTTGCTGGTCTGCTAACAAAATATACTATGTACCCTATTCTTTACTTGAAGGGTCAAAAAAACCTTTAAAAAACAGCAGAATTAAATATTTGTGAATATAGAAAACAAAACCAAAATTCTGGTAGCACTAGGGAATGGACATTTCTTCCCAAACACTTTGTTTATAGCTGCTTATCTTCTTTTAAAACTACTCATAGAGTAGTAGTTTAGAATAGGTATTAGGATGAAATTCCTTGCTATGATGGATGGTGAGGTGCCGGCAAGGTTGCCCAGAGTAGTCATGATGCTTCATCCCTGGAAATGTCCGGAGCCAGGTTGGATGGGGCTTTGAACAACCTGATCTAGTGGAATACATCCCTGCTCATGGCAAGGGGCTTGGAAATAGGTGCTCTGTAAGGTCCCTTCCAACCCAAACCATTCTATGATTCTATGATTCAGACTTAACAAAACCAAATGCAATCTGAATTAGTGGATTCGGCCTTATTCAATATGCAGTGTTATCAGTCAGGCCAGCTCTGTTAAATCTGCTATGTTATTTTCCACTGCATGAGTTTTTAGAAATTAACTCTGAACTGTAAAAATAAGCTAAATGAATTCTTGAGCTATTTAAGTGCTACATGATGGTATCACAGTATTTCATGCCACATGACTAGAGGTACGTCTCCAAAGACACTACTCTTGAAGATGGAACCAAAAAGCAAGAAAGTTTCTAAATACTCCTTATTGTCTCATGTGTTATTTAACAACTAATGTTATCCTTTTGCTGGTGTTTAGGCTGAGGATAAACTGGGATAGCAAATGGTGGAAGTAGTATGAATTTAAAAATGAGAACTAAAGGAAGTCACAAAATGGCATAGGGGACTCAGAGGTCAATATGGTGTAGACTTCGACTTCTGGATTAAAACTGTGATGTTTATTGAAGGTGTTTCTTCCTCCTGTGTCTCATGTCTAGAGTTTATTTGTGAGAGTATATTGTCGTTCTGTTGTTGCTGTTTGTTTGGTTTGGTTTTATTTTCCATTATTATTTTTATTTTAAATATATTTTTCACAGACCACTTCATTTCTCTGGACTGTCAGCTAAAGCCCTATCCCTCAGGCACGAAGAGCTATTTGCCTGGCAAAGATTGAAGGATGGGTGGTGTGCCTTTCTCCTCAGGGGCTATCTCCAGAGATGAAGCTGGAGGAGGGGAGGCAGCAGCCACAAAACGCAGCTCAGACCAAGGTGAGTCTGAGACTCTGCACTGCTGGGTCAGTACACAGCCTAAGCCTTCTACTGTTAATAACAAAAATCACATATTCAGTGAACTACACAAGCCTTACAGTCTCTCGCAGGTGCAAGAAACTGCCAGCCAGCGAATCAGTAGTGTATTTACCCTCTAACTGGCAAAAAAAAAAGGCAATCTGGTGTATATGTACTGAAGAATTTATGGTATCCTCTTTAGAAAGCACTTCAGATTATGCATCAACCTATTGCCTTGCTATCCAAATCTGTAACTTCTTGAGTTTATTCATTCCGCTATGGAAAAATGTTCAGTTGTCATTTTATGCAGAACACTGATTTACAAGATAAAGAATCTTGTAAAGTTTCATCCATCCTCAAAGCCCACATGATCCAATAAGCTGGGGAGTTTAATCCTTTTCCTTCATTCTGACATATTTTCAAATTTTGTCTTCTGTCTTCATCTCCTTGATTTTTACTCAATGAAGAACATATTCTGCTTATTTTTTAGTCTTATTTTTCCTAGGATAGAGTTCTTTTTCTTCATAATTGTATGTATGAGGCTATGTTTAGGACTTGTGCTGAAAACAGCGTCGATAACACATCAGGGTTATAGTTATCGCTAAGCAGTGCTCACAGTGTCAAGGCCTTTTCAGGCTGTGCAGAGAAGTTGTGGCTACTCCATTCCTGGAAGTGTTCAAGGTGAGGTTGGATGGGGCTTTAAGCAACCTGATCTAGTGGGAGTTGTCCCTGCCCATGGCAGGGGGCTTGGAACTAGATGATCTTTAAAGTCTCTTCCAACCCAGATCATTCTATGATTCTAGGATTCTAAAATTCTCACAATGCCCCACCAGTGAAGAGGCAGGAGGTGCATGAGAAGTTGGGAGGGGACACAGAGGTGACAGTTGACCCCAACCCACCCAAGAAATGTCCCAGGCCATATGACACTGTACTCAGAAAGAAGAGCTGTGAGGAAGAAGGTACAAGTGGGGGGACATTTTGAGTTACTCCATTTGTTGTCCCAAGTAACTGTAACATATGATGGAGCCCTGCTTTCCTCCAAACAGCTGAGCACCTGTCCCCTGATGGCCACTAATGAATGAATTCCTTGTTTTTCTTTTCCTGCATGCATGGCTTTTTTCTTCTCCTACTGAACTGTCTTTATCTCATCCCATGAGATTTTTCACTTTTACCCTTCCAATGCTTCCTCTCTTTTCCACTTGGATGCCTTGTTTCTGGGCTTGATTTCTTGGCTGACTGTTCAGTCATCCTAGTTCCTAGGAAGTTCTTTCCAACACCACTGACTCATGTCTATCTGATGCTTACGCCTCTCCAGCAGTCTTTTCATAAGTTGCTGTACACTGCCTTTTTCTCCTCTTTGCTACACTGCCATGTGAAGGTTTCTCCCCCAGGTCTGCTTAGTTTTTGACTGTGGAAGAAACAATCTTTTGTCTTTTATTTTTTTAAAAGAGGATATATTAATTGAGATTGACAAACAAGAGTGATTATTTATGTTAACTACATTTTTTATCTGCTCTGATGGATGGGTGTCATTATTACATAGTACTCATTTTGTTATTTTAAAATGATGCTGCTGGTGTTGGTAACTCTGAGTCACTTATAGTCCACTCTCTCTTCAGTCTGGCCTGTGACTGCCCTGTTGCATAGTATCATTTAAAATTTTGAATATTTGGATACCTTGAAAGCTACAAAAATTAAGAAGCTGTTGCTTGCATCTGTCTAAACATGAGATATATTTACTATTAATATTATTTCTATTAATAAACATATGGAAGATGGTTTTTAAAATAATATTCTCTTTATCTCTCTAAATCTCTTATCCCCATAAGAGAGGTGTGTGTGTATCTGTGTAGAGAGGCTGTAGAGATTCTCGTAAGTAAAGATGTAAAAGTGTTGTAGTTATTGATGCAGTCCCACAACCAACTATATAAACTGTGAAATCTATTTATGCATTTGCAGGTATATAATTGTGATTAGGGGCTTATACTTATGAACATTTAATAAATTTTGATATTTTTTTTGACTGGGTAGATAACATATTGAAACATTTTTAATATTAATACACTTGATAGATTTTGGGTTTTGGGCTCTAGGTTCAAAGTTATAGTTGCTTTTCTGTCATCATGAGCAGTGTGCTGGAAGGCTTTCAAGGGATTTAGATGTTCAGAACACTGTCCTACTGTGTTTGTAAATCATTGTGAATCAAAATTAAAACAAGAACTGAACTCTTTTAAATGCATCAAAATTCCCAGTGTCTCTTTATCCCTGAAGAGTGATAAAAGATCTCCTGCATTAATGGCTTGTTCAGAACTAGTGGAATTATTCTGAAACATAAACTGAGTAGTCAATCAAGAATCATGATCTGCCCTGCACTGAACTTTCCGTCTGTTTTGCAGGCAAGACCATCAATGTCTGGGATGGATTCCAAATGAACCATGGGTTAAAAGCCATTTGCAAACTATTTAAACTTCTTTATTTGGAACTCCTGGCATAAACTACTGTATAGAAATAAAATGTATAATCATGAATGTGTAGACCAAAAATCTGTCCACATATTGATGGACAAAGCATTCAATTGCAAATTGAAATAGCATGGTAAAAGACCCAAATGTATTACAGCCTTTAATTATACAATGCTTCTTTAACACCATACATTTCTAGAAATAATAAATGTAATTCTTTTCATTTATATTTATTTGCAGGAACGCTGGTCTTTCTACCTGTATATGCAATTAGCTTTTTGAACGCATAAACTTCAACCTGACTTCTGTTCTCTTGAAAGGATATAAAAGGATTTTTTTTTTAATGACAGACTGCCTGATATAAAAATATAAGCAACTTTGCCTTCAAAAGGCACAATTCTATATTATCATGATCTTGATTCATTATTGTGTGGACAAAGTTAAAGACAAGATAGTGCTGAAAGGTGCACTATCCATTAACTTCAGAGTGATTAATGACAAGACAAGTTATCAGGTATCTCAGAGTTGAGAACCCATTAGCTTGGGAGAAAGCTGAAAAGCCAGGGGGAAGAAATAAGTCATAGTAATAAAAGGAGATGAAGAAATGCAGTTCTCTTGACTATAGATTGATATGCTCTTGTAGCCATACAGAGTGCAGAAAGGAAATTCAAATTACTGCTTATGTTCACTCCAACTTTATATTCAAACAAACTACCACAAGTTGACCGGTAAGCATTAAGTACTTAGGTAAGAGAAAAATAACAGATGCCAGAAGCAAACTAAAGAAATTATTCTACAGAGTGAGTTCATAAAACCAACAAGAACAGCTCAAATATGGGAAAAAAAAATTATTTAGTAATTTTTCCCCACTAACATAATTAGAGAAAGAAACCCGGACTGTACTGAACAGAATTGCAAGTGTACAATATAATTTAAATCAATAAAAAATGTACATAATTTCTTCTTCTTCAGACTCTAGAGTTCTTCAGTCTACTCAATGCACTGTCTTAAAACTATTACAAATTTTCCTTCTGCAAGGATATCCATTGAAGAAAAGGAAAATGTTTAGAACGAATCAGTCTCAAGAGGAATTGTATGAAATTTGCTCTACATTTCTAAATTCTCTGTGTTTGCAATGATCTCCATAATTAAAAAAAAAATATTCTTCATGCAGCACAGCATTTTTTTACAGGAATGAACTGTACTATGGACTCCATGTATGATTTCTTCTGCTAATAGGCATCCACAGAAGTTTCTGTATTGTACAATAGTTTAACATAGTGCATAAATGCTTTCTGTGTTTTGAATAAAAATGGTTTCAGGAACAGTTCTGGTTATGTTTCCTTTTTATAAAACAATAGCAACAAAAACCCCAGTTATATAGGCAAAACATTCCTTAGTTGTCAAGTGCTGATAAAATGGTGCCTACTAAGTGATATTCTATGAAATTAATTGAGTAAAGACTGCCTGCTGGCTTTAAATGCCAATAATAACAGTAAGACACTATGAAACTGCAGCTTTTTGTACTGAACACTTATTAAGGTGTTTATTCCTGCAGTGAAATAGATTTCTTTTGGACAAATCAAGTGAAGAGTGCATGCCTATGTTCTATATCAACATGCAGTCCTGGAACACCTAAGGGTACAGTGATCAGGTCTTTCACATGCAGTGACAAGTCTAAGCAGGGAAGACTCTGTGAGTATGCAGAGGAAGCAGGCAGTGCACCTTAGAGCTCATGAAAGCTTCTGTGTTAGTGGCAGGACTTTGGAAAATAAGTGATCTGTACCCAAACTGTGACAAAATACCCTCTAAACAAATATCACCTAATCATCAAGGCACCCATACTCTATAATGATTTTGATATTCTATAATTTTCTAACATAAAGCTGACATGTTTAGGCTCAAGCCTCCCCAGTTTGATATGTTCGCTGCCTGTCTTCAGTGGTGTAACTGAGATAATGGAGTTTAATGATATTTATTCACTTCTAATTGAAGTAACATACACCAAGGGCATCAGCTTATTTGTTTTTTGATGCACCACATACGCACAGGCTACATACCCATGCTCTGTGAAGATGCAAGAAATAGGAGCCTCTCTAAATTCCGCCAAAAGTTTGACAGGATATATATGATGAGAGAAAGTCATGCATATTAGCCAGACAGGATTCAGTCCATGAATCCTTGCAGCAACAGTTATGAGAAATCACAATTAATTTTAATAAAACAGAGCAATACCTACTTATTGTGGAGAAGATCATATTAATTTAACAAAAACTTACTGCATAATGCATGTTTATTAGGTCGTGACATTTTGCCTTGTTGTTAAAACATACATATTTGGAAATATCTTTATTTAGAAAGACGATTATAGTGACTTAATATGATTGGTGGATTTGAGACATCAGTGAGGAACTCAATAGTTTTAAAAAGACAATGATTAATAAATGCCTATCATTAAATCCGGTTTAATTTTGCCAAATAATGAATCACAAAGTAAAAAACTACATTGAAAATGTGAGTACAGAGTGAGTAGATGTGGTTTGGCTATTTTGGTTTTTATTCACAAAACTAAATAAATGCTTAAGGCTTTTGTTCCTCTTTTCCAATGAAGCCATGGTTATCTTGGAGTTGCAATTCAGTACATCCAAAACATATTTCTTGCATTTCTAAATGTGTATTCTTTTACAGAATGCTGCTTGACTTGGGGTTTTCAATTTCTTGTAAATGATCACTGAACTAAATCCATAAAATTGTGTTGGTCTCACTGGAAAATGAGTCTGACACAAATGAGAGTCTGTAATTACAAATTATTGAAATTTGTTGGGGACAGCTTTTTACTATGGATGGGTTTCAAAATACTACAGAAGAATAGGATGCAATCCAGTGAAATGTGCAGAGTCTACAATTAGATAAGAATACTCATCTATGCAATAACTGACTAAATAACAGTATGTGGACATTATTTTCATGCATTTAAAGCTTAACAATCAAAATGTGAATCAGTAATTTCTTGCCATCTCAAAAATTATTTGTTTAAATGGAAATACTTTCCTTATAAATTAAAAAAAAAAAGTATTTTCTGTAACCCATGAAATGCATCCTCCTCTATGTTTTTTCCTTTAGATATAGATTCTAATTTAGGGTCATCAAGACATAGAATCTTAACTGGAAAGCTTTGGATTGCCAAGCTGGAGGAAGAAAATGAACAATATGTGACTAGTGACAAATCCATTCTGTACCTAAGGAACTGGTAGGCCAGCTACTGGTGTTACAGAGAGGCAAGCTGGTTATTTTACTGCTGTTAAAGGTAATATACTCACTATGATGGAAGAACAAAGGAGGTCAGAAAACTGTATCTTTGCAGTGTCACAAAGTTGACAGCATGAAATGGCAAACCCCTGAGTTCTTATTTAAAGAAAGGACCTAGATAAGCATAGCTCTAGGATAGAGAGTAAAAACAGTATACTACTGAGTTTCAGAACACTGGTCATCTTTACTGTAGTACTTTAATCAGCTGAGAAGGAAAAATTATATCTTCATACATAGTCTAGGCATAGCAGTTTTCTATTTAGATCACTGAGAGGTAGTTTAGAAATTGCAGATGTCAGAATTACCTGTGTGACATGCAGTTTGTTTGCAGATATCAACCTGTGGGTTGCTACATATGACAGGATGTCCGACAATTGCAATTTAAATACCAGTAGTGACATATTAAAAGGTTCAGATTCAATAACTCTGAAGAGCAGAGAAGAAGAAATTAATGGAAGCCATTCTTAATGTTTAGCTTTTTAAAAGATCCAATGGAAAATGTCAAGTTTTCAAGCTATTTGCAAATACCTGGAAGACAATAGAGACCATAAAATAGCACAAATAGACAACACAAGTTGTAAATTACAAATCTTGTCAAACCAGTCTATGTTTAAAAAGAACAAGTATTTTAATGACATTTATATTACATTTATTGTAATATAGCATTTGACATTGCTTTTCATAAATAGTTGAAGAAAACATATTCTTGTTCTATCTCAGATTACCTGTTCAATTTAAAAAACAATAGAAAGGGAATCATTATAGAAACTCCTGCTTAAAAGAGCAAGAAGCAACAAAAGTTCAATGAACAGGGTTCACAAAGACAATTTGAATGAACTTGAGTTCAGTTTAGGGAAAAAACACAAAAGTTTGGAATAATGTGATGGCAGCTTCCAAGTACAAGAAAGATTTCAAGATTTTCCCTTTAAGAAAATCCTGTGATAGCTTGAATGACCAAAATAAAGCAACCCTTTCCATAGACTGAGTCAGCATAGAGGTCTGCGTGGTGTTTGGAGGACTGTTCAATACTAAACAATTAGGGGTTACCAAAATCTATACAGACATAAGATTGTGTATACTATTTTATATTTAATAATAACAATAACAATAACAATAATAATAACAATAATAACAATAATAACAATAATAACAATAATAACAATAATAACAATAATAATAATAATAATAATAATTATTACTACTACTACTACTACTACTACTACTACTACTACTACTACTACTACTACTATTATTTTGCTACCCATTAGAGATATAATTTTAAATTATCATTTAGCATAAGACTTTACAGAGCCTGAATGCCTTTCTTCTTGGGGTCCTAACAGATAAGCACCTACAAAAAAAGGTAAGGGACAATGACTAGAAATCATGTAGTGGTTATCTTGTTGCAGCCTAATAAAAGAAAATATTTTTTCTCATAGGGAATGTTATAGGTATCCAGCAGTGGAGAAGAGGGATGAAGTAGATAATACTGGTAATAATTTAATATTACATTTCTTTGAATTTTTTCAGCCAGCATGGAAGTCAGGCAGCATACACTACCTCAGAGGATGTTCTTCGCTTTGTCAAAGGCAAATGTGAGATGTGTTTGGGTTCTTTCAAAAATAATTTCATCAGAACACTGTTTAAGTATAAATGTAGAACAAAACTAGAGTAAAATGTAACAACTGGCAAATAAACAAGCTGCTCACCATAAATGAAGGTTTTAAAATGCTAATGAAGGAAAGTATAAATGTCAACAAAATGCAAAATGGTATCACATCAAACATCTTTTCAGTGGATTCAAATTATATATGTCCCTATGATGGTGCTATTGCACAACATTTCAATGGAGATGATCAAATTCTGTCAACTGATGGAAAAGAAATCCTGAATCCCTGGTGCAAGGCGAACAATTCAGCACCATTAAATCATTCATCTATCATTTCTGACAAAACGCTAAATGAAACTTAAGCTACCCATCAGGAAGCAGATAGTAGCAGTGCCACCTTTGCGATATGCTTAAAACTATTCAACAGCTGCAATAGAGTCATTCAACAGAAACTTGCAGCATTCCTACCAAAATACAGAAATATACCAGACATTACTGACTCAGAAAAACTGTTCTTTTGACAAAGTTCACATAAAAAACATTTTTCCACTTGAAAGATAACGTTCATCTCTTCAAATAGAAAGATGACTTCTCAGGCATGATAATGGCCATACTGATTCTCCCAGTGATAAAAATACTATTAGGAGAATTATGCTTGACAGTGCTGATCCTAATAACCTTCTAGCTAATCTGTTCAGTTCCTGATTTTACTGGTTTTGTCTGGGATCAAGTCAGTTTTATTTGTAGTAGTTAGCATGATGCTGTGTTTTGGATTCGTGATGGAAACTATTCTGAAAAATCAGTCGTGTTTTAGTTATTGCTGACCCGTGCTTACACACAGCATCAAGGCCTTTTCTACTCCTTCCCCTACTCCACCAATGTGTAGGCTGGGGGTGCAAAAGGAGGAGGGAGAGAACATGGCCAGGATAGCTGACCACAACTGACCAGAGTGATATTCCACATCACATGGTGTCATGCTCAGCAAGAAAACTCTGGGAAAAGAAGGAAAAAAAGGAGGATATCTGGACTGAGGGTGTTTGCCTTCCCAAGTAACAATTACATCTGATGGAGCCTTGCTCTCCTGGTGATGGCTGAACACCTACCTGCCCATGGGAAGTGGTGAATGAATTCCTTATTTTGCTGTTCTTGTGTGCACAGCTTTATCTTTACCTGTTAAACTGTTTTTATCTCTACACATGAGTTTTCTCACCTTTACCATTTTGATTCTCTCCCCCATCTCACTGGTGGGGAGTAAGCAAGGCTGGGTGTGTCTCTCCTGCCTCCTGGGTTAAACCATGACACTGATCAAAGCTGGTACGATTTCTACAACAAAGGAAATTTTAAAATAATACTATGCATCAGTACAAACCACTCAGTACTATCAGCTATCAGATTCCCAGGAGGCTTCAGGAAAAATTCATTATACAGGCAAGTTTTCAAATATATTTTTTTACTTCATAATGGGTGAGACACAGATCCTTGTTTAAAGCAGACTGTTTATGTCTTTCAGTGATAAAAAGATAGAATGCAATAACTTGTTTGATAGTACAACCTGTAGGTTGCACTTAGTTGGCAGAAAGGAATCTGTATTTGTCAGCACATGTAAGAGATTTTGTGCTAAATCAAAATTTATATAATTGCTGTGCTATAGACTTTTCTTTGCCAATCTTTATGTACATATTAGGATATACGCCATATATCATCAACTCTTTTGATCAAAACAACGCGCGATTAAGCCTTCACATCAACATCGAGGAAATTAAGGTCCTCATCCATCTTCACAGTACTGAAGAGCTAGAAGATGCTGAAAAGTTAGTTAGATCTGTGCATTGCCACTGAATAACTTAAAAATCTGTGTTAGAATTTAGCTAGGCTGACAACATAACTGATAAAATATACATGGATGACAAAGAGATGAATTTGTGTTCTGTTTTGGGACATTAAAAACTCATCATTCATTATTTTGAATGCAAGTATGTTCTATTCATTTTTTCAAAATCAGTTTTATGTAATGTGCAGAAGTTAAGGAACTTGCAGTCATCAGAATAAGCATCTCAGTGCTTTCTGTATGAGCCTGTATGAATTATTTTGCTGATATAAAGTGACAGAATATAATTTTGACTACTGAGTAAAGCAACACAGCTGGATACTTTTTTAAGAACAAATACACTCATACAGGTGTCTCTATGTCAGGTAATAGACTGCTCCTGACATAGAGACAACAATGACTGAAGTTGCAGCAAGAATTAATGATGATATTTTCTATTTTTTCAATTTTGCAGTATTCTATCTTATTCATTTTTGTTTTTACTTCTCTGTATGAATTCCATAAGCTATTATTATCAACCTACTGTGAAATAGTAACAGTAAACTTTTAGTTTTGCTCATAAAGTGGGGATTTGATTCAATTTTTTTTGTTTTAGAAATTTGTTACTTGCTTAATGCTGAGAATTTTAAACACTGCTGTTCAAAGAGGCAGTAACTTTATTGGCTATGTCAATTTCATTATTTCCTGCAGAACTGTGTCTTCTTTCTAGAATTACTATTATTTTTAATATTTGCTTTGTCAGAGTTTGTGAGACTTCAGTATGCTCTCTAAGCTTTCATATCACCCTGTGGGTTTTATTTTTTCCTCTTAGTAAGCGTAATTTATAACTCTGTAAGTGAAATGGCAGCATAGGCAGAATCAAAAAGAAATATTACATCTCTATTTTTTCATCAATATTAACCCAATATATTGAAATGTATGCTTTGTCTTCACCAATAGAACTGTGATTGCTAAATATGAATAATGACACTCAAACCATGAGCAATCACTGTTTGTTGTATTATCTACCTATCTGTCTATTCATCCATCACCCCACTATCCAATCACTTCCATAACAATGAATAGTGATATATTTTATGGACTTAATGGAGCCTTTGGCATGTCTCCCATTTCAGGCCCAGCATTGTTGTGAGGCAGAGATCTCTTGTTCTTGGTATTTGCTGTGGTTTATGGTTAACAAAGAATGCCATATTTCAGCAACATTTCATTCATCAGCCTCACTGATTACCCTAGATTCCCAAACATAACCGGTATTACAAACACTCACTTTTGCCTTTTTGTAAAGAATGTTTCTGTTTTTATTTCAACCACTTCCATTCCTCTTATTTTTCATTCTTTTATCTCTTCTTTTGTTTTCAGGGGTTTTTTTTCCCTTTGAATACTAATTATGAAACTTAAAATGTGTTTCTCTAAATCCTCATTTCTATTCAGTTTATTAGATGGTACCACCTTCTGAGCCTATCTCCTGTGAAGTATCACAAACATTCAACTCAGTTTTATAGAAACAAATCTCTTTTTCCTGTTTTTTCTTTTTTTGTCACTCCTCCACTATGTCCTCTTTTGTGGTCTCATCCTATCTTCTTAAGTTATTAAAAAAAGTTATTATTAAATCTTGGCTTTAAATGCTTTGAGTTCTACACTGATTATAGTTACGTGAAACTGAGTCTGGATAATGTATCTGTAAAGGTCTATTAAGTAAAGAAAATACATGCTCACTTCCAGCCCTATGGAAATGCTCCTTCTGTTTCCTACTGCTTGTCATATTTCATATATATATATTTTATTAAATACAGATTATTACACTGGTGTGTTTTAAAGTTGTAAGAAAAGCAGCATTACCTTTCCCAAATGAATTTTTGCAGAACTGGCTATTTCATTAATGAATACTATTGATGTATTACTATGATTTCCCATTCATGAAGCACTTAGCAGATGCTGAAACAATACACTAAAATTAACAATTAGTTAGAATTTTTATCCAAACATTTTCTCATTCTCTATTACTCCATTAGTTGACACCTTTTGATTAATCCCCTTTTTTTATGCTAATGAAATGAAAGCCACAGAATTTCTCCATCATATTTTAGGCATTTAACTGAAACATATGAGTTACTATCTTGCTTACTGTGATATCTTTGTTGTCAGTGGAGAGACACTAGGGCAGAACAAGTAAGATCAAAATGAATGTCTCCACTGACTTAATTTTCTGATTTTGCTAAAATCTGAAAAGAACCACAGTTGAAAACATAACAAAAATTCCAGTAGTGACTCAGATGCTAATAATAATCATTTGAGAAAGTTATTTATATTACAAAGGAGTGATAAGCTTTTAAACACCAGTACTTTTCATTGTAAGCTATTGCAGACTAGACAGGTATGTAGAAGTGAGTAATTGTAAGACTGTGGGAGGGGTTCAGGACAGCTCAAAGCAGAGGCTTTGAAAATACAGAAACATGTCAGACTGCAGTGTGATGCACACTATTGGCCAATTAATGATATAAAATTGTGTAACAAGCTCATAAAGTTTGCCATATCTTACAGCATGTCTGGAAGTGTCTTTATAGTGCATACAAGGCTGTGTGAAAAAGCATCTGATTCTGCAGATGTCATGCTTTTGAACTACATATGCAGGCTGATCACTCTGGTATCCTACAGCCTATTACTACATACCTAATTATTGTTCTATTGTCATTAAAGAAAATTTTATTTAGTATTTGGTCTGAAGGTTTTCTGACTCATTGGTCTTTTGACGCATTTTTAATACATGTCTGTTTAAACCAGATCCAACATTTGAGATAAGTAGACTCAAAATCATGTAGCTAATTTTATCTTCTTCAAAAGAAATACAAGCATCTAGGGATTTTTTCATCTATCATTGTCTCTTCTTGCTATACCAAAAATATTAATACACCTGCACTCAGTGCCATTCTGAGAACACCTTTCCTCCTCCCTTTCTTAGGCCTCCATTCACTCCACTCCAGACTACTACACACCCTGCAGGGAAATACCTGCTCCACCACAGTCTTCACAAGCTGCAAGGGAATATCTACTCTGGGGCCTGCAGCACCTCCTCCCCCTTCCCTTTACTGGTCTTGACATCCACTGAGCTGTTTCTCACATATTTTTTAGTTTATTCCTCTATACCTGTGCAGCGTTTTGCCATTTCTTAAGTACATTTCACCCAAGGTGCTCCCACCTTGGCTGTGGGCTTAGCCAGTAGTAGGTGGGTTGGAGCTGGCTGGAACTGCAGCTTGAACCAGGCACTCTATATGATGACAAATATGGCTAAGCCACCTGAAGAAAGGGGATGGAGTCTAGATTTCTTTTGGGTATCTTATTATCTTCTTTTTTTTTATATAATTTTACATCCTTTTAAACAATAATGGTGTCAAGTAACAGCCCCTTCTTTTGCACAAATGAAAACTCTTTGTAAAAATGATGTTTTATTTTCTCCTAGCTAAATGAGATTCTTAAAATCATATAATCATAGAATATGCTGAGCTGGACCCATCGGGATCACTGAGTTACACTCCTGGCCCTGCAAACGACAGCCCAAAAATCATACTATGTACCTGAGAGCAATGTATAAACATTTCTTGAACTCTGTCAGGCTTGGTGCTGTGACCATGTCTCTGGGAAGCCTGTTCCACTGCTCGACCACCCTCTGGGTGAAGCACCTTTTCCTCATATCCAACTTAAACCTCCCCTGACCTGAAGCTTCAGGCCGCTTCCTCAAGACCTGTCACTGGTCACAAGAGAGAAGAGATACCTGCCCCTCCTCTTCTCCTGATGAAGAAGTTGTAGACTGCAATGAGGTCTCCTCTCGGTCTCCTGAACCCAAAGACCTGTGAGTTCCCTCCATCCAATGAATGCAGTTGCTGCTTTTCTGTTTGCAGGCTCAGCCAGCAGCCAAAATGAATGTGCATGCCAGAGATGCACACGTGCAGAGGACACTAATGCAACCAGCTACATGGACTATCCACAGATAAGGCATTGCCTTTAACAGCACCCACCCAGAATCCACATAAAACATATGTACAAACAGCCAAATCCCAGTCCTCTTCTCTGACTGATCAGGATTGAAGTTTGCTAGTAAAGACATACAGCCCCATACTGTCTGTTTTACAAGGACCGACACTTTTGTGAACCCCTTCAATAGCAGTGTGGGACCTCAACTCATCTAATATTGATGCCCAGATCCCGTGCCTCCTGGCGAGTGCCAGATAGTCCAGCTTGAAATGTGCTAACGAAGTGCACATGCACATACACACATGTGCACATGCACATATGCATAGACACTCAGAGACCAGCTCAGAGGAAAACATAAACATTTTATCTTCCAAGTGGCTCCCGCCAGAGCACACAGGCCCTGTCACTCTTGCTCTGCTCTCCACTTGATGGTGCTGGGACTCTCACCTGCTCCAACTGGCACCAGGCATGGGAGCCACCATTGCTCAGAGTCTGATGCCTTTTGCTGGCACTGAATTTACTCCCTTCAGACACACACTTCTGCAATCTGTGGTCTCCCTTCAGCTTGCTGATGCTGAGATTCTCATTTACTCCAACTGCTGGCACCAAAGACGTTAGGACCACAATCATCAATGGTCTAACTCAAACTGCAGACACCAAATTCAGGCACTTTTTTCTCTCCAGTTCTAGCACTGGGACCTTAGTATGTATAGATGGGGAGAGAGTGAGATTATGTGGAAAGAGAGTTAAGAAAAGATTTAATAAAAAGAATGGATCGACTACAGTGATTCAGTGCAGGTCTCAGTCAGACAAGAGTACTGAGCAGCAACTGCTTACACACTGCCAGCCTATTTTTCCCTCCTTCCTCTCTGTACCCACCCCGACTTTGTTTTACCCGTATTCCCTTACTCTAAATGTTTCTTAATAAGTGTAAGGGTGCAAATTCTGTTATGAATCGGAGTATTCATCATAAGAATGCTGGCAAACAAAAATACTAGCTGTTTGCTGTTATGTTAAAAGTCTTCTTTCAGGAAAGAGTAAGGAGGGTTTTGAGAGCTCAGTGAATGAACTAAATAATTAATTTATAAAAACCTCACTTGACTGACATGAGAATTTACATTGCTTGTCTAATAGATTCATTCTATCCTTGTGAACACAACTCGGACCCAGCAGCCTTTACTTATTTTGAATAAATGCTTTCAGAGCATTTTTATTTTATTATAATTTTATTTGCATCCCATCAATATAGAGTAACAAGTATTTTTAATATTTTCATTCAGATCACGTGAACTAGTTACTGCTAGTGTCTTGCCTCATTTTAGAAAAAAGGCAGGACAAAGTTTACAAAATCTTAAACATCATGTGTACAATCTTGTTTTTATGTTTTGTTTTCTGTGTGCAAGTTCAACATCAAGACAGAAGAATGTTTTGACTTTTCTGCCAATTTCACACAATTAAAATAGTATTCAACTTACAAGATTCATAATTACAGAGCTCACCTTGGCTGAGAACACAGTACAGCTGCAATGGAACAACAATAGGAAATCGTCTGTTTTCCTAGTAAAATGTCTATTTTCACATGGGTCGTGTTCTTTTAGGTAGCTATTCTTGAAATTGCTTTTGTACTAGCAAACATCTTTACACAGGACCACAGGAAGACATGTAGGCTTAAACCACCACATTTGGTGAAAAAAATAATTGTAAAATTATACTGTATGTTAGTCAATCAGTCCTGTTATACTATAGAAGCAGAAAAAAAATGTTAAAATCCTTTTCCTTCTAAGATACTTATGCTTAGAAACAAAAAAGTATTCCCCATTTTCCTTTTGCTAAGTGAAGAATAAAAAGGCAGCTAGTTACACTCATAGTCTCCCTTTCTCCTTCTCAATCCTTACCATCTGCTTGGAGAGTAGGTTGCAATGTATCTTGCCCTCCAGTAGTTCAGAGTATTAAACTGTTTTCATGTCATTATGGGTATGGATTTACTGCATCTGGAAGGGTGTTCCGCCTGTCTCATTTCTCCTCTCCCTCAATATGTCAAAATTGCAAGGATGAAAAAGATTTTAGTAGGGGAAATTTCAAAAGTGATGTGCTTACACAATTTGTGTGAAAGGTAAGTGTTCTAAAAAGATACGGACTATGAGTGCGGGGGAAACCAGCTCTAGAAAACTTTACTAATGGACTTTTTTAATTTGAAAAAAGAGGAGTTTTTTTCAGTTTTCTCAGAATTATGCTGACCATGATGTTTTTATGGTGAAAGAAAGGGAAGAAAAGGAGAATGTCAAACAGATATACTAGGAATTTAGAATTCAGCATGTCTATCCCATTTTTTTAAAAATATAGTTCAATACAGACTTAATTAAAATATCAGCAAGGGTCTTCAGTCTTTTACTATGAAAATAAAGATTGGCTCTTTGATCCCTCTACCTCCATTATGCTTTTATTTTTCTTTTAACTCTTAGTGTCAATGTAATGATTTTGTATTCTATAACTGACAAGGATAAGGGATGCTTCCAAGAAAGAGACATTTTGAAAAGTTTTACTGTAGTTTTCGGTGGTTTCCGAGCTCTCACACCGCTCCCACGAGCTCCGCTCGCGTGTGCGCCGCGCCTTGCAGTCGGACGGAACCTCGGACTGCGCGGCGCGATTCGCCGGAGGCGTGAGTTCGGGGCGCGCGATCCGGGATTGCAGCCTCAGCACCGCTCCTGCCGCCGGGACCCGCTCCGTGTGCTGGCACCGCGCCTCGCGTGTCTCCGCGCGCTTCAGAAACACGCAGTGCGAGCTCCATTCTGCGGCCGGGGACCGATACCGCGCAAGCCTCGTGCTCGCTCGGAGCAGGCTTGGCTCACGCTCGGCGGTATCGTAGTCCCACAGACCCCCAAGACAAAGGGGACACGGGGGGAGATTTCCCCTTGCCGTCCACAGGAGGGTTTATTGAAAGGTCGTGGAGGATGGAGAAAAAAACCCAAATATCCGGACAGGCATGGGGTTTTTATGGACTCTCAGGGAGGGGCGGGGGGATACGGCGCACGCCAATGGGAAGCAAACAGGAGGGAGGAATCGGGGGACATACAGCCAATGGTCTCTGCACCGGGCGGGGGGACAGTTTGACGGACAGGATTGTTAATATTCAGAAACCCCTGGAAGCTGGGGTCTTGGGACCCCCTGGGCGCGTGACCGAGCTCGTGACCAGCCCGGGGACTACTTTGCGCTTGGTATTCCTCCGCCGGTCGGCTGGCTGCTGGCGGCGGCACCTCCATATTTTACTGCCCTTGGATATTCAAAAGCTAGCTTTATAATCAGCTCCTTCTTAAAGAACGTTCTTCTGAGTATTTGTACTTTTCTCACATCAATGCAGTGAACTTCTGCTGTGAAGCACAAGAATAAATAGTTTTTGACTGCTATCCTAATCCCCCAAGAAAGTGTTTACACAGGATGGTTTTAGATACATTTTTTCATGCAAGCTTTTTCATGAAAACATCTTATTTGTCCCATATATAATAAATAAACCAATTAACTTCCTTCTTTTTAATCAAGTCACACATCTAAATCATGACATTATTGACTCTTTAGATTGTTTCCATCTTCCATTTCTAGCGTATCTATAAGGAGATGTTGAAATTATGAATACAAATGTCATGACCATTCAAAATCATCCACCCAGGAAGAGCTCTGATTGTTGTGAAGTCTGTATTTGAGAACCAGTGAGTTAGTGATTGAGAGTCTTCCTCTATATTGCCAATAGAAGAAACGTACTTGTGGATGGGATCTGATTATGAAAAGCTATCATTTATATGTTTTTACTTCAGTACATGAGCAATTTGGAAGTCTGTTTTCTATACTTCAAAAACCTATTTTAAAAAATTCTAAGGATATGGTAAACTGTGCAATAATAATCTAAAACAACTGTTTTAATAAAGCAGAAATTCATACCATTATTACAACAGATAAAATTATTATCATAAGACAGGGAAAAAAAGGTGTTTCCTACCTGTAAAGCCCTTGTCACACTCACAAAGAAAAGTGTTTGGAGTAACATTGATGCAGTTACCATTGAAACATGTAGATGGCTGGCACTGTCCGACTATTTCTGTACAATTTTTACCTATGTCAAAGGAATAATGGGAACATTGAACTTTAGTAAATATTTAGGGGTTTGGTGAATTTTTTTAAATGTCAAATTTATAGCTACAATATAGATAGACAAATGGATAGATAGGTATTTGTGCTAACATTGTTCATTAGTTTGCTCCAAACTTACAGAAATTCTAAGGCAAGTCAGAACGACATTAATCTGCTTTTATATGAGCTACTGTATCAGCCTCATCTGACACAGTTACAAATTCACATATAGCTTAAAATGCAGAAAGCTACTAGAATTGTGGTATTTATTTCTTTTAACATTAATCTAGCTTACAATTTCTTTCAGCATTGAGAACGAAAGATGTTCTCATGTCGAGTGGAAATGTGAGAATATTTTTAATATGCAGCTTTCTGAAAATTACAATTCCAGTTATAAGTTGTGTGTGCTATTACAGCGTATGGGTCTAAATACCATATAATTATGCTTGCCTCTTGAATTATTACTATGACATTATTCACACTTCAAAAAGTTTTCAAATTTCTAATACACTTTAGGTTATGGGAGGCACTTTTTCCTCCCTTACTCTTGGGTAGCCATGCACATAATGTGTGGTGGTTTAGTCTCCTAATTTTTCTTGTTTACATACAGCTTGTTTATGGACCAGTATTGTCAGTACAAAATGATGGCATTACCTAAAACTCTCCCATATATGCTAACAAAATGTTTTAAGCACTGCTTGTTGATAACATTAAGCATGATGATTGCTTTTAACAGAATTGCTTGTGAGTTTTTTCATTAATTTAAGTTCAATTAGTACCAGACACTTTTGATATTATTTTTTTCAAAGAATTTTACACAGCCTCCAGTAATGATAAAGGAAATATAAAACACACCGCATACCATCAATGTTTTCCACTGTGTAATTGCACTTTTAATAATTACAAAAATATTTTTCTCATAACATTGACTTATTCATACCTGCATAATCTTCTATTGGCAAATGCATTAGTAACCAAATTATTATGCACTTTGAAAAGCAATTAAAAGTAAATTACAGCAATCTTTATGCAACATAAGCTTCATTTCTATGAAGTGTGTTCTATGAACCTCACTCATTCCTGAGCCATCAGCTCTGCTTCACAGCATAGCATCATTATTGTGAGAGCATAGATGTTCAGTCTAACAGAGGAACATTTCAAGAATTCTGCTCCACAACTACAAAGAGAGCTACAACAATTCTTTTTGTGATGAGAATGAATATTTCTAATATTTTCTAAAACGTACCCAAATTCTATTGTTCTGAATGCAGGAACAACATCCCCATAATTTCCTTAATTCTTTTTTCCTTTCCTCCATGAAATAAAGATAATGGCTAAATAAGAATTTACCCAGTCCTGTTGTACTCTTTGGTACTGTAATCCAGAACTCAATTCAGTTTCTCCTATGAGATTTGCGTAAGTACTGCAACACTTCCTAGTAGGATTGCTTGATTTTTCTTTTTTCATTTGTGACATATTTAATTTGGTGACAACAGTATGTTTAACAAATTGCCTTTGAAAAAAACGTTAGGGGAAAGAACAATCTGGAAGAAAATATTAAGTATTTTGTTTTGTTTGTCCTTCTAATTTATGGTTTAACTTTTCAGTTAAACCAAATTTTGATATAAAAATTTCATTAATGTAATTTGAAAGGTCTTTAAACTGAAAATGGAGGGGAGTTTTGGCAGGTTGAATGAAATGCTCATTTCAACAAAATCATTTACTCTTTTTCATCAGTTTGGTTAACTAGCTATTTTGAGGGAACTTACTCCAAATTATTTGTTATTTGGTCTAAGAACCTGAACTGCAGAACAAAAAGAAAAAAACCAGTTACTTCTGTAAGTCAGTGAGTACTTATTAATGTCTCATGCTTAAGTAGGAAAGAAGCATGATAACTTATTCTGTTTTTCTCTATTATGCACCTATGAATGTCAGCAAGTACAAACTCTCTTGAAATGCCTGCACAGTCTCCCGCAAGTGACTCCATGTAAAAGAGACTCTGCAGGTGTGGTAGCAGCAGTGGGCAACCAAATTATACAAAAGCCTTGCTAGTGTTGTTCTTATTGTTTTATAATCTATTAAGGAAACTATATGATTGTTTATATAGTGTATGATAACATTTATTTCTAGAGGAGAAAAGAAATACCTGAAAATTTTGGAGGACATGTGCATTCGTAAGAATTTCCAGAAAGTTCTGATTTCTCAGTGCAGGAAGCGTTGTTGTGGCAAGGTTTAGTGGAGCATATATCAAACTTCTGGCAGAATGTTCCTGAATACTGTGAGAAACAATGGCAATTATATGCTTTTTCCCAAACATGGCTTAGACATTTTCCATGCCCAGAGCATAGTGGTGCATCCAGAGACTGTTGGCAAAACTGCTGCTTCACGGTTATGTTCAGACGAAGGCCCATGTTGCACAATAGCGGACCTCTCTTGTGAAGTTCTGCAAAGTAATGAGTTCCAACACCAAGCCAGTTAGGGTCCACTTGGTGCAGTCCTCTTATCTGGCAAACAAAAATCAACTGCTCTTGAAGAAAACCAGCTTTAGGGCAGTTAATAAATTCTTCCTTCGAGACATTTACCAAATTCATTCCATAGGACTGAAAGGATGGCTCAGAGGAGATGAAGAGACTATCACCTAATTGAAGCTGTAAAGGGCATATCTGAGGGATACTGAGGTTATGTTCTTCAGAGATTTCTCCAGTAATACTTTTATTCATATTCCAGCATTCAGCGTAAAACTCTGAACAGACATTTTCCCTTGGTGTCCATTTTATTACAGTAGGTTTTGGTTCTGTTCTCCATTCAGCAGTCATTTGCCTCTCACATATTACCTGCCCATTGACAATGCAAAGTTGAAGAAAGCACACTAACATGCAAAATGCTGATTTTGTAGCCATCGTTTCACCTGACCAATGGAAATTTTCCTTCACATCTGCTTCATTACTGAGGATAACTTCAGAACATGGCAGCCTAGGAATTCAAACAGAGGAAAACATTTCTGTTTTCACATCAAATACACTTGAATATTAAAACCTCATTACAAAATAGAAAATGTACAACAAATCAAGGGCAACATCTAATTAGTAATGGGAAACTGGGATAACTCCAATGAACTGATCAGAACTACAACACTGTAACAAAAGTCAGTTTTTTCCTATTTTTATTCCTGCTAAAGATTTTATATGTATTTAGTGCATTTCATTGCACTTGTGTGCAGAACAGAAAGAGCTTAAAGGCATACTTTTCATGTTCCCTCTCTCTGTTGACAAAAGTAATGCTAATAAAGTTAAGATAAGACATCTGAGGCAAAATGAGGAACTAAACAAGAATATCCAAGTTCCAGTCTTCAACCATAAACATTTTTCTGATAATCATTTAACATTTTATTCTAAAAGTAGATACTCCAAAGATGTAGGCCTGAGAATTTTAACTTTATGAAGAAAATATGCAGGCAGTACTCAACTCTTTTCTGTTCTTATACATTCAACAAAACCCTTCATTAAATCCTTACTTTTCAAAGAATATATCTGGAAACCAAAGGCCCTTAATCATATGCTCGAGACTTTTATGTATTACAAAGACATCAGATTACAGAGTCCTCCAGGACTATTTAATTTATAAACTAGCCTTTTCTGTCCCTTGAATATATCTAGCAATTTTTATTGCATGGAGATGACTGATTACAGAAAGAAAACCAAAATAAGATTATGAAGCTTTTGCTTGGAGTCAATAATGAAAATGATGAAAACACAGTATTATGTTAAATACCTTAGAAATTTTCAATAGCTTTGCATTAGTAATAGTTATTTTGTCTTAAATACAATTTTTTTTCTTTCTTTGAGTCTTTTTTCCCCTCAGTATCCTTATCTGACGATTTCAGGTATTTATATTCCCCTTTGAGATAGTGGCTCCTAAACTGATATTTACAAATGAGAAAATTATTCTAAAGCATAAACTTTGTCTTACAAGGGAAGCCATTCAATGTAAACCAACAATAGCATTTATAGTTTGAAATCTGTTCACATTGTTCTCATTTTTACACAGCATGTGTAAAAAACATATGGATGCGTACTTTTCTACACCTACACACACGTAGCCGGTTCGAAGATGGACATGCCACTGGCCAAGGCTGGGCCAATCAGAAATGGTGATAACACCTTTGAGATAACAGATTTAAGAAGAAGAAAAAAAGTTATTGAGCCATTGCAACTGCAGACAGAGAAGAGTGGAGTGAGAACATGTGAGAGGAACAGGTCTGAAGACAGCAAGGTCAGTGGAGAAGAAGGGGGAGGAGGTGCTCCAGGTACCAAGGCTGAGATTCCGCTTCAACCCATGGTGAAGACCATGGTGAAGCAGCTGTGCCCCTGCAGCCCATGAAGGACCACAGGTATGCAAAGATCCATCTGCACCCCATGGAGGAGGCCCATGCTGGAGCAGGTGGATGCCTGAGAGCAGGCTGTGAACTTGTAGGAGGCCCGTGCTGGAGCAGGCTCCTGGCAAGGACCTGCAGACCCTTGGAGAGAGGAGCCCATGATGGAGCAGGTTTCCTGGTAGAACTTGTGACGCAGTTGGGAACTCATGCTGGAGCAGCCGATTCCTGAAGGACTGCACCCCATGGAAAAGTATCCCTCACTGCAGCAGTTTGTAGAGAAATGCTGCCCATTGGATGGACTGACATTAGAGAAGTTTGTGGAGAACTGTCTTCTGTGGGAAGGTCCCCGTGCTGGAGCAGAGGAAGGACTCCTCTTCCAGAGCACAGGCAGAGACAACCTCTGGTGAACTGATCCTAATCCCCTTTCCCTGCCTTCCTTTGCTGCTGGGGTAGGAGGTAGATCTGGGGAAGAGAGAGGGGTGGGGGGAAGGTGTTTTTAAGGTCTTATTTTACTTCTCATAATTCTACTCTGATTTTGTTAGTAATAAATTCAGTTAATATCTCTAATTCAAGTTTGTTTTGCCCATGACATATTTGGTGAGTGATCTCTCTCTGTCCTTATCTCAGCTCATGGACCCTTCATTATATTTCCTCTCCCCTGTCCAGTGCGGTGGAAAGTGATGGAATGCCTTTGGCAGGTGTCTGGCATCTACCCAGGGTCAATACACTACTTATTATTATTATATCACTGATTTTATCACAAAAGTGCACGTGGATTATGATACTGCTTAAAGTACATGATTTCTTTAAATGTCCTCATCTTCCCCAAAATTCTCAAGTGTATTTTGGTTCACACTCCAGACTAAGCTGAAAGATCAAAGAAGGACAGAAAAGACACTGTTTGAGGAAACTTTTAGTTGAAGAATTTTAAACAACTTAATCATCTGCTGGAAATTATAGGACAATATCAAAGAGTCATATTCAGTCTCTCTTATTTTTACCTAAATTGGGATGAAAACCTCTAGAATGTAGCTATGTCCTATTAGTAAATTGCTGAACATAAGAACCTGTCCCAATGACCTTTGTGCAGCAGAGTGGCCAGCACTGCTTAAGCCTTTGAAGGTATCAGAAAAGCATGGACTATGACTAACTAGTAGTAATAACAGGAGACTTGGGGTTTAGAATATTAAACTCAGAAGGGGTAGAAACTAGATTTTGATCCTTTTCCCAGAATAGTTTCCATTTTAATTTAATTACTGAATCCAAATTCTGCCTTCAAAGAGTTTCAGTAACTCTAGCCACACAGCTCCAAAGCTAGGCAAGTATGTTAATTTCTAACTTTCTCTCTCTGCCTCTGCATTTTCACCCCTGGGAGTTAACTCCCCATAGAAAGAAAGGATACGGATCTGCAAGAAAACTACCAGTCTTGTTGCTGAATACTCATAGTCTTTCTATTTTGAGACCATTCCATTATCTTAAGAATCTCATGATGTTCAAAGATACCATTAGATAATGGGGTATCAAAATGAGTAGTTTGGGTCATTTAGCACTTTTTTCTTTTAAGGTAGCAGTCTTGAACTATTATGCTCATTATAACTTCTATTACATCTGTCATTGTTATCAGGTATAAAAGTCTATGGTCTATATCACTGCATAGATTTAGAAATCCTACAATCAGCAGCCCATCTTTTCATACCTATTTCATAATGACATTTTCTCAGGTATTACTAAAATAGACCTTTACAAAAGGTTATTTTTTTTCCTTTTAGACACTTCAAAAAGAAAGCTGTTGCATGTCTAATTCAGAAGAGTTCTTACCCACTTACATTTTGGCCTTCATCCGTATAATTATGCATCATTCTGGTGTCATATACAAATTTCATTTTTACGGGCAATAAAAATGTGCTTCCTCACAATATTTATATGGGATAAATCTGAACTATTTTAAAAGAAATGGTTGGTAGCATTTTAACAATTGTTATTCCTCACAAAAATCATTATTAGTCTTTATGTACCTAAAAAATTATTACGGGAGCACTATCATTAATAATTTTAAGTAAACAAAAAACATCCTGTAAAAGCAATGAAAAAAACCCAAGGGAAGATAGAAAAGAAATACCGAGAGATTGTTTATTTAGCAATAAAATCATGAAGGAAAAAAAAAACTTATAGAGTGAAGAGTATAAAAAGCTGTGCATGAAATACAATTGTAGTATTAACATATCTTACTTAGAAAATCAGCAAAGAAATAAATAACTGCAAAATGCTGATACCATCTCATGAGATAAAATGATGTCATGAGATGAAATTTGAAAGGGATTATGATAACTGTTATACTTTACATCTGCTTTAGGCAAGGCAAAAATCTTCCTATTTATAAGCCCAGCTGGTTCCATGTAATTGATGAAGACCAAGAAAAGTTCAAGACTGGGATTTGTATAGACAGAGAGATACTTGAAGAAAATCTAACTCTTAATCTTAACGTAAGGCTGGGTGAAAATCAGCACAATGCTCTATTTTGCACTAGAGGAGAATAAAGCAGGTAGATTTATGCAAAACTCCAGCAAAAATTAATCCCAAATTATCTGCATTCCAGTCCAGCATTTTAAGGATTACGTGTTCTTTCTATTAATAACTGGTATTACATACTAATAACAAAAATAAAGTACATTAGAAGTGAGATTGAAGAAGCACCCACAGATGATATATGACTTTAACAACTTCTCAGGTAAAAAGAAGTTGTCAAAGAGAATAAACCAGGAAATGTTTAGTAACATCATATCACCATTTTTTGGCTAGGAATGAATGTCCTCTTTTCATGTGTCACATGGACACTTTGTTGAGTTCCTGCCACTGCTTGAGCAGCTTTGGTAGGATGGGGCTGCAACCTTGGATCAAACTTATATGAAATAACTGAGAGGGTGCTGGGGGGGGGATGCTTTCTGGGTGCCCCCTACCTTCCTCAGGAACAGCATTTAAGCTCAAGTTCTGACCCTTGATCCTCATCTGGGCTGTGCTGCAAGTGAGCTGGTACTTGACCTCATACCTTGACTACTTGGGCCTTGACCCTGACCTAAATATTTGACTTAGTCTCTTGAGCTCAGAACCTGTCTCCTTGCTGTGTATCTGTCTGGTTACCACTGGTTGCCTCTGAGTGCCATCCCCAAACACTCTCTTTCCCATATGGGTCCTATGGGATGGTGCCTCTTGTAACTGATGTCACTGTCACTCTCCCCCTCCAGCACTCCACCCTTGCATGGCAGACCATGTTAGCTGTTCTCCAGGACTGTGATGTTATGTTCACTTTATTTTGGATGTATATTTAAAAACATCAAATTTAAGCATTACTTAATAGGTACATATAATAAAGGAAAAGCCATAAATTACAGTGCCTGAAAAATTTGACTTCCACTCTCTGTGTTTGCAATATGCACTAATTTTCTCAATGGCATACCAAGTGGTCCTTTGTACCTTTTTATTTTTCATCACAAAATGAATGATCCTTAGGAAATGATGCATTATTTATGCCAATCCTAATTACTCACAAATGATTCTTTCCTTATTTACTAGGCACCATTTAAAACATATGGCATTTGTTGAAGCAATATTGAATATGCTAGACAGTGAATTTACCTACACCTCAAAATACACAACCCTTATTTCTACCTTATAGTTGTACTATAAATATAGACAGAGTAGTGATGCAGTGCTGAACTTGCTTATCAGGGTTTCCGGTGGCTAGTCTTTTACTCCAAAATCTCTATAAAATGATATTAGCATAAGAGTATCAAGCCAGGGAATTTTACTTTACCCTAGTTTACTGTTAGCTGCCATGGTTTAACCCTGTCTGACAACTAAGCCCCACACAGCCACTTGCTCATTTCCCCCTGTTGTGATGGGGGGAGAATTGGAAGGGTAAAACTGAGAAAGCTCATGAGTTACCATAAAGACAGTTTAGTAGGTAAAGAAAAAGCTGTGCATACAAGAAGAGCAAAACAAGGAATTCACACCTTCCTGTGGGCAGGCAGGTGTCCAGCCATCCCCAGGACAGCAGAGCTCCATCACATGTAGCAGTGACTTGGGAAGACTAACACCATAACTCTGAAAATCCCTGCCTTGCTCCTTCTTCCTCCAGCTTTATATGCTCAGCACGACACCCTACATGGTGTATGGAATGCTACGGAATATGTCTTTAGTCAGTTGGGGTCAGCTGTCTCAGCTGAGTCTCTTCGCAACTCCTTCTGCATACTCAGCCTCCTCATTGTGGGGTGAGGAGCAGAAAAGACCTTGGCTCTGTATAGGCACTGTTTGGCAATATCTAAAACATCACTGTATTATCAACACTGTTTTCATCACAAATCAAAAGCACAGCCCCATGCTGACTCCTATGAACAAAATAAACTCCAATCCAGTCAAAACCAGCTAACCAGCCAGCCTAAAATTCTGTTTAGTGATTCTGATAGCGAGAAAAATGATCACAGAAACAACACATACATAAGCAATCTTTACACCCACACTCAAGTGTCTGTTTGGAGTCTGTCCCAATTCCTCCAGGATAGTCATAGGAGGTATTGGTGTAGTATGTAATACAACTTTTTCTGCTGCCCTGTGCTTAGCATTTGTGATGCCCGTTCCTTAATGTCCCTGGTATCAGCTGACCATGGCTGAAGTCTCTGAGGATGTGCATACCCCTTTGTCGTAGTGTGTCTGCTCCAATCTGTCTCCAGCCCCTATCAGCTACCAGTGTCTTCCACATATATGCCTGATCAGGGAGATGAGTTCCTCCAGCCTGATGACAGATTTGCACAGATGGGTTTCCCCACCCAGAGACTTCAGGAAATGTCTGTGAGGAGCAGAAGGTAGTTGGTGGCCTGATCCCACTAGAACCCTACTACTCAAACTCAGTCCTCTGTGCCTCTTACACCCCACACAGTGCTCATTTACCTCACTCACTGTTTTGCATTCTCAACACAACAGTATAAGGACTAGAAATCTGCCAAAAAGGCAGTTGAAGGAGTTATAGAACAGATCCTAGAAAAAAGTGTTTCAAGCGGCATGGTTTCACCTAAATAAATCAATCTATAAATACACCCTCTTTTCACCTGTTGTCTTTATTGTAGTTTTCCTTCTAAGACCATGATGAAGCCCCTGACTATGTGACCATGACTGTGGCCTGCTGAGGTCAAAGAGTCTGTGAGTAAAGAAAATTATCAGTAATGGGAGATTGCAGCTACAATGTACATTAGACAAACAGCCTAACAGTTTAAATAGAGATTAAATTTCTATGTAGAATCTACTACTGTTTCACGGAGCAGTAGGCTGAAAAACACAAAAGGCAAAGCAACCTTTGATATGATTGTAGTTAAGAGTGTCTCTCTAGCAGTGGCCATCATGTACCTGGATTCAAAATGCCTACAGAAAGAATGGAAGTGAAAAAAAGGCCAACAGTTGTCCTCAGTTTCTAAAAGAGAAACAATTAATGAGTTAATTTGTTAAAAGAATGCTTAAAAACAGGACAATGCTGTTAAGTGCTCATTGGAAAAACAGAAATTACGTAATGATACTGAATTAAAGATAAGTTAAAAATTGTGTACCATTAGTCAGGGCTTGAAAGTAGATAAAAAGGAGCTAGTATGTCTAAATTTAAGAGTGTGGGAAAGGAAAGCAAGAAGCAGACCTTACAATGTGAAATTTCCCATAAATAAATGAAATAAAAACATCACAGACTCTGGAAGGTTGAATGTGAAAACAGATTAATATGAAAACAGTAGAGGGAAGAAAAGAATTTAAAGAGCAAGTAACATTATCAAAACCAACAAATCTCTAAAAAGACAGCAGTAATAGAAATCCTAACAGAGACCCTTCATGACCAACAGACATTTTAATGATTAACTTATTGTTCAGTTATGATACAGTGTCATAGTGGATCATACTCACACTCAGTGAAAACTGTGGTTGCAATACAAACTAGAGGAGAAAAGGACAATACCACAAGCTACTGAAAATTACATTCTCTCTAATCCCACTGACCACTCTGCTGAATTTCACAGGTTTGTATTCACTCATGATGCTTATGGTGCCTGGGGATAAAAAAAAATGCTAGAAATATTAACAATAGAAATGGTTAAGGAACACACTATTCTTATGGTGAAATTCATTTCTAAAGTTTCTTAATCTCCATACTAATTTATATAAGTCATATTTAGTTAATTGCACTACAGCTGTATTAAGAGAGAGAAGACAGAATTTGTTTTAAATGTGTTTTGTCCTTTATACTTGACAACACAAGGTCCACAACCACGGACAAGAAACCTTGAGCCCTTATTAGTTATGGCACAATCACAGAACAAGGTCCTGGAAGTGACCACCAAGGACAATGATAAAGAGCATTGACATTCATTGAAACATGGATGGAGTGTTTACTTCAGTTATGTCCCTTCAAACAGTTTGTCTGATTAGTGTCATATAAAGAATGAAATGAAAACAGATAGCTTTAGAACAGGATTCACATTTCTCTTGTCCATCATCACGCTACCTTTCATTTGGTTTTTAAACTGAAAATATTTAGCCATGCCAGTAAAGTATGTAAAAACTTTCTTAAAGTGGAAACATGATTTTCAAGGAGAATACATGAAAATTATGATGGGCAAAGTAAAACTGCAAAAAGATTCTAAATGCAAAAGAAAAGTTGACTCTATTTTCTTGTTCTATATAAAAGCAATATGTATATTTAAACTGGATTACTATTTTGTTTCCATTTCTTTGAGGTTTTTGAGTTCCTACAGAAAGTATTTCAGAGGTAAACTTTTTGTTAAGATCAAAAATAAGCTTCTGAAGCTAACTTAAAATTACCACCACTTAGCATGCTTTAGTTCACATAAGGCAGCAATCTGACAACACGTGAATCTTCAAATGAAACAAACCTGAAAGAAACACTAAGAATGTACCTAGTACACGCCAGTCACTAATGGATAGTTGATCCATATGTGCAAGGCTAGTCTGCAACAAAACCCCCAAATGAAGTGTTAGGCTGGTTCTTGGAACAGTTGTGACCATTACCAAGTTGTAATTTAAAGTCAGTTCTCTAGGAAAATTTTTCAGGCCAAGAATCATTCTCACTAGGCAGTCAGAGTGCAAACACATTTTCTGGAGGCTAAGAAAAAGCCATAGGTTTGATAGGTCAGCCAATCCCATTAAGCCTCAAGACTAGACAACAGCCTCTGGAAATATTCAGTTGTTAGAAAAACGCCTTCAGGCCTTTAATGCAGGATATGATTATACTATTTCAGGGAATTTAGAAGCACAAGACAAAAGACAATATCTATGTCTACCTGAAAAACTAATTGCCCAGAATATGAAACCCAGAATATAGGTTTAGAATTTATGAGCACTGTTTTACTAGTATTTTGAAATCTATATAATAGCAAAGTAATTGGGCCTGTGAATAATGACAATAAATTAATTTGCATGACTCGCAATATTAAAGGGTCTGAATGGTAATTGTCAGTTTAGTAGCACTGCATTTTACTTAATCCTAGACATTGCTAATTCAAATTCAACAAAAAGATTTTTTCTAAATACTCCAAACAGGCACTATCAGCAAATGAAATATGTTATCACAGAAAAAAATATTTAGTGATGGAATCTCATTCTTAACACCATGTGTAAACAGAACTGAAGAGTAATAGAATCATTTGGGTTGGAAAAGACCTATAAGATCATCAAATCCAGCCATAAACCTAACAGTGTAAAGTCCAACACTAAGTGCACACACAGAGGGAATGCATACTCACTATAAATAACAGTGTTTATAATCTATGTTCCTAATAGGCCTGTTGAAAATTACTAATAAATTTGACAGAAGCTTCTGTTTAATTATAGGATTAATAAAGTCATTCCACAATTTAATATATTTTAAATTAAATGTACAACAGTATATCTAGGCAATGAGAGAAATAGAATAACTGGTTTATTGTTGCTAGAATTTTGCAAGTTAGTACTTTGCAAGAATTAAATCACCACTGCCCCTCAAACTACATTCTCACTTGCACTGACTTGGAGGGCTTGTTTCTACTGATAGGGAATTTAGCTAAGGCTTTCTATTGAACTTCTTAGCTATATTCTTAAAAGAACTACCAAAAAAGAAAAAAGAGGTAATTAATGCTGCTTACTGGAGTTATATACCTTTTTCTGTGGTTTTAGTTACCTCCATCATAATTCTTGTAGGAATTCACAAAATAAAGAATATGGGACAACTATATTTCCGGGATAATGAAAAATCAGAAAGCTCAAAACTTTCACCAAATGTATTTTGAAAAACCTGAGAAAACAGGCAAATGATTCAGTCTTTCTAGGTCTTTGGAAATCACTATTAACACTGACTATTAGGCAAGCCCTGTCAGTAAGCCAAGTTCTAGCCATCTGAGGTAAGCTGCAACAGGTACATGGGGAAAATCTTTTTCACATATGGCACAGCAAAACAAAGTAAAACCCAAAGCCAGCCCTTCCACTAGTCGAGATGAATAGAATTTTAATATAAATTTTGAAGAAGGTGTTGTGTGGCTTATATAAGAGAATTTCAGTCTTGATGTCAAAATGAAAGAGCTAACAAGTATAACAGAGAAATGAACTTGCAATTCTCCTAAAACATCAGCTGAAATGACACTTGGGGAGTAAGCAAGACTCTACAATAATCCTCAAAAGAGGATTTTAGCTGATGGTGGAAAAAAAGCAAACTGTGGACAGGAAAAAAAATTGTATCAACATTATTCTCCAGATTGTCATCACAAATAATGAACATAATGTGTTATATTTTGCTGACATAAATGTCTTAGTGTTCCTGAAAGAGTACTCAAACTCTCTACTTGTGAGGAAGCAGGTATTGTCACCTGTTTCAGCCGCAGAAAAACAATATAGCACAGAAAGTTTTATAAAACTGATGAGTTTGTGCTTGTATTTAATTGCCTGAAAGGTCTGGTTTGGACCTCATGCTGCTTTCATTCAAGTGATGATTTTATTCAACTATACTTGTATTAGTAGTCAAAGCAGAAACACTTCTTGGCTCAGAGGTAATAGGATACTGATGAATCAAAATTAATTTACATTGGTATCTGAAATTTGGGGGAGGTTCTCTTAAAGCAACACTGCTCTAACAGTAGATTTTGGATCAGTAAAATACAAAAATTTTACTCAGAATCTCATAATAACCTCAGAAAATTAATTTCTCACACAGCTGTGAGAGATTCCTTGCTGTTCTCCTGATCATTCATGAAAAAGGTGCAGAGCTTTTAGCTCTGAGGGAAGCAGGCAGACTGTAATTTTCAGAGCAAAGCAGAAACTGGTTCAATGCTTCCTGCTGAAAGCACTTCATTTTCCCGGCAGGCTTTGGTAAAACTCAGTAGAGCTCAGGGGAAAAAAAAAAAAGCAAAACAAAACTCTTAGAACACCTGAGAAAGATGAAAAAAATCTTTCCATAAATTGTCAAACTAAAAGCTGATAGATGGCTGCTGACCCCAAAGCACTTGCAGCTTTGAGATAGATACAACGCCTTTTCAGGGTTTCTTTCAGGAATGAAATGGTTTTGAATTTCTAGGATTGCTAGAACAGGATACTTAGAAGTTAGAGCTGATCAGACAAGAAGAGAAGTATTTTTAAGCAGCATCACTAATACCCCTCAGTAACTGAATATACTCTTTCCTGAGGTCCAGCAATTTTCCAAGGTCTTTTGGATTGAAAAACTACACTATTGTCTCTAGATAAGTTAAAAAAATCAGTCTGTACTTCTTGTGGTCTCTGAAACCTCCTCTCTATTCTTTCCAAGGCCTTCCTGGCTCTGTTCATGCTTGACAGTCCTTGCTCACCACCTGCATTGTAAGAGCTTCTTCAAAGCTCAAACTGAGAGGCAATTAAACAAAGCAGCATATTTTCCTCTTTCCATAGAGATATCTATGTATCCGTTAGGGCAGGGAAAGCACGTAACTCTCTTCTCTGCTGCCCAGCCACACTTATTATTACATATTATGTAAAACAAAACACAGGGAAAAAATAAAATTTGCGTCAACTTTCAGAAGCTGAGAGAGACAGAAGTAGAAACTTATAAAATCAATTGGTCAAGCTGAGAACTATGTAAGTCCTAAAAGCAAACCAGATGATATATTGTCCACCTCTTGAAAAGAGTGATTAAAAGAAAATGTTTATTCCAAACTGTATAATTTAAGCACTAGGGGAAAAGTTTCTCGGTTTTCAAGTTTTACTATACTTATTTTGGCATTAAAAATATTATGCAACATTTGTAATGAAAACATTGGCAACTTTTTTCCTAAAGTCTAGATTTTTTAGCCTAAGTTAGTAATAGCATCAGTCATGGTGGTGCCTTTAGCATAGAAAGTCTTTAAGAAAACTTAAAACCAATGTTTAACATAGAGCAAATTTGGAATATTGTAGTAACAATTATGTGAATAATACCTAAAAATGAATTCAACTTACAGGAGGTAAAATGCCTTCCAAAGCTTTTCAGAATTTTGTATCAACATTCTAGAAGCTATGAAGTATATGTAATTCACAGTAATTTCTTTACCACAATTATGTAATGAAAAAGGTATTAGCATAAGATATACTGACTAACTCATCAGGAAATTCACCTCACATACTTGAGATTTACAATCTAATTACATTTTATTCTCACTCCTGTGTCTTGTAAGTTTTCTGGTATTTGTCAGCTTGTTTTGTGCATAAGCATTCTTATTTGGAAGGCAGGATCTGTTTAAAACATTTTGTCTGTTGAATTCCATAACACATTGCAACTCATGAGCTATACTTGGAGATTTGAATATCCGTTTGAGGCTTTTGCAATTACTTTTATTTTATGTATGATTTAATTCATGATCTTGCATTTTGCAATAGCATTATTCTACTTTTCCATCTGTGAAATTCAATTGTCCCAAATTGTTTTCACTTCTTGTGGTCCTTTATCAGAATTAAGCATCGCTGTCTCTTAAAATCTGCACATCTGAACAACATTTCTTATCTGGTCTCTCAAAAAAAGTACTGGTTTTGCAAGTTATTTAATATAAAATAAAGCTAGATTTCTGCATTATTCAAATAATGCCAGCATATATATTTCTCTAATCTAGAAAATGTGACATTTCAGTATGCCTAGTCTAGAAGTTGCCTATTATTTTATTAATCCTTCTTTGCATAGTCTACTGATATGTGTTGTGAAAATGCAGACAGAAAAATTCTGAAGTACACTTAGATTTTTAATTAATACATGATTCCTAAGAATATTTAGACAATTTTATTTTGTGAAATGATAGCTGAATTTTTATTGGCTCTTAGGTCATCTGGAAGATTGAAGTGTTGGAACAGATGAATTATTGCATTGCAAATCAAGATCTGTATCACCTGGCCTTGGCTCCTGTGGAAAAGACCAGCTATAAAAATGACACCTAAGATCGGGAATCAAACATTGAAGCTGAAGTATTACAGTCAAGGAAGTGATACTTATGTCAACCTACAGTTGGAGGTTGTTGACAATAGAATATCCAGTTCCAGCTATAGAACTGTCATTTGAATTTAGAGTTCTATATTTGGCTTTCAAAGAATCTCAGAGTGGTTTCAAGGAACCTCTCTCTGGAGACCATCCTGTCCAAAACTTCTGCTCAAGCAGAGCAGGTTGCCAGGACTGTGTCTAGTCAGGTTTTGAATATGTTCACACATGGAGGACTCCTCATTTGCCTCCCTGGGCAAGTCTCCCAAGTGTGTGACCACACTCGCAGTAAGAAAGGATTTTCTTTTGTTTAGGTGATTTCCACTGAGGACTGGTGAGGCCACACTGGGAATTGTGTGTCTAGTTCTGGGCTCCTCAATACAATAAGGATATGGAAATACTCGACTGGAGTAGAGAAGGGCCACTAGCATGTTTAAGGGACTGGAGCAGGTTAAGCTGAGAGCTGGGGATCTACAACGTGGAAGCAAGAAGGCTCATGGATGTTCTTACTATTTGTATAAACACCTGATGAGAAGAAATGAAGAAGTAGGAGACAGGTTCTTCCCAGTCGTCCCCACTGACAGGACTAGAGGTATCACCAACCAGCTGAAACACATTAAAACAAGCCTCACTGACATTGTTAATACTACATTAGCCTACACTGGGGAAAGCAATTTATAAAAACGGTGTACTTTAATAAATACACAGTGTCCCAGGGGTGAGCTTTCTGTAAAAGAGACCTCTTTCCGTTTTGGGGTTACATTTCCAGGTTTTGGTATCAGGGGAATGCAGAAATCACTTCAGTGAAAAGCTTCTAGAAGTTTTCTCCGTGTCAGGGTCAATGCTGGCTCCAAGGTGGACCCGCCACTGGCCATGGCCAAGCCCATCAGCGACAGTGGCAGTGCCTCACCCCATTAAGAAGGAGGAAGAAAACTGCTGTACAACAGCAGCTGGAGAAGAGGGGAGTGAGAATATATGATAGAAACAACTCTGCAGACATCAAGATCAGTGAAGGAGGGGAAGAGGTGCCCCAGGTACCGGAGTTGAGATTCTCCTGCAGCCTATGATGAAGACCATGTTGAGGCAGCTGTGCCCTTGTAGTCCATGCTGGAGAAGTTCATGGAGGATTACTTCCTCAGGGTGAGACCCCATGTGGGACTAGGGGAAGAGTGCGAGGCAGCATCAGAGACAATTTGCAATGAACTAATAAGAATCCCCCATTTCCCATTCCCCTATGTTGCTTAGGGGAGGAGGTAGAGAAGACCATATTTCTCTCCCCCTTTCTCATTTTTCTCTGCCTTATGAAAAGAATGATATGGATGTTAAAGAATGTTACTTCACTGAAATTCTTGAAAATAACTAAATTAACATTTTAATTTTGAACAGAAAATCGTGATGTAAACATCATGCAGTTTTTTTATTTTAATTCCTACATTTTTAAAATTTTTTCTAACTTATTATGTGTCTTCTCTGTGTCATTACATCTATTAATCTCTATTCATTAAGTATGAGGTATATTACCCCTATAGGTGATCATATAACAAGATTCTAGGACACTGACTTGCAGAAGTGTAGAAAAAATACCTATTGCCATGTATCCTAACTCAGTGTGTAAATTAAAAAATGTTACAGAAAATATTTATAGCAGACTCAGAAACTTACTGACTTTTCTAGAAAGTCATTAAAAATGTATTTACCTGCAGATCTTCAGTGTCTTCCCCCTTTGCCCTCCACCAATATTGTTTCTTCATATTTTTTTCATTTGGCACATATTATTCTCAAAAGATTTCTGTATTCTCACCATATAGGGGTTGAAAGCCTTCTAATTTCCTTACCATGTCTTACTAATTTCCCCCATTTATAGTTGTAATAGACTTTCAGAGAATGGGATTTATTTTTTTTTTAGTTGTACATTTGCTATTACTCTCTTCTTAGGCCTTACCTTGCAGATACAAGTATATACACAACTTCCTTTGTGTATACACTATGTCATTACAAAGGCACACATTTAAAACTTTTGATGGTTTGACTTCTAACACCAAGAAACCAAGACCTGACAGAATTAAGACTGAAACTCTGGCCTGACACTGGCCTCTTAGTAGAAATCCAGTCATGCAAGTAATCCTCTTAAATAGTTCCTTTTTCCATGATCATACTTGTAGTTCAAATAGAAAATTATTTTAATCCTTTAAGCAGTAGAAGTACATTAAATTCAATTCTTTCAAATTTATAGTGAAAATATGTATGTATACAGGATAAGAGAAGCAAGGGAAACCACCTGATCATTTATTACAGAGCCACCTCAATTTTTTGTCATAGGTTGACTCCAGTACAGAATATTTAGAGCAGTACTGACACTCTCTAGAATGAAATGGAAACAAATGGACTTCTTAGAGACAACAGTCTAAAAATCTTGGTAAGTCATGGTTAGTAACATATATTCACCTTACTTATAAGCAGGGTCGATCGAAATTTTTTTAAGTCATTTTAAGACATTTGGAGGAGAATCTTCTTCAATAAATATTGTTATCATGTTAGGGCTTTTTGCATAAAAAAGGAAAACTTTTGAAAAAATGTAGAAAACACCTTAAAATATACTATTTCATAGTATTTTCCTTTTTCAAATAATTGTTTTGGTTTTGCTTTTTTTGCATTTCTTTGCCTCTTTGTCTTCTTGTCCCTTTAAAAGTGGAGAAAAGAAAAGAGTATATGAAAAAAATAAAATATTTTTAGTTTTCTATATTTTTTCATCTATTAATGAAATTACAGTAAACCTTCCCAAAATTCTATTTTTATTAATTGCAAATCATTAAATACTTCTGTCAGTACTTTGCACTCATTTGTTTTCTACTAGCTCATTCCCAAAACTGTCATTGGGTTCTAACCATCATCCAACTACTACACAATCAGTGCGAAGCTGAATTAATTGGAAAGTGATGTATTTCTACATTTTTCTTTGCAACACTTAATGTATTTATCAATTTTTTGTATTGGATGTTTAACTATGTTTTTAAAATTATATGACTACTCTTCCTATTAGTTTTTTGCTTTTTGAATATTTGAGTAGAGAAACAATTCATATGGCTTCTCATTTCCTTTTTGCCAGAGCTTACTGTACTTTGCCTTGGCACAAGGCACTATCTCTGCACAGTAGAAAACAGGTAACTGTTTTAGAAGTAAATGAGCTATCCTTACTTTGAAAGGCAGGTAAAGTTATTTAATATTCTAACAACAAACAATCCAAACCAGCCAACCAAACAGAAAAAAATACACAAAAACCCCTCAAAACAAAATGCAAAAATCCCAGCCAAACAAAAAAAACAAACCATCCAAACAGTCCCTTGTAATCATGCAATGTAGTAGTAAAGTAAAAAATGAATCTCCTAAATTTCCTATATCATAAATATCTTGCTGGCTTCTGCATTAATTATTGCGTTCTCCCTTGCCCTGTTATCTTTTTTTATCCTTCCTCAATTTCAAAAATAAACAGACTTGTGAGAAGTCTTTTGAGGTTCTACAACAAATTTTTGAAATGGGCGGTTTTTTTCCAAGTCATACTATTCTTCTATTCAGTTTCATGTTATTTTCTTTTCTGTAGTATCATTCCAATATGCGACATAGAGCTTGGTATCTATGAAGCCAGGCAGCTTCTCTAAAATAAAGCCTCGTAGTAGAATTATACTAAGGCATATGTTGTATTTGGAAATAATCTTAAACTGATGCTCATTATCCTAGACTGAACATTTAAAGCACTCAGACAACCCTGTAACCTTTTCATTTGGGCTTACTGAACAGATGTAACACTGCATTGTCATACCAGACAGAAGTTTTAACTTGATTAATAACAGTAATAACAGTATAGAACTATTTGTAGCAGTTCAAATTTTGACAACACAAATGAATACAATTTAAATTTTACCTATTATTGAAATTCCATGGATTTTTCTGAAATAATAAGTTTTTTAAGTAATATAGACAGCATATCCTTCAGTGATAGTAGGGGGAAAAAACCAGAAATTTATATTTTTCTGCATAAATAATTTTAGAACCATAGTTGACAATCAATGGCCCATTAAAAATACCACAGAAAAAACCCAAAGACTACTATATGCAAGTGTGCTGCTAGCTAACTGTCAGAATAAAGTACTTCAAAACAGTAATATTTCCTCATAAGATAGTTCAGTTAAACATCTAATTATTTAGTCTTATCTGTTTGACAGTAATCGTTGTTACAGGACAGGCCAGTATATTGTATTCTGTCTTGCTATACATCTTTTTTGACTGAAATAGTCAAACATAAACTTAAGACCTATTTTAAAATTCTGATTAAGATGAGAGCTGGTTTGTGTCATGGAGCAGACACTGCATAAGAGCAAGCACAATAGCTACTTAGAGGTATTTACTATATAGAGTCCCTATCCTTCCTGTACTTAAAATGAAATTCCAAGAGTTGGGAACTTGGTGTACAGCTAGTAAATTTCTGCAGGAATACATCAGTGTTGTGCTAGTTTTTCCTACATTTGCTAAAGAGGGCAGCAAACTAAGCCTTATGCAAATGAAACTCTGAAAGTAAACATGGAGATTTGCAGCATTGGAGATTTTTGTCTGGAGAGGAAAAAGCTGTAAACTTAGATGTAGAATACATATAAAATTAATAGGAAGAAAAAATGTCCTTTTAAGAAAAATCTTGCTCAGGTAAATGCATTTTGTAGTGTGCAATATTTAGGACTGTGTGTTTACTGGTCAGGTCTCCCATTTACAAATCTAGCAGCACCAGAGTCTGTCTGTCACCATCTCAGCGCATAACTAGAAAGAGAGAGAGAGAGAGAGACAAGGATTTATGCTGTTTCAAAACTGTCTATTCCAGCCTTTAACTGAGTAAACTTCTGGGGTAGCAAGCACAATTGTTACAGAACTCACTTTCTCATGAATGTCTGAAGTGCTAATGATGCCTCACACATACAGGAGATCACTGTAAAAGATGAGTTTACAGAGGTAAGTTATAGGCTTTGGGAAAATGAGATTTGATCATTCAAGCATTTCAGGTGATGATCATGAGAACAGTTAATGAACTTGAAAAAAGGTGTTAACTCTCCTGAGACAAGCTCCTAGTGGCGTTTTTTTTTTTTTTTTTCATGTTATCAAAAATTGTGATACAGCATAGCAAAAGGAGAGTCAATTAAACTAATTATCAGAAGGGTTAACATATGTTGCTATACAATGAATAAAAAAATATATTACAAAAATTTTAAAAAGAAAAAATGCAAGCAAAAATTTGAGGTTTAATAATTTCTTGTTTTAAAAATATGTATCTACTTATAATGTCAAGGTCATGTGCTCTATCTCCAGGAGCCATTCATTTAAGTGCTGGACATATTGATCCTCGTGGGTCCTTTCAAGTCAGATCATTCTGTTTTTCTGTAATCTTTTCCCATCCAAGCAAAAAATCATTGCAGGAGTTAAATTATTTTTGTTAATAGAACACAGAATTTCAGAATAATTCTGAAATCTTGGGTAATCCAGACTCATTGATAAGACTCTTGTGGCTGTTCAAAAATTTCACAGATTTCAATAACTGTTCATTTATACTCTGTGTTTATAGAGCTAAACTGAATAAAGTGGAATTTAAACAAACATTTTATTATTTTCAGTCACAAGTTTTCTGATTCCTATAACCATGATGAAAGTCTAGTGTTGAAAAGAGGGTGTGCTTGAAAGTTTGCTTGACAAAGTAACTAAAAGATAAGGAGCCAGATTCTGAAGAGAGTGTCTGCCAAAAAAGAATTCTTTAAATCCATATGTGGAAAGGAAAATGACTTGATTAGTCAAAGCAGCATGGCAACTAACAATTGTATCCAAGGCTTGATTAACACACAAAGAAGCTCAAATTTGAGAGATACCGTGCGTTTTTTTTTTTTTTTTTCATGTTATCAAGAATCCAGAGGTATTGATTTCCTGTGTTTCTGGACAAATCCACCTTTCTTTTTCCTACTAAGTTAAGCTGGAGTGCCTGGCTAGCAATGAGTGTCATTCAGTTAGGTTATGTCTTGTCCAGAGACTACTTCTAAATTTCTCATTTTTACAGGGCAACTGGTTACGTAACATTATCATAGTTTGTTCCAAAATGAAAAGCTGCAGCACTCCCAAAATGTTGCATATTCTGTTCATACGCATACTCTATAGCAAAAACATTTCTTATAGTTGTACTCTCAGTGTACAAGACATTTTTGCACTTGTAAGACGGTCCTTGTCATGAAGGTATTTACATTCTAATGACAGAGAAGGAGAAACTAAGGGGGAAATTACAGGCTAAGATTCCCAAACAGGATCAAAAAGAAATATAAGTTTACTGGACTGCATGCCTTCAACCTTACAGAATAAAATAAATGGCTCCTTAGAAGGCCTGAAACATGATTAGACTAGGGGCCTTGCACAACAAGCCACAGGATCAGGTGCAACACATAAGGAACTGAGTGAGTGAAAGCATGGGGGGATTCTGTGAGGAGCTGACAAACAGGCAGTCAAGGGTGACAATCTTAAAACTGAAGATAGGAACTCTTTACACATGGCTGAACAAGAATAAACTTTGCAATGAAACAAACATAAATAAACTGACAGGATCTAGAAGTTTTTATACATGCTTTTCATAAATAACCTTGTTACAAAAAGTTATCTAATTAAATAAATATTGGGGGAAACTGTGAGTAACATATTTTTGGTTTTCATAGCTTTTAACTACTTGAACTAGAGTGGAATAGGAATTAGCGTTAATTTATTAACGGTGATATTATTTTACTGATTTGCTAATACTTTGCTATACTACTTTTATTTTCTTTATTAGCTTGCTCAGAAAAAACACACAATTTAAAAGAATGCATGTCATTTGATAAGTATTTGACACAATTCAAACATGTATTAAACATATGAGAATAAACTTGCAATCCTTGATTCTGCTTTGAAAAATGAGAAGAAAATTTTAGTTATTTGCTTTTGTAAGCTTGAAACAGATTTGATTTTATGTTTGGATCTAAGAATCAAGCCTTGAAACTTTTTTTTTTAATCTTCATATTATCTTATAAATTATTTGACAGGTAAGCCTCATATGTACAGGCCTTGAACGCGCTGTCTTTTTGGGATTCTCTCTTTTTAATATATATGAAAAGTCCTTTTCTTATAGGTGTATTTGATGGGAATTCCTGTCCAGCTCATTTTGGCTGGGGTAGAATAAATTGTCTTCACAGTGGCCAGTATGGTTCTGTTTTGGAACTGCGCTGAACACAAGGTTGATAATACAGAGATATTTTTGTTCCTATTGAGCAGAGCTTACACAAAGCTGAGGCCTTTCTTGCTTTTCCTATGGCCACACTGATGAGGAAGTTGGGAGTGCATGGGAGGTAGGGAGGAGACACAGGCAGGACAGGTGACCAAAACTGACCAAAGGGATATTCCATATCACATGACATCATGCTTAGTATATAAACTGAAGGGGAAGAAGGAGAAAGGGAGTAATTTTGAGTGGTGGTGTTTGTGACCACCACTTCCCAAGTCACTGTTACCTGTGATGGGGCCCTGCTCTCCTGGAGATGGCTGAACACCTGCCTGCCCATGGGCAGCACTGAATTAATTCCCTGTTTTGCTATGCTTGTGTGCAAGGCTTTTGTTTTCCCATTAAACTGTCTCTATCTCAACCCACACATTTTCTAGTCTTTACCCTTCTGCTTCTCTTTCTGATCCCATTGGTGGCGGAGTAAGCAAGTGACTGCATGGGGCTTGATTGTTGCCTGGGGTGAAACCACAACAAAACCAGGAGTCTATATAGAACATTACCTAAAGCCAACAGTGAAAATTACAACTTTTCCACACAGATAGCTAAAACAGATGAAATATTTGAGATTTAGATTTTAATAGTGCTCACTTTGAAAAAGACTGTAACTGGAAAAGGAGTTGTTTAAATAGGAATTACACTGGGGACCAGAACTTGGTGTAAACTCGTTAGACACTGACTGAGATTCGCTTTAGCACCTACTAAGGAAAAACAGCTGCTTCCGCACCTCAAAATAGATGTTTTCTCTGCTCAGTGTGACAGGTAGAGCAGCTGTTCAAGGACAGTAGTTTCCCTAGGAGAAATTTGATTACAGAAAAACATATGATCCTAAACCGTTCATGACATATAACCAAAACTGTCACTGAAGTGTGATCAACAAGTCTGCAAAAAATGAACATGAAATTCTGAGCATTACTGTATAATTTTCTACTGCACCTTAGTCAATTATAATATTTAAAACAAATTATATCATTTTCCCTTGTCCAGATCCAGCTTTTCACTGTAAAATAAATATATGTCTGTTTACACCAAGGATTTATTTATGTTCATTGAAGTATTAGGAGAAACAAATCAAACTTACTATTATCTGCACTTCTGTGAAAAGCCTAGCCTACTATGTTTGATCAGCAGTCTTGAAATGAAAGTGCCATTCTATGATACCTGTTGAGATTCATCTTGCAAGAGCTGGCAGATGAAGTTGCTAAGCCATTATCCATAATTTTTGAAAAATCATGGCAGTCAGGCTAAGTTTCCAATGACTGTGAAAAGGGAAACATAACCTCCATTTTAAAAAGGAGAAAGTGTAAGACTCAGGGAATTACAGACCAGTCAGTTTCACCTCTGTGCCAGGCAAGATCATGGAGCAGATTCTCCTGAAAACTACACTAAGATGCATGAAAACAATGAGGTGAATGATAATAGCCAACATGGCTTTACAAGGCAGAAATCACGCCTGAGGAATCTGATGACCTTCTGTGATGGGGCTACAGCATTGGTGAATAAGGGCAGAGAAATAGACATTGTCTACCTGGATTTACGCAAAGTGTTTGACACTGTCCCACACAACATCCTTATCACTGAACTGGAGAGACATGGATGGATGGACCACTTTGTGAATAAAGAACTGACTGGATGCAAAGAGTTGTGGTCAACAGCTCATTGTCCACACGGAGACCAGTGATGAGTGGTGTCCAGGGGGAGTCAGTACTGGGGCCAACACTGTTCAACATCTTTGCTGGCAACATGGACAGGGTGATCAAGAGCACCCTCAACAAGTTTGCTGACAACGCCAGGCTGTGTGGTGCAGTTGACAAGGTGAAGGGAAGGGATGCCATCCAGAGGAACCTTGACAGGTTTGAGAGATAGGCTGATGCAAACCTCATGAAGTTCAACAAAATGAAGTGCAAGGTCCTGTACCTGCACCATGGTAATCCCAGACACACCCACAGGTTGGGCAGAGAAGTGACTGAAAGCAGCCATGTAGAGAAAGACTTGGGTGTGATGGTTGATGAAAAACTCAACATGAGCCAGCAGTGTGTGCCTATAAAGTCAAAAGCAGAATGGCCAGGAGGTCAAAGGAGGTGATTCTCACCCTCTACTCTCCTCCTGTGAGACCTCACCTGGAATACTGTGTACAGTTCTGGTGTCCCCAGCAAAAGAAGGACATGGAACTGTTGGAACAAGTCAAGAGGAGGGCCAGGAAGCTGCTGAGAGGACTATGCCCTCTATGAAGACAGGCTGCAAAAACTGGGGCTTTAAAGTCCAGAGAAGAGAAGATTGTATGGAGACCTCATAGTAATCTTCCAGTACCCAGAGGGGGCTACAGGGAAGCTTGAGAGGGACTCTTTGTCAGGAACTGCAGTGATATGACAAGGAGTAATGGGTACAAATTGAAAGAGGGGAAATTTAGGCTAGATATTAGGAAGAAATTCTTTACTGTAAGACTGGTAAGATACTAGAACAGGTTGCCCAGAGAGGTTGTGGATGCCCCAGCCCTGGCAGGCCGGATAACGCCTTGAGCAACCTGATCCTGTGGGAGGTGTCCCTTGCCCATGGCAGCGGCTCCTGGGACAAGGTGATCTTTAAGGTCCCTTCCAACCCTTAGTATGCTATGACTCTATGATTTAGTGTGCTTTCTTAAGACTGTTAATCTCCTTACAAACACTGCAAAGTAAAGCTGCACTAGTAAGAGTTTAAATATCCACGTTTTTAATCAGAAAACCAAATCAAATATACTCCATGGCCTGAATATTGCAGTTATACAATAGAAGTGAAATGTATTTAACTAGCTCTGCTTAAAGGCACATGATACATTTAAAGTTGAGTTTTATTTGCTTGCCTTCATGAAACACATCTGTTGATTTTTACTATTTCATTGAAAACACTCCAGCCCTTTTCCTATTCTATGCTAATTCATAAATTGATCCCAGAAGTAAGTGTCAGGAAATAACCAATCTTCAGTGTTTGCTGACCGTGATCCTTCTCCATTTGATTTCATAGGATTTAGAAGATGATGCCATAGTAGCCAGATGTGTTTACTCCATTTTAGTGGAGGTGGTGGATGGGTAGGCCCACTAAATGTGTAGGTGTTCTCTCTTTTCCACAGTGTACATAAAATAATTGATGAACTGGGGTATGATCATTACTCAATGGCATCTGCTATCAGTCTCTGTATTGACAAAATAAAATTTACTCGGTTGATAATTCGGCCAAGATTATAATATTTTTCACATCAACTATAAACTGACTCTTGATAACGTTATCATAGACATGTGAGACTTGGTTTATATAATTTTAAATATCTGTTGTCATCTTGTCAGCAAGGTGTTCTGCCTTTTGTGTGGATAGTGGACTGAATATGCTAATGAATAATTGGGTGAATGTTAAGAGTGTCAACCTGATTTAAATCTTGGGATAAGCAAAGTTGAACAAAGACAATACCAATCACAAGCCAACAAATCAAAACACTGGTGGATCATGAATGATAGCTTCATTTTTACCACACCTCATTGGCTATATGGTTATTTAATTTTGAGTAGAGCAATACCCAATAGCCCTTGGGTAGACCAGTGTAAATTGTTTCTTGACTTTTGAAGAGGCCAATAGTAAATACTTAGGAAACTGCCCATAAACAGGTCTCATTTTGTTATCCCGCCTTTCAGAGACATGCAGCCAAGGACTATCATGAGCCAATAGTGATAAACTTTGCATCTCACAGCTTTCAAGGAATTTATTGATTTATGAAAGTAACTTTTTAGCTCTTCAAGGCCTTCCTAAAAAGATAGGCACATTTAGATATACATGAATCTATAATTTTATAATACTCCTCTGTTCTTTCTTTACAGTTTGAAATGGAACTAATTCTACACTAAACCTCTCAGGAAAACATCAGAAAGGAGAATATCAATGTGTAAATCAACTAGTGTTTTTTGGGAGTCAGAACATTTGCATCCCAATATAAAGAACTTTGAAAATAAAGCTCTTTATTTACAGAAGCACAAATACAATCAGAAACTCCACACCTTTTAGATGCCTAGTTACATTTACGGAATTCATATGCCTAAACTAAAGATAGAGCATTTGCTGAAGAAATAACAAGACATAAATATTTCATTTACTTCTATATGATCTACAGGCTTCGTACACTGAATTTTAAACTCCATTCTAAATAATGAAGCATGTAAGCTTCTGTACTGCATAAGAAATCAATTCTGAATTTAAATCTGAAAATGGGATGCACAACAGATAGATAGTCTCCAGTTAAAGAAAGTGTGACTGAAGACAGGAAAGAAGACTGTCTACTTGTCTGGCCCAGATATTCACATCCTGCATGAAAACCTTCCAGGTAGTAGATTAGATTGAGTTCATTGGGGAGTGCTCAGTTTTGGAAAACTTTCTTTAAATAAGACAATGTGCTCTAGAAGAGAGCCTTCAATAGAAAGGACAAGGATACACAGCTGGAAACAAATTCAAAGCTAAGTCTCAGAAATGATGAAAAGAAAGAAGCTTTTGCGGGGGTACATGACCACACATTTCAACATATAGAGCCTCTAAATCACTGAAAGCTTGTTTGCAGAGCGAGAAGGTCAGATTACATAAGAGGAAAATTATTTTCAGAATTGAAGTTAATCTATTTCAGTCATAGAGATGAGCATTCCACTGTTTAAAGTGTCACCTTTTTCCCAGGTTTTGATCTCAGAAATCAGAAGGTTGTTGCTGTATGGTTAAAGGTTGTAAGGGATGTAAGGGACATCATGACACCCAGAACTGAGAGCCAGCTAGTTAATGTATCTGATGATATTACTCAGGTTGAAGGCATGTCTCCAGCTGTTGAGGTAGGTCCTGCTATAGAATGAAGATTTTGGATCAGATTTCTTTAGGATAACATAGGATTGATGACATAGGATTAATTACATAGTGTAATCCCCTTTGAAAACCTCACATTTACTCAGGAGATGCTTGAGGGAGAGGTCCCATCCATGACTTGAGTTGACTCCATATGGTCCTTGAAGAGAGTGAAACTGAACACATTATCAATTTCCACTAAAAAATAAGGAAAAAGTCCCAGTGCTGCTACTGCTAAAGCATCTCTAAAGGGGATTAGTTATGCTTCTATATGACAGTGCTATATGATAAAAATGTAGTACTTTTAACCTCAAAAGTGAAGTCTGTGGTCTGTTCAGGATTGCAAATGTACTACTAAAAAATATCAAAATGTCTACAGAAATATTTGCCAATTATTCTCTAGAATACTCTGACAGAGGATGTTAGGAACTTCAAAAAATTTTATCTGAGATTTACGATTAGCAAGAGTAGAAAAAACTTTCTCAATTCTTGAGAAGTCTGATCCTCAAATCTTTAAAACACTTGGTTTCTCCACTCTTGCTTTGGTATTGGAATTCATATTATACACTTAATCTTTGCATGGAAGCAACATTCTAGCTAGTAGTTACATATTCTGCTCTCTCCCTTCAAGAAAAATACCTGCATCTACTGGGAAAAAAAAAAAAAAAGAAGAAGTATCTCTGTTGAATAGAGCATGTAAAATCTGCTCTCATAGCTAGTTTTGCTACTCCTGCTAAATTACATAACACTGTTAGAAGTCATACCAAAAGCATACTTGCTGTACATTTATGAATAAACCAGCCTATATATCCTTGATAATAGGACGTTGGGGGCTACAAATTAAAACCAATTCTAATTCTTCAGATTTTTAATCTCTTAAAAGAATTTTTCCTGTTATAACAAATACAAATAAAAATACTATAAGTAAAACATATTCAAACTAAAAATGTAAAATTAAGATAATAAAGAACAATTAAATCAGAAACAGCAGGAAAGCACAACCTTTTTTTCGTTTTCTTTTTCTTTTTCTTTTTTTTTCTGAAAAGTAATTTAACCTACACTTACTGAAGAACTGTCACTCACAGATTGTTCCAGTTAACAAACTGTCACACTGAACACTATATGCAGTTCAGCAAAACTGGCACTGCTCCATAATTGAGAGGCTGGTTTTGAAACCTCTTTCAATTATATAATATCCTCAGAGTCAATAACATAAAAGCAGCAGCTTTTCTCATATGGAGGAGAACTTTTACCATGTCCTAAATTAAGTAATAAGTAACAAGCTCTTGCATTTTAAAATCCTCAAAAGACAAGTAACTGGATTAAATGTTCTTGCAGTGAGATTAATGTGGATAAGGTCATAAAAGTAACAAATGGGTTCCAGTGCATTCTTTGTATGAACTATTTCATGGATTATATATCTCAGATGCAAAAAGCATACCTAGCATTTTTTAGTCACTCTGTATTTGGGAGATAGTCTATATTGAAACCTTAAAAATTCTTTGTCTGCACTCATTTCTCAATCACATTTAATCCAGAATTACATTTAACTAATCCTATTTATATTAAAATGATATTAAGAAATAAAGTACTATATGGGACATTTCAATTCATGCTCACAAAAATAAAAGGTGACCAATTCAAGGAATAAACTTGCACATACATATCAGATGGCACTGTTGAAGCTATTTCACATAAATGACTTCTACTATTGTCAAAAATTAGGTGCTCATCCTGCTTCTGAATGTACTGCTCATTTCTCTAATGTTGCTTTTCCCAGAAAAGTTGTAAATCCATTGGTTATTTTTTCTTAAACTCTAGAGATATGATGCAAAGCATTTAACACAGAGCCACACAGAGAATTATTCAGAAGTTGGAGGATGAGGGTTGTAGGTGTAAGGAGTTTTGCTTCAGAATGAGAATAATAGTATTCAAAGGGAAGCCACCAGGATAAAAATTAAATTCTTATCCCAGGGATCTCACGAATAAGAACAAAAAGGTAGCAACCTAACTCAAAATATGGAAAGCATCACTCATAGAAAGAATCAGAACAGGAAGAACTAACTCTGAGGGAACTGAATGGGAAATGGAAAATGAACTATGTTAGTATAAAGTGCATGATTGCTTGGAGATTCTGAGCTGGAAAGTGCAAAGGAGGACAAAATCCTGTCCGTACTAATTCATCAGCTAGCGGTATAATGGAGACATGAAAAAGTCATTGAGTTCTGTAGGGCTGATCAGGCCATGTACTTGCAGTAGGAGCTGGGCCGAAACACAAGGGAAATTTCATCTGGAATACTGGGAAGAATTGCTATGACCTAATTTTAGGTTTCCAGTTCGGACATCATTATTATAAGAAAAGTCTGCCTATGCAATTAACAGAAACAAATAAGCTCCAGACCATGTCAGCAGTACTCTGAATTCTCATTGTAAATGGCCTGCTTTACAGTTTTATCACATGAGGAAACTATTTTAGATTCCTTAAACAAATAATATGGGCAATACTTTGCTGTATACAGTATGGGTCATTGTTTTAAACAGATTTATTCAGATGCAGAAAAGGAATTATCATGAAAATAGTCAGAAATACAAAAACAGATTGACTTACTTATCTTGGTGAAATGAAAGCTATACAGGTTTATAATTTCTCCTAAATATATTACAGAGCTAAAGTGCAAAGTTGGCACAAGAACAAATTGATATAAATGCAGCAGAAATAAATTTAGGAGAAAAAACCAGATATTTCTAAGATTCAATCTGCCAATGGTGAGTAGAGTAAGTGGGACAAAAATATATTGCTGATTTTATTAGAAAGATGAATCAATTTACAATATGGTTGCTTACATTATCAGGGGACTGGGTTCAGTGACATGTAGAAATGTACAACTCCTTCCAGAATAAGAGAGACTTAACCTATAAGACACTGAATGATTTTCACATTTATTTTGTTAAGAGTAGTGGAGAACTGTCTTTTTTAAGTTCATGACATAGTTTTAGCTAATATGATTCTTATCATTTCCCATTTCCAGTATTTCGAGATAAATGAATTTGCACAAGGCTGATTTTTCTTTCCTAGCCATATATAAACTTCCACAATACCCTTTGTCATTCCAAGGAGGTAAAATGAAAATACTTCTTTTCAGCTAATAATTGGTTGACATATGTAAGAGTACTGTTAGATTATATATTTTTTATTTTTTAATTATTACTATTACTTAATCATCTTATTAAAACAGTAATGAGGAGAATTTTAATGAAAAATCATAGTAACTACATCGTTTTAATTTACATTAATGGATACTAGGAGTTAACCATTACTACCTGTTGACATAAATAGCCCCATTCTTTCAGTCAAAACACAGATCTATATGAAAAAAAAAGGCCCAGCAACTTAGCATGCCATCTCAATGTTCTTATTGCATCATAAATCATTCATTTTCTCATTCTGAGACTACCTTCTATTATTCTTTCAAGGTGTTATGAGAAATACAGTTTGTACCTGATAATTGTAAGTTGCTTGATAATTTGAACTGTCAGAAAGGCTGCAAACCACAGCTATTCAGAAGAAAGCACTGAAGATACTTTTTAAAAAATAGATTTCTTTTACATACACTACTCTAGCAAATGTGTGCTTAGGAGAGTCTAGAAAAAATCAAAGTGAAATTAAAAACTGACAGGCTACAGATCTTATGTTATAATCGTACAATTATGCATAATTTTAAAATTGTAAAGTATATAAAATAAACATGTGAAATAGCATTATGACTGTGTTTCCCCGTATTAGCAACATCCATCAAAGCCATGTGTTACTGTTAAGTAGGCATTAGTTATATCAGTATTAGTATTATTTCAGTCATGGAAGTTGAAGAGTGCAACATAAAAAAATTTCTATGGAAGGAGAACATAGTTTTTGATCCTATTTGACATGCCTAAGCTTTCTCTGCAACCAGGCATAAATCTTTGTATAGCTGAAGACAATGCATCTTGGAGAATTATGAAAAAAGGAGAAGCAAGAATAGTTTTCAGACACCAAATAAACAGCCAGAGTGTGTTTACTGCTCAGTCCTGCTGCAACAAAGCTGGGTCAGCCTCAGCAGTCCCTGTTAATTTGCTGTTTTCCATGACTAAGTACTCAGACAGTCTAACAACCCCCTGCCCAAACAAGCTTCGTTGTTGCTTACACATTGCTCCAGCACAGGAATTGTGCTTGAAGTGCTTGACAACAGTGTGCAGTTCAATAGCATTTCTCTATTAGAGCTTATATATAGCTTATAAACTATTAAATTTACAGTGTGTGTGTGTGTGTGTGTGTTCATGTGTTTATTGGCAGTGATGACCTTGAGCAGCTGATCTGCTATACAAATAATTCTCAGACAACTGCTGAACTAGAAAATAAAGGTAGGGTTTTGAATGAATCTCTATTTCATGGGGTTCAGTAAATGCTTAAATGTTTATATGCAATTATACCCACCAGGATTTATTCCCCCAGTAATCCAAAATGGTTGCACAAAGTAGTCTTGGAAAGGAAGGTGATTTAAAAATCTCAGATTTTAAAAAGAAAAAAAAGTTCTACTTCCTAGGTGAGTACTTAGACATATACCATTTAATGGCAGAGCAACCACTAACAGATTTCTGAATCTAGTCCCATTTTGCCTTTGCTTTTCTGGGCAAGATAAAATTTCTTAGCCAATTGAGTCCTCTAAAACAAAAAACATTTTTATATTTTCATTTCTATTAAAAAGCAAAAACCAAATACTATTTCTGCCTCAGCTGATTTGATTAAAAAGGATCAATTGCATGTGCAGCTTCGACCTTTACTTGGCTTCCACTCCTTCCTTATTTGTAGTTCTTTCAGGAGAGTAACAGATTGGTCATGTCTAGGATTGTATGTGAAAGAAGCACACAAGTCATTTTTTTGTAGTTGTTGTTAGGAGCTTTTTGTGTACCCTAAATGAAACAGGAGTCCTATTTTTATGACTAAATGTACTGCTTTAGCCATCATTATTTCTTAAAAGTAATGAATTTAATCTTAAAAATCTGTATTCTGCATTTGTAAGTATACCATTCAGGCCTGTCCTATTACCATTTGTCAAAGTGTTGACATTCAAATTATATGTACAATCTTTCAAGCTAAAAGATTCAGTTAAGAAGAATGAGTACTATTCATTAGATTTATTATGCTGTTACTGGTTATATTCATTCATCAGTAACATGCTGTTAATTATCCTATGCCAAAGATTACCAATCTGTACATAAACTACAGAGTGTTGTAACCTGCTTTTCTAGGGTTTCTATTGGACAAAATTTTGTGTTTAACAGTATATTGGACTTAGTATCTCACGGGTCAATACAACTGGCCTTTAATTGACTAACTTTTCTTGCCTAAGCTCCAGTTTAACATGTATCTTCATCTCTTTTATGGACAGAGACTGTGTTAATTTGCATCCTCTTCAGTCACCTTGATTTCAATTGAATTTAGCTTGTTGACTTCAGTAAAAAAGAATTTAGAAAAATACATTGGACAAGGAGATTTCTCTTTAGTTTCCTGCTCTTTCGTAAATGATCAGAGAACCACTTGTCTGTTCTTCTGTGAAATAACCTCAGGCTTTTACTGGGACCTGTGTGAACAAATCCATTATAGCTGGTAAATACCTGCACAATACAATAAGGCACAGGTTAGTCAAAGAACAGTGGAGGAACCCACCATTTTACAAATAAATGAAATAACCGTAGGCTACTCTTCGTTATTTAATGGATCCCTTTTAAATGTTCTTTCACTGGACAATTTAGTTTCCAATTTCCTTACATGCTCTCTGTCAGATGTCTTCTTTTCCACAAATATTTGAATTTATTTTCCAATATTTTAGTTTGCTATAATCAGATTTTTACAGTAATTGCCTCCATTAAAACTTCATAAACTTCCTACTTTCCTCCACAGTTCATACAGATATTATTTCATTTCAACCCATTTTCTCATTTCTGATACATTTTGTTTTGTTTTGACTAAATTCATGACAATTTCTTTCTTTATATCGGAAGACAAGGATCAGATTGATAATATCTGGAATGGGTGAAACATTGCTTGTTTCTTTAGTTACTATTGCATTTAGCAGTCAAAGTGCACATAGTTGCTCAGTATGTATATAAATGTAAAATTCAGAAATAGATAAAGACAAGATGCTGATTTTTAAAATTCTGTTACAGTGAAGTTAGGAAGATAAACAATAAGAATGAAATTGCATTCAAAAGCACTTTAATTGTGGCTCAGCCAGCAGATGGCAAGTGATGTTCAGTAAAGAAAGACAATAAGGCTGTAGATCTTGCTTATACTATGCAAATAGTCTATGAATTGAAGATCCAGACAAACCTTTTTTCTTACCTATACAATTACAGAGCATACTCTACTTTTGTTGTTGTGAGAAGGAAAAAGACAAAATCTTATGCACTCTAGCATTCTCAAGGGTAAGATGTTGAAATGATAGTAAAATGATTCCTTTGTAGTGAACCTGTAGGGGATTTTTTTTCTTCATTTTGACTGGATGCCCCAATCAGGAATGGATTAATTTGTTTATACTATGGAGTATTAATCTCTATTATTTACCTGAGGATGCTGAGGGAGATGTAATGTGAAGAAAAGCATCAGCAATTACTAATAACAAATAAAAGTAATACATATAAAACATTAACACTTCAGCAAGGAATTAGCAAAGACAGAAAGCATAGCTGGAGCATGAAGTAAATGCTGTAATAAAAATGACAAGTGGCCAGAAGCGTGGTCAAAAACAATGTAGAAAAAAAAAGGATCAAAGGTCTTTTTACAATGCAGAAAATTCTATTTTAAATTTAATGTTGGTATTAGAGAACAGCTTTTGACCCCAAAAATATAAATTACTCTAAATATACAAAATGTTTGATAGTAACGTAGTTCTATCTTTCTTGGTGCATTTTTTTATGCCATATGAAATCACTTTTTAAGAAAGGATAATGTCTTAAAAGGCAAAAGTCAGTTTCTTAAAAAAAGTACCAGCAGCTCCTACTCAGCGTGTGACCAAGCACATTGTGATATACGCTTACCTCACACAAAAAACTTAAGAGAAAGATTTTCACCAAAAAAAAATTCCAAACGGTGTCAGCCAAACAACTGAAGAATCATCTAGATAAAAGCATGTAGTGTTTTACTTAGTTCAGAGGAACATGAAAGTTTTCACCTGACCTCTCACCACATTTCTCAAAAATACTAATTAACGGCTAAGAGTATAATGTTCTCTTGGCATTCTGTATAGGATGCTTGATAGTCCTCTTTTTAAAAAAAAATGCAGTTAATCCTACTTTTTAAACATGCTTCCTAATAGAATGTATATAAGAACTGCATAAATAATTCCCATTAAATTATATGATTAATTAGCTGAAGTGAATCAAGGCAGAAGAACACTGAAAGAGAAAATATGCAAATTATTTTCTTGTTCATTGTTAAAATAATTTTCAATTTTTTCCTTTTCCAACAGTAAAACACAAATTCTGATGTGAATACAACAATAAACTGCATGGGGTAGAGTCAGAAGACTGAAAATTTGTAGAAACTTGATGTTGATTGGCTTAACAAACCTTCCAAAGCAATTAAAGCAGATGTGGGTGGTTTGAGGATGATGCAGATCTTTGACGGCCCATCAAAATTAACACAATCAAAGACATATTTTGCCTGAGTAGCTCCTGAATGAACCACCCACACAGGACAAAGATTTCAAAAAGCCTCTGCTCAAAAGATTGCAGTGATAAGTGAATCACAAGAGAATGAAAGGTCGAACCTTTTTTTGATTTCTGGCATTGGATACAGGATAAAAAACTTGAAAACCTTCAGTTACAAATATAATTTTTTAAAAAAGGAAATGAGGAAGAAAAAACAAGTCTTCTTTTTGTTATGATCACTAATTTAAAAAAAAAATGTATTTTATGGATTTTATATATGGCATTTCTAGAGAACCAATAAAGTAAAACCAAGATTTTATCATTTATGTATTTTTGAAGCACGGTTTATACTTTAGTCATATTACTTCAGTTGTCTTTGATGGAAAACAAACAGCTTGAACTCTACATTCAAAATTTTAAAAATTTATTTGATTTGTGCAAAGATATTAAAGCAGAGTTATTAACACTCCTGAATCAAGCCACTTTACCAGTAGCTGTAGCAGATGTCAGAATCTATCTCAGCTACTTAAAGAACTTGCCAACATTTGCAATTGCTTCAGTTTCTTTATTCCCACTCTGTTTAAATAATTTAAATGAAAATGTCTTTGCAATGACTTCAAACACTGAAGTGCAAATATTCCATTAAAATATTTCAAAATGTTTCTAGCCTTGTACATAGTATTTTTATTCTTTAGTATCTTGTTTTAAAATCCAAATTTATGGTCTTTAACATCATAACTAGAGGAAAGGAATTTAGAGTTTGGCTTTTGGGACATATTTTTTCTTTATCTGTTCCATTAGTCATCCGGTTCGAGGGCCAGCTTCCTATCTACTGTAAATCAGGAGAGATTTCAAATAAATGGTTTCCTGAGTCAAAGATTTTGAGGGGAGTATTATTTGTAAGTTATCAGCGCTCTCATTTTTATGTCCCTCCTGCATGGTGTATCGTAGCACTGTAAAAAATACATTGAACTGAGCCTCGAGCTAGCTTTATAGTGAAAAATTTTAATCTTAATTAAATTTTAGAATTTTTGATTTTTATTAAAATGAAAACCTCAGTCTTTTCGTCCAGAAAAGTCAAGTCTAATAATCAAACTAATTATCCACAAAGAACTTGGAAAATTCTTTTTATCTGTAAATATTTCCTATACAAAGTGTAAAACTCAGATAATTAATGAAAAATCGAATTTTCCTCAATAAAGTTTTGTGGCCTGTCTTTCTTGTCTATTTGAACAGAATGAAAGTAGAACTATAAGCCTAATCTGTACTGGCATCTTTATCATGCTGAAGCTTAATACAAGCCCTCTCACATCAGAAATTTCTTTAGTTGTTTTGGTTTTATTGTTAATTTTTTTGACAGATTTTTTCTGGTTTGTTTTTTATTTTTTAATTTTAAAATGGAATTCACACATGAACTATATTTTTTTATGACATTGCATGCCTACATATTACTCCTTATTTATCATCCTTAGACCACAAATCATCAAAATGCACAAAAAAATCTGAGGCTCAATACAAAGAGAAAATATAGTTCTTGGTAAAAGTAGATAAAGCTGATATATGCTGTGCAATTATGAGATTATCTATAGAGAAATTATTAAAAATCCTTTGATCTAGATATTTTCCCAAGCACTTTCTTTTTGAGGAAGGGTACTGTTATCTCCTGTCAAGTGCATTTATTTGATAGCTGCTTTTATGCTTGCACATGATTAATTTTTTTCTAAATAAGCTTACAAGCATATGTGAAAATTGTAATTAACTTTACTGAAGCACAGCAGTTTTAAAAGTACATGGCATTGAACCACGATTTTTTGAAAAGAGCTGGAGCTCAGTTTTGTCTACCATTAGGAAAGCTTTTACTGTAGTCATACCCAAAGATTTTACCCTTTTGCTGTCAAAGCGATTTAGATACATCTCTATTTCATGAGGCCAGGGATCCTGAAGCAATTTCTAACCTGCAGTAACAAATAAATAAAGTCCTACCATTTTACCAACTTAGCAGTATCAAAAACAAAGTTAAATTACACATTTGTTGATGTCATGACAAATGAAGTATCTTTTGTTTTTTTCATTAACTACTGCATACATATGAAAGCTTGATTTTTTCTTTTTCAGCTTCTTTACTGACAATGCACTTCGGACATCTGCATCCCCAGATTTTACCTCATATTCAAAGTCCTTCAATTATGACATGTATAAGTCACAAAGGTCACAAATATTTAACTAATCAGTTGAAACATGAAGCTTAAAAAATTTAAAATGTATGTATATTGTTAAGATCTTAAAGGCTTTTTTTCTATCTTTTGGCAGTTTTTCTTTGCTAAGTTTGCGGTGTTTTTCTTATTAAACGGATGCAACAAAACCCACCTAGACCTTTGATGCAAGTGTCATATAGATATTACGACTTTGTACTTTGAATCTATTTTAGGATGTGAACGACCATCTACTTATTCTGATAGATCTCCTTTCTTTTACAGAAAATGTGTTAGTTAAAGCTAAAGAAGAGGGTAGTATTTTTACTTATTTACTGTTAATTTCTGCTACTTAGTCTAAGTACTAAAGACTAGGACTGAAGTGGTTATACAAACTGGAGTCTGACAATCAATAAATTGCTGCCAGCACTCCGAATTTTTAGAGTTCCTAACTAACCTTTCAACACCAATTGGTTGCTACAATTTAGATTTTATATGGTTTTTATGGGAAAGGCAGGAAATAGTATGGTTGCTTATTGCTGACCACAGTTTGAGAACTGATAATTAGACTCTTGTGAATTTTTTGAGTCTAACATCAATGCATTCTTCATCAAGATGGATGACATGAACCTGTGAACCTCCTACATTACTTCTATGTACACAGGTATCGTACCTTTAGAAAGAGTATCATTTTGAAGCTCAACTTTACCTGTGAAGGAGTTTAAAAGAGGTATAAAATAACCCCTACCTCAATCAGGACTTAAACACAAAAAATTTAGGCTTTGCCTTTTAGGAATACTTAATTTCAATAAGATTGTCTGTTTATTTTTTTCTCTTGGACATGAAATGTGTAGTGGTTGAGATTTTTTTCTTTCTCAATGACTTATTTTTAGTTGCAGTGTTATCAAATAGTATTATGACTGCAACCTTGGCAAAATTCAGCTTTTTAGCTTTACATCCTGTACCTTACCTTATCTTACCTTAATCTGTTTTACAACCAGCTAAGCTTACCTATTTGTTGGTGCAAAAGATGCAGAATGTCACTGCAAAGAGAATTATTTATGAAACTTCAAAAGCTATTTCCTATGAAATGTGTATTCAAATGCACAATGCAAAAAAATAGGTTAAGTGGTAGAGTCAGTGCTGTTATTCAGAGACAAAAAATTACAAGGGTTAGGTAAAATCCTGGAAACTCAGAACACTTTCAGACAAATTTCTTCTGCATTTAGCTAGAGCACTTAAGTGTTTTGACGTTGCCTGTGAAATGGTATCAGTCATTCCACCACCAGTGCTGGTAGAATATACTATGTGATGATTTTCTTTTTTTTTTCTTTGTTTTTTTCTTGTTTGTTTGTTTGTTTGTTTGTTTGTTTTGTTGTTTGGAGGTTTTTATGCACTCAGATTAGGAGCTTGATGAGTAAAAACAACCCAGTCTTTCTGGGTGATGGTGGAAGATTGTAGCTTCAAAAGAAAGAAAATCTATGTTGACATAAATATCTTTGCATTTTCACAGGGTTCCTGTTTCTGACATGCTTCCAGATTCTATTAAAAATTTCTATGAAATGTTTTATATCTACTTGAAAAGCTCACCATCTTCCACTCTGCAGAATGCTTTGTGAAAGTAGATATTGTTAACATGTAAATATTTTTTTACTTTTTTTTCTTTTAACATTGCATTATACCATGGCAATCATCCAAATTACACAGTAGTAGCCTGATAAATGTGATATTTTAAAATACTGGGCGTTATTTTTCACAGTCACTGACCAGTTGGTTACCTACTTTCCTTACTGTCCTGGAGGTGAATTTAGAAAGGTAGCTGAGCATGTGAAGACAGCTTGCTCACCTTTAGTTGTAACAGCTTGTTTATTCTTGACAAGATACAGCTAAACCATTTTATCTCCCAGATGAAAATCAGAGGGAATTATTGGTAGGAGAAATGGAGAGGCATAAATGATAGAAGACAATGGGTACCTTCAACTAAGGAGATTTTGAATAGATTAATGTTGAGCCTTTGAACACATTTTTTTTTCAGCTCCTGCTCAAGTATTTTCAGGTGATTGCATATTATATGATTTTAATGAGGGGAATAAGAGTTGTTACTTCAGCACTGGTAGTACTGAGTTGTAAAGACTTTATTGTAACTCAAGTGTCTGATGCCAGCAAAGCCTAAAATTCTTACTTCCCAAAAGAAAATGTATTAACTTTGCAGGCAGTAGAAAACAGTAACAGTTTTTGAAGTGGAAATACAAAACTTCATCTTTTCATCTCCAAAAACCTCACAGCTTAGTACTCTGAGCTTCATAAAATTTTTGCTTTCCTTGTACATCAGCCAATACAGAATGGAAAAAAAAACGTATCCAAAATGTTCTGATTCTGTATTTTTATTTATTCTCAGATAATTAACTTTTTACTAATTTCTACTTAAAATGTGGATAGAAGTGAAAAATCAGAATACATGGCAGCTTGTAGAATAAGTCAAACTGACAGAACAAATGGGTTACACAAGTCATCTCTATCAGCAATTCTAATGCTGATGTTAAGGCAAATATAATGGCAATGAAGTTAAGCAACAATGTCATTCAGATCATTTAGTGAGACTCCTAATTAAAAATAAAACTCACCAGTAACCAGATTAAGTTTTTTTGTGCCAGAATAAATCAAATCTCAAAGTCAAGTTAATTTTTTCTCTATGTTTACACAAACTGAACTGCAGAATGACAGGCCTCCAATAGCAGTGCTAACTCTGTTTCTAGTTTATCTGAAGCACAAAGGATTCCCTGGCCCAATACACACCATTAACCCCTAATGTAGCCAGGTCAATACATTGTTATTTTTCTGAGGGTGAAAAACTTGCTTTATCCTACAGATTAAATTTAGACATTTTTTACAAATACTAACAATAGAGACAAAAAAAAGAACCAATATCTCAGAAAAAAAGCTGTTTAAGATATGGACAAACAGGATAATCCACTATCTGAAATATTTGTTGAAAAATTCATAATCCTGAAGACTGTTAGTGCTTTCTCATTGTAGAGGTTTTATTTAGGCTTTTGGGATGATGAACTGTGTGTTTTTCAATTTTACTTAGGTTTTTGGCTTAGTGACCTCAACTTTTATTTTCACAGTCCATACCTTCACACTTTAAGCCCTGGTTTGTATTTTTAAAGGGATTAAATTTCTGTGAAACATTATTCTGCTTCCAACATTCTTATCAAGACTAGAAAATGGATTGGAACCAAAACATTCCTGCGTTTCCTCCTGTCCATCCTTCTCCTCCTCCTCCCTGAAGTAGTTTGTGTATTCCAACTAATGATGCAATGGGCATGAAGGTAAATATTAGGCAAGATAAAGCCATTGTTGGAAATAGATACACATGCACTATAAAAATATTGATGCAAAATTAAAAAAAAAATATTAAGAGGACAGCCTTACCAGCCCAATAGAAGAAAACTCAACAGGTGTATGATAGAGCTGACATCTTCATTAGATTAGAAGATGCAGCTGGATGAGGTTTCTCCTGGTTTTATATTTCTCAGTATTGTTATCCCATTTCCAAGTTCCATTAGGAAACCGGCATTACATCTTATACAACTTCTCATTAATGTTGGAGCTGTATCACAGGTATAAGAAGAGAAAACAGGATGATCTTGTCTTTCATCCTCAATTTCTGGTACGTACGGAGTGCTCCCAACACGGTCTTTTAGGTCACTTTGTATACAGTTCTTTTTAAAGATAAAAATTCTATCATATTCAGATTTCAAAAATGCATCATCTTTATTAGGAAGTTTTGAAGCAATCTTACCTAGTCTCTTGTATTTGACAATTTGAATTGATATTTCCTGTAAATACAGAGTTTGCTAAGCATTCACTAGGAAATATGTCAATCCATCACACTGGGGAAGGACTTCTGATAATTTCAACATTAAAGCTTTAGATTAGATTCTAAAGACAAGTGGAAATTTTGCCAGTTTTCTATGTGCAGTAATTGACCCCATGGTTTTCTTTATAATTCAGAGGAATTTCTTTCTGTATATTTATCCAAAAATCTATTTAAAAATCTGTTATCTAGGCAGATCTTTTCTGAGTTTCATAATGACCATAAACTTTGAAATTATGCACAGTACCAAACCCATAATGAAAAAAACCCAAACAATCATTTCAAGTAAAATTAACCCAAGGGTGAACAAGGGAAGTCCGAAAAAGGAAAAGATACAATAGAGGACTGCATTGCAGATGATACTAAAAATACCAAAAAATATCTTAAGAGCAATTTTAATGTGCTAAACTGTCCTCATCCTAAACCAATCAATAATATATCATTTAAAGATTCAGGAAAATGAATCTAGCTGCCAGAAGAAGAAATTTTGTAATCAGAAAGAAGGTGGATAATGGTGCAATAGCTATGAGCTCTAATGAGGTTTCAGATAAGTAAAGTAAGTTTTGTCCATCCTTAAACTAAAAAAATTCTGTCACAGGTCCAATACAACCTTTTGCTTCAGGTGGACTCTTTTTATTTCCATTAATTTGAGATCTCCTGTCTATAGAGAACTGCATTTTAAAAATTAATTATCACTTGGAATGAATAATTATTTCAAAATGAAAGTGTCAGACGTTCAGTGAAAACCTCCACCTCCTGTCTGGTATTCACATTAGCTCTTTTAAGACAAGTTCAAATTTCTGAAAGAACAGAAATGTCATGTGGGGGTGGGGCAAGGAGGGGAGAAGGAGGAAGAGGAGATATTTGGAGTGATGATGCTTGTCTTCCCAAGTCAGTGCTAGAAGTGATGGAGCCCTACTTCTGGGGGAATGACTGAACACTTACCTGCCACTTGGAAGTGGTGAATGAATTCCTTCCTTTGTTTCACTTGTGTGCATGGCTTTTGCTTTCCCTATAAAACTGCCTTCATCTCAACCCAGGAATTTTCTCACTTCTACCCTTTCCAGTCTTTTCCCCTTTCCAGTCTCTTCACCATCACCCTGGGGCTAGCAAACAAGCAGCTGTGTGTGCCTACTGGGGTTAAACAATGACAGTCAGGCACATGTAATGTTAGACATTACAATCAGCCTGAAACTACTCATAACTATTCATCCTTTAGGCTACATAGAAAGTATGTACTTCTAGTCCAAAAGACATAATTTGTATTTAATTTTATATACGATATAAAGGATAAGCAGTAACGTTGCAGGAAGCAAATTAAAGATGCTTTTAACTAGTATGGTTAAGAAAGTTTGGATGTCCTATTAAATGAAACTTAATTTCAAAGGGTATCTGAAACATAACTGAGCAGGTTAACAAACACATAAAATGATGACTGTTCATACTTCTAGAATATTTACAGAATGATCATAATTTCAAAAATAGTAGTGAATAAAGTATTTTTAAATTACACAATTCAGATATATGTTTGGACTGACTCCTTCAAGTTAGTTTGAAGGTGCTTCAAAAACCAAATACAGTGCTAGGAGAATGCATGAATTAGAAGCAGTCAGAAGTCTCATAGCCTATGTAGTTCTGATATCCCCCTACTTTTATAAAAATAAAAAAGTGGTTTTAGACAGGTAACTGAACATGATACCTCGACAAGAAATATTAAACGTTCTTCGTATTTGATTACAATGAAACATCACTTCAAAGATGAAAAGCATAGATTTATTTTACTGTATCCAGTTTTTGTTTGAAAAGTATATCCACTGTATAAAGAAGTGTGCCGTGGAAAATATGTTTATTGGAATTTTTATTCACTGAAAGTATACTTCTCAGACAAGTTATTTTGAACTGTAGGCTACATAGGAAAGAATTAATGTTTCAGTAAATGTTCATTAAAATACCTTTTTATGAGGCTCATGACGGTAAGACAATATGACACAAGGGAATCCTATCAAGTTGTGTGAATTATTTCTCGCTATTGTCACAAGACTTTTAAAGGAAGAATGTTAAATCATCTTAAAATGGAAACTCAGGGAATGAAGTAATTAAAGTCTATGTACATGGAAAAGGATATTATTAGTAATAAAATATTTGCCCTTTTTGTGCCAGTGAAAGTTATTTTAAACATCTATGGCTCTGTGAGGTACTTTTCAAGTCTATTTTGGCCTATTATTTTAATGTTTTAGACATATGACTTAAAGGGTTTTTGTCATAAGCAATTGTATTCTACAGATAGATATATGTATATTTAACAGTAATTATATTCTGTGTAGCCAGCACTATGTACAGATGTATAATATTTTATAACTTTAAGCTTTTACCACACCTTGCTAAATAAGGATGTATGTTGTTTTCAAATAATAAAGCAGAACCCACAATATAGATTGATAAGTGAATAGGGATTTCCATATATAAAATTCCTAAGTGGTGGTTTCCTAATCCCTGCCAATGTGTTACTATTTTCTTTGCACTGTAAAGTTTATGTTTTGTCTTCCATAAACTATAAATCATTGGCACCTTTAAAAACAATGTACTCTCTGGATTCCTAAAATGCTTAGAGGACATCAGGGATCTTCATATTGCAAGGGTTTAATATGGAGCAACTGAAGAGTGACCAAAAGTTAATTGTTCATTACTTGCAAAAATAAAGACATCAAATATCTTTATATTTCATTAAAAAAAAATCTGACTGGATTCTACATAAGTGCTGAAGTACAGCTAAGCACATAACAGTTTGAATGCTTGGTTAAAATTTTTATCATCACTAAAATAGTAAAGTTAGTAGAATTGAGAAAAATGTTCTTCATTTAGATTATATAGGCAACTTCTTGAATAAAACAGTAGAATTTCGCATTTGAATTGTGATGATTACCTAAGATGGAGTCAAAACATATCAGTGTGAAAGGAAATAGATAACAAATAACAAATGTACAAATAAATAAATTAAACTATTAAGAGTCTTTCAGAGCTTACATGTCTAATATGCCAGACTTGAAAAAAAAGTTCTATATATTCAGTTAAAATACTCAAATACTCAAATATTAACAACAGAATTTAGTTTGGAGACATATTGAGTCTGAGAGGAGTTCATTTTCCCCACAGCAGCCCTCACAGTGCTGTGCTCTCCGTTGGTGGCTAGAAAGGTGTTGATAACACACCGGTGTTTCGGGTACTGCTGAGCGGTCCTGGCACAGCATCAGCACAGTCTCTCCATTGTTCCACCACCATCAGTAGGCTGGGGGTGGGCAAGGTCTTGGGAGGGGACAAGACTAGGACAGCTGACCCAAACTGACCAAAGGGGTATTCCCAGATGATGTCTGCTCACACATAAAATCTAAGAAAAGGAGAAGGAAGGGGGGCATTCGTTATTTATAAGTTTTGCTTTCTAGAGGAACTGCTACATATGCTGAAGCCCTGCTTTTTGGGAAGTAGCAGAACACTGCTTGCTGATGGGAAGTAGACAATAAATTCTTTAGCTTTTTTCCTTGCTTTTGCATGCTAAATCTCTTACTTTTGCTTTACTGAACTGCCTTGTCTCAACTCACAAGTTGTTTTCCATTTTATTTTTCTCTCCCCTGTCCAGGTAAGAAGGTGAAGTGATAGAGTGGCCTTGTTGGGCATCTGGCATCCAACCAAGGTCAACCCAGTAGAGAAGATTAATTTAATTTGAACCTTTTTTTAACAATGTAATGTGAATTCACAATTTATGGGAATTAAATATTGTTGCATTTCATTATGAATCAGAAAAAAAAAAAGAAAAGAAGGTGATTGCCAAAGAAATTTCAGGGAACATTGTTTGTATTAAAACTTGCATTTTACTGCAATCAGGAGCACTGTGGAGAACATCAAGATTTTATCCTGTCATTGGAAGTGACACAGACATATTAATAATTTTTATAATGGCTTTCCAAGTTGGAATTATCTCTATACATTTCTTTAGGCTACTAGCATTTTTTCAGTATCGTAACATTGCTTGGTCTATGTGTAGATTTAACTGAGAATGTAAATTAATTCTATTATATATCTATAGAAAAAATAATTACCAGCACAAACTGCTTGCAATGCAATAAAATAAGACACTATATCCTTAATTGTGCATACCCATATCAACTGACTTATTGAATTTATCAAATGTAGATATGTTACAGATTAGATCATTTTTAATTGGTCTTCAAGTCTCAGGTAATTCCTTGGGTATTTACTTTCTTAATTTTGTTTCTATTTATTTTCCATAATGACAAAATGACAGCTCAATGTCTGAAGTGCCACAACCTTTAGTATTTACAAAGAGAACACAGCAGTTTTAAAAAAAATACTAATAAACTCACACAAACACAAACCTCAACCACACAGCCCTATACAAGACTAACAACATCAGCCTCTCCTCACATCAGTGACCTATACATGTCTCCTTAAACATCTGAGAAAATAGATAGAATTTGTACAATGCAAAATCAATACACTATTAGTTCCTTATCCTGACCCACTGTCACACCATCAGGACTGATATACCTTGGCCATGAAGAGAAAATCCTAGCCTCTGGACTCTATGTCCAAAACAAAATAGCTTTTATTTTCCACTTTTCTGAAACCCATTAGAGTTAGATACAACAATCATTTAAATTAACAAACCTATCAGTGCAATTACATACATTAATTTCTGCCCAAACTAAAATCTTCTTTCCACCATGACAATGTGTTACTTGCTCAAGAAAAGGGGAAAACTGTTTTCTGCTTCTGCCTACCTGCTCAGCTTTGTTGATGAATGACATTCAATCTTTCTCCCTTCCAGATGAGCTTAAGCCTGTTTTATACAGTACAGTGGGGAAGGTTCCACTTTTGCTGATGGGTGCATATTTCAGGATAAAGTGAGTTTTTACTCTCTGTGGAATATATTTAGAATACCCTCTGTACAGTCCATTAACTAAAAAGTTGCATCCATACAAATATTTTAAATGGTAATGTTTCATAGACTGACTTCAAATGCAATAGAAAATTTTGCTAATATACATTAAATGGTGACATGACAATGTGGAAGATGAAACTTCTGTTAAACTAGAGAACAGCATGCAGGAATTAAGATATTGACCTCTGGGAAATTTTTAATACCATATTGCTGTGTTTTATGCCATGTATTCTCCACTGCTCAAAACAATCAGAATAAACACATGCAACAATAAATTTCTGCCCATGGAGACTGAAGGTTTTTCCACTTTTCCCCTTTTTTTTTCTCCAAGATGGATTTCAGATGTAATTACATGTGGAACTAGAAAGTGTGTTATATTTCCCCACAATATGTAATTCTTACGTTATGTAAGATGTTCAGTGAGTAAGCTGGTATAATAGGTAAATGATGCTATAAACAATGAACCTATACTATGCAAATTAACTGTATTTAATTAACCACTGTGGATCAAAAGTATACATCATGCAAAAGCTGTTGGGATTTAAAAGAATTAGAAGGATAGATGAATTATGAAGTGTCTATAACATATGACTAGATGGTGCCAATTAAACAGAAAGCTAAATCAAAAAGGTACAAAAAGATTCAATTACTTCGACTAAATTCAGATATATTTACTGAAGGAAAAATATAACTAATGGCTAACTGATCCTTTACTAAAAAGGAAATTAATTTTGCATACTTTTTGTATAAACTTTGCCTGAAACATGTTTGCCCCAGTAAAAGAAACAAAACTAGTTAGCCTTATACAAGTGTAAAAAAATCCATTTACCACCTTAATAATTTTCCAGCAACTTGAAACTTAAACTCTCATCTTTTCAGAAACATAGGCATGTTTCTGAAATATACATACATATATTGTCAGCACTTCAACTGCTACCTGGATCATAATATCACGTAGCAACATGTTGATTATGATATACTGTTATCCAACATAAAGATTAATAGGGGTTGCCAGAAATACATACTTTTGTCATTGGAGGCTTAAATTCAAATCCTCATCAGTTCACAAATTAAATTCTATTTCTTGAGCTTGTCTTAGTCCCTGTGTGTCTATATCATTAAAACAATATGTCTCCCTGAAAAATTGGTTTTGGAGGAAGGAATTTGAAATCATGAAAGTGACAGTGTCCTTGTCAAGCTACGTATTCTCTACTGAATAGGGTAAAACAGAATAAGCCAGAGTGAAACTGAAATGTTTCAGGTAATATTTTGCATAGAAAGAGAGATGGAACTTTAAACTACACTGTCATATACATCCAGACATTCTCTTGTTACAGCATGGCTCTGGTATTTCTTTTAAAAAGTTGTAATCAGAGTTCTGGGGTTTTTTTGACAAAGTCAATTCCCATTTTTACCTAAAATTATCATGTCAATTCTTGTGGTAGTAAGTATCCAGCTATCACAGAAAACAAAATTATGTTTAATGTGACAGGTGTTTGAAAAGCAGTAGTTTAGTACAGACTAGAAAACAGATATGGGATTGAGAAATAAGAGTTAGAATCCTAGTGGTAAGGACCTAATTATAATGTATAAATTAAATTAATAGGAGAAGATAGATTAAAATAGTGGCTAAATTGCTGATCATTTGTAATATCTATTAAAAGATAATCACTGAATCAGAGAATCAGTTAGTTTGGAAAAGACCTCTGAGATAATCAAGTCCAATCCATGACTGAACACCACCATGTCAATTAGACCATGGCACTGAGTGCCACATCCAGTCTTTCCTTAAGACTTCTAGGGACAGTGACTCTACTACCTCCTTGGGCCGTCGATTCCAGTATCTTATCACCCTTTCTGTGAACAAATTCTTCCTAATGAATATCCAAGCTAAACCTCCTCTGGTGCAGCTTAAGACTGCATCCTCTTGTCCTGTCGCTGGCTGCCCGGGAGAAGAGACAGACCACCACCCGGCTACGCCCTTTCAGGCAGTTGTAGAGAGGGATAAGGTCTCCCCCGTGCCTCCTTTTCTCCAGGCTGAACAGTCTCAGCTCCCTCAGCTGCTCCTCAGAAGACTTGTGCTCCAGATCCTTCACCAGTCCTGTTGCCCTTCTCTGGACACACTCCAGCCCCTGACTGTCCTTCCTGCAGTGAAAGGCCCAGAACTGGACACAGCACTCGAGATGTGGCCTCACCAGTGACAAGTAAAGAGGGACAATCACTTCCCTAGTCCTCTGGCCACACTATTTCTGATACCATCAGGATATTTGGGAAGGGAATCTGCTAAGTCAAGAAATCCACATCACTGACTGAAAGGTGAGTACTCTCAGGGAACTTAAACTTGATATTAAAACTGCAAGAGAAACATAAATAGATTCTATTCTATGGGGAAAAGGTTAATGTCTAAGTCCCGGAGATCCTGAAAGAAGACACTGGGACTGGTAATATCATGAATTTGAATGGGGTTTAATTTTCAAACTCTTAATAAAGAGAGATGATCCTCCTATTTGTGTTGTAAGAACACCCTTAACAGTCGTGTCTGCTTTCAGTGATCCTGAATATGGAACTCCTGTGTCCCTTTTACACAGACAAAAGCAAGCAATAAGAACACAAGTAATCCATAGAAATTTTTATGGGAAATCTGTCTCACATATAAAACATTAACATGGTTTCTCTGAAACATGATTGAACAAATTTTAATTATTAAATGTGTCAGAGTTCTGACTTAAAAATTTTAGGAACTCCTCGAGATAATATCAAAGTCATAAGGATTTCAGTTGTTTCTTGATAATGTGATAATAATCAACAAACTGTCTACCAGGCTTAAAATAAATGCTTACACACTAGACTTCAACTCTTTTCAGCATCGAGTGTCAATGAATTTCTATCAGTAAAATGCTTGAATAGTGATATAATTTATTTCAAAAAGCTGGCTAGCTATTTAGAGGAACTTATATGTAGTGTTCATATTATTCATAGATTTGTGAGAATCCTGTTCAATGTACTAGTTAACTAAAGTGAAAACTAAGAATTTTACACGATTTAGTGATTTGAAGATGTCAGTTAGCTTTATCCATTTTATTACTATTCTTAAAATAAATAAATTCTTGAAAGCACAAACCTTAGGAAAATACTAATTTTTGGATTTCTCTTCCAGGATATTCTTGGAAATAAATATTTTCTATATACTCACATGTATGTATAAACATACATGGAGAAACTAGACATTTTTTTTAATTTGGAAAATACAGATTTTTTTCACAAAATTTTCAAAGTCCTAAATGGACATAATGTCTAGTTAGATATTACTGCCACTTGTCTTAAATATCTCTCTAACAGAAACATAAAAGTAACTAATTTTAAAATCGTCTATTACGTACATATTTAAATTTCAGAAAATGCAAGACCAAGCTTTCTCACTGCATTTCACTAGAGTTATCTGAAAATTAGCTTTCCAGGTAAAGCTAGTCCTGCTGGATCCCCATCATTAATGTAAATAAATAAACGAACATCGACCTCAAGAAGGTGCCTAACTTTTATCTTGGACATTTACATCAGAATGAATTGCTCACTAGAGGTGTCTCTTAGCTAGACAACTTTTCCATAAGCTTACTGACGGAAAGCTGATGAGGACAAGAAAAGCCTGAGTATACAAACTGATCATGGAATTATAATGAGCTATCAGTGTGGATCAGTGGACCCAAAATAAATTCCAAGGTACTTCAGCTAAAACTTTCTCCATAAAAAACCCCAGCGGCTCAGCTTTCATTATATTCCAAAATGCTGAATATGATTCTCTTTCCTTGTGCTCAAGACTGATAGCATCAAACTACAAAAGCTGCTGACAAAAGCAATGACAATGATAAAGTGAGTAGGGAGCTAATCTTAGAAGAGGAAATGGAAAAAACATGGCTTGTTCAGTCTAGCATAGTATTTCTAATATACTGCCAAGAGTCAGAATTTCAGTGTCAGAAGCAGCTTGCGATACATATGAAATGTATGGGCTTCCCATAAATGTTTACATTAGCCAAGGAACCACTATTTTGCTAGACGCTAGGCAGTGAAGTTCTTTGTCTGTATCAGAAGCAATCTAGCAAGACAGAGAAGAAGTATAATACCACTTTAAAAACAGATCAAGGTTAGAAGCATCAGCAAAGAAAAAAGTACTGTTTAAGCCACAAGTCAGTACTGACACAGAACTGTTGGCTGTGGAAACATTTGAATAACAAATTAGAAAAATGTCTACTAGTCATTAAATATGTCTAAGCAGTGCTCTAATAGAAATAGGGTTGGCAACAACGAGAAAGAAGGGAAAAAATCAATATAAAGGAAATCTCAACTATTTTAAATCTGGGAGGTGTGAACACTGTATAACATAGGCTTTAGTTCTGAAACCCAGAAGCTCCTTTGGAGAATTATGTTTCTAAATGCTTGCTGAAAATGCTATTTTCCTGTGTCAGGGCTTCTATTTTCTTGAACAAAAACCCTAAACTAAACCCTTTTTCACTTATGCTGTAAATTTTATTCTTGTACTTTGATTTTGTGATGCAAAAGAATTCTCAATCTTAGTAGCAATCTTGTACACTTCAACAATACATGGAGACAAAAAATGAGAACAATTGTAGACAAGAAAAGAAAGAAATAGTCTTATAAATGAAAGCTATGTAACACATCTCCAGCTGCTTTAAGGGACATTCTTAGTGCACAAACTCATTGATAAGACCGTGCAGCAAACACCTGGAGTTATGAGTTAAATAGTGTAATATACTGTAATTTATTAATTATCAATTATTGTCATTCATGGCAAGTAACTGTTAAGAACTCATATTTTACTGTAATGTTAGCATTATAGTCACGGGTAGGAAAGTGATCATTATGCATAGGCTTTGTACAGAAGAGAGATGAGATAGCTGCAAAATAAGCATTAAAACTATTGAACTTCATCTGCTGTCAATGGATCAATCACTTTTTACAGTATTTGAATTTCTCCAAATTCAAAGACTTACAAAAATACAATACTGTTCATTATGACCATCTCTAATACTGTCTCCATATTGAAACTTGTAACTGATTAATCTTATCTGATTAGTTTTGAACTCAGATGTTAAGAGAAGCCCTGATGTTTGCAAGGTTTCTGTTTCAATTTGCTTTATATATAACAAAACACTCACCAAACCCCAACCCAAGCCCCAAATCCAGCTACATTAGAAACTGACCACGCTATAATACCAGTCATTAGAAAGTTAAACCCCAAAACTTCCTCATGCCACCTTAGCTCATCATATCCAGCAGAATACACACTGAGATAGTAATTGTTTACCTAATCAGCCCTATTTTGTTTAGCTGCTATCTATGTCTTAGCAAAACCACACAGCATTACTAAAGAGGGCTAAGCTTTGTGGAAATATATACCCTTTAACTCTAGATTTATGCCATTCTCCCTGTTAAAATACTATTACCTGAATAATTCACATATTACTAAAATGTAACCTCAAAAATCTACTTGAAGCAAAATAGTGTGCGAAAGTATTACTATAAGTCATTTACATTCAGTAATTTTTGTGTTGATGAAATCTGCAAGTTTCTTGGTAAGTTGCTTACTATAATAATTAGTAAAGATATAAAATGGTTAATTTATGTGAATGAACAGGCAAAACAAGAACTCAGGTATTTGCATGACTGAGTGAACAGGAGGACTTTAGAATGATGTTATTCTCAGTACATATAATCAATCTGACTATATAACATAAGAAAAACAATAAAGGATACAAATGGGCCTAAAATATCTGTGTAATGAAAAGATATGTTATGCTGCTATCTAAACAAATAGCTGAAATATTAATTTAAACAAAGAATGAAATATAGACAAAGCCTTTTCATCATTCTTTTCAAATTAATTCTGCACAACTGATGTTTAATGTATTCTATACATAACTTGAACTACAGGTACTTAACAGCCCTCATTGTCTTGTGTTCTAAACTCTATCATAACTATAGTACAAGTCACGCATGTTATAAAAGTAAAGCATATATTTGAACCCAGCTCTGCTTATGGATAGCAGTAATCAGAAATTTTCTGAAAAAAATGCACTATTGAAAAATTCTAATTGCCTGATTCCAGAACATTAAGTTGGAATTATGTTATATCTAATCACTTTTGGTCACTTGAAAATAGGACTTCAAGGAGCAGAACAGAATGCAGCCCACACAGATCAAATGTTTTACTTGCTGAAGTGCTTTTGAGAGCTCTAGCCCAGAACATCCAATCCTGTTAGGATTTCAATCTCTCAGTTACCAACTTCGATGATGATCTCCTTTGGGGAAAAAGAGTGAGATAACATTTCAGAAATAATTTTTTCACAATTTCCAGGGTTTTTAAAGTGGGGTTTTTGGTTTTGAGTGGGGTTTTTTATACTGTTATTTAAATTCAATGTTCTTGAGATGATATTTCAAAATAATCAAAGTCCATTAAAAAAATTTCTTCAGATCAACACTTTCCATGTTTTCTCAATACTGTATTTCATACTGACTGATCAGCATTTTATGTGCATGTTAGAAAGTACAGGGTTTAAAACCAAAAATAATTATGATGTTAATATTTCAGTCTGTGCCATCAGAATAGTTACTGACTGCTGATATACTGATAGTTAAAGATACATTCGGGGAAGTGAAATTCAAAGTTTTCTGATGATATACAAGAATTACTTAGCAGATAACACCTTTTTGGCAAAGAAGACTAACTAACAGATTCTGAAAAATAAAAGGAACATAACTTACTAAGCCTGTAAGAAAATGAGAGAATAATGGCTAAGAGTCAGACCCCAAGATATGTGTTTTAGATAGTACACATTATTTACTCTTGATAATCTTTCTCTCTGAATTCTACAAAACAACCTCTTACAACTAAATGCTGCACAGGTATAGGTGAAAAGGCAACAAAACAGCCCTAAAGATTATTAAGTATTTTCACTCTTTACACTTAAAGATTGGCAGAGATTCTTCATTGTTTTGCACTATGCTGCAGGTGCATTTTACTGCTAGAGTGAAACAACTTACTTCAAAGCTGAACTCAGAGGGGCTTACATTTCTGATTGCTAACATCTGACCTGTGGTCAATGCCATAGAAATACTAAGTGCTGCCCAAGACTTTGCTATGTGCCTGCCATATCGAAGTCATTCTGAATTAGCCGATTAGAGCTGATCCAAAAATTCCTGAAGGAAATGTTTATTTTCCTGCTATCAGCATAAAATATTGAGAAAAAGCGTGAATGATCTTTTAGTATCTCAAAGAATTTGCTTTGTAGTAATCTCACTAGCCTGCTGAAGAATGAAGAGCTGGGCCTGCACTATCTGGCTCTTCAAGGCTCACCTGTGGATTCCTAAAGAACAGATGGGCCTAGAAGGGTCTTGTTAGTATTCATGAGCTCTGATTTCTGCTTGAATCTGAGAGTCCAGGGACTGGAGGAAATCCTCCTAGGGGGAATCATTGGTGCCAATATGGTAGTCAGACAGGATTTCTCATGCAAGGATCTTCAGATCCAGTGCATCAGCTCAACTTCTCCTCTTTGCTCTACAACAAATATAGGGCTTGAATGTGTGTTGCTCAGTGAACATTCTGCACCAAAGTCTTACATTACTCTGGGCAATTTTAAAATTCACATTTATCTAACTAGCTAGTAGATGTTGGGATTGTTTGGGAATTTTTTAAGTTGGTTTGCTTGTTGGTTCTTGGTTTGTAGGGTTTTTTTTTTTTCCTTTTTCCTCATGGTTCATAATTTTTCATTTCTGTAAGGCTTTGATATGCTATTTTCCCTGGTCTTTGTATAGTCAAGACTTTAATGCTCTATTACTTAGTAACTACAATTTTCACATTAGGTCAAATATTCAGTAATTTGCAGAGATGTTCTTCTTTCTTCTTAATTAACTATTTGACAATTCCATGGAATCATAGAATAATTTAGGTTGAAGGACAACCTCAGAAAGTCATTTAGTACAACTCTCTCTGGCCAGCGCAAGGCCAACATTATAAAGCAGAAGTATATGACTGAATTTCAGAAAAAACCTTTTGTGACAGGGTAACGGGTGGGAACAGTGCCAGGAAAAGATGCAAGATCACTTTTCAAGTACCTGGGAAAGAAAATACTGTGAAATAGACAAGCCTAAGTTTAAAATACACATATGGGTGTCAATCTAGTTGTTTAAAGACTAGAATAAAAAGATCTTTGTGCCATAAAGCCAGTAAGGGTTGCGTAATAGAAATAAAGATAGTGATACAAATCCTGTTTAAGAGCTCAAGATAAGGTAAAAGTAAAGTGATATAGTTGGGAAGTGCTGATTTAAAAACATGTAGCAGATTCATAATGAAAATTATCTGGAATTCTTATGCTTTACATACAGCTGGAATAATGTGTTAATATTCTAAAAGAAATAAATACATGAATAACAATATTATGATACACAGACGGTTCCAGTTGTAGTCACACTGAAGTAAATGAGTTTTTGATGAGAAGGGTTGTGGTCTGTCTGAAATACCTATGCCCTTTTTTGTTTTTTTATCCACCATCCTATATTCTATTTTGCTTTGAAAAAACCCCAACAAAACAGAATTTGACAGGAAAAAAAAATATAGAGAATTTACTATTATCCTTTTATAATTTCCAGTGAACTCCTAAGAGCTACATAGATGAGCAACAACGTTGAAATATACTATAAAAGCAGAAAATGTAAAGATTTCCTGGTCTAAGGTATGTGTGGTGTTACAGTAAGGCTGTTAATATTTCTTGAGTTATGCATAGCAAGAGATTCTGCAAATAATCAGAAAAAATGAAAGTACTAAAGAAAGTCTAATGTGCATGTTAATTCTTGTGAGGTTTAAATTGTTTGTTTTTCTCATTATTAATTACTTCACAAAATAAATAAAAAACTCCATGAAAAAGTAAGAAAATAATATTCAGCTGAACAGAAAAGCTGAAATATTTGAAGATACTGAACAAATTACAGATGCTGAATTAACTTAACAAAGGATCCCTAATGCTTTCCTCCTTTGAAAATCTAAGCAAAAGCTTTCTTAGAGTATCTTATTTAATACAGTGCAATTTATGAGTAAAAGAGTAATTTTTTTGCATGCACGTATACTGTCCCTTAAATTATATTTGAAGATCTCTCAGCTTTATTCTCCCCTCAAGAATGGAGAAAAATTTTAAATGCATAATTTTTGTTGTCTGACTGAAACACTTTAAGCCACGATTTTTTAGATGATAGCAACATTTATAAATGTCATTAGAAATTATGTTTCTTTTAGCTTTAAAATACAAAAGAATAAACTGTAAGACCCTTTATCTTTGGAAGCAACAGAAATAAAGATAGGATATTACAATAGTTTCAAAATATTCCTATTTTTCAAAGGAAACCATCAGTATTTTTAATGTTTGGATAATAAATAATTGAGTTATTGTAGGGCTTGTAATCCTGGCAGAATAAATTCCTCACCAGAAAAAGGTCTCTTGGGAAAAGCATCTACATAATTAAGTAGTGTTATCTCTTGACAAGGAGTTAAGGAGGATGTTTCTAGCTCCTGTCATAGCTTTGGTAGATCATATACCCTTACTTTGGTGGTTTTATTCTTTTTACAGGTTACGTATCCAGGCGTGCAGTACAATCCACAACATTACATCTGTTGGTTAACAAATGGAAGTTTCTGAAGAAAAACAGCCCGACTTATTCCTCATAAAAAGAACCAAAATTATAAGATATGTTATATTCTACATTGTTATCTTCTTTCTTATTCTGAAGAAGAGACATTTTTCTGGGTCATCTAAAAATACTTGACAAGCTGCTCTATTATGAGTGCTGCAAGCTATGCTAATTAAAACTGTCTCCTTCTTTTGTGTCTTTTTGTTGTTGACAGTGGTCTCTTCCTATATTCTTGGAATATGGGGCAACCAGAGTTCTGCTGTTTATGAAAGACAGGTGTACTGAGCCACCTAACAGGAACTCTGCACAGATATTTGAAGTCTTTTATACTCCAGAATGTGGCTTCTTGACACACTGTACACAATACAAACTACTCAAAATGTTTTATTTTACCAATTATGTTTAAAAAGATTCAGTTTCATCCTTTTCTTGCCTGTTAACAGTATCAAAGAATAGTAATAATGTATGACAGTGGCTGCTCACCTACTTATTTTCAGTCAAAACAAAACTATGATTTGGAATATTTGAAAACATTATGGAAATAACAAATAATTTTCCAATTTACATATTTTACATGTAGTCATACAATGGACATTTTCATTTTGAATAAATTACAAATGCTGAGGTAATCTTCCTGTAGCATAGTAAACTGCTTTGAATTTATTGTACATTTCTCAGATAAGAATATAAGTTGATTTAAATGATCTCATTTTGTTTATTTATCATTTAAAATATCAAGGTGTTTATCTTTTATTTGAAAACATCATGCACTATGGCACTGATATTGAACTAAAACTCTTGAAATGTGATCTCTTAAATCTTATGAAGTTTTACTTTTGCTCCCACATGAATTTCCTCCAAAGAACAGTGTTGAATGGCATGAACCGGTAGATAAAACTGTAACACTTGCCATTCTAGCTGAAAAAGATAATATTAATGCCTGCTGGCATGCAAAGCAGCTTTTTAAAGAAAAATGAATAAAACACCTCCATTATTACCCTTTCTTAATCAAAAATAAGGTGTTTCCTGCAAACTATTTTTCCACTGGTAGAGCTCAGAAGAGGAAAGTACATGTAAAACAGTTGTCCCTCAAGAACTGCAGTGTGAGACTGGAGGAGATTGCTGGCTTGCAACACTTCAGGTGCATATGTGGGGAAAATGTGCAGGTTGGGTCTTGGCCTGGTGAGAAAATGCCCAGCTCTACACAGCCCACTGCCTGTAAAGCCTGTATCCCAACCCCACAGTGGCCACCTGTCACTGAGAGGCAATGCTGCCCACCTTCTCCCTGGAGCCCCTAACCCAGCTCCTGAGTGGCCAAATGACAGGAAGTCCCACCTGGGGGAAGGGCCCAAAAAAGCCAAAGGGTACTTAAGCCAGAGCACAAGTCACATACAGGTCTTGACCCTACCTCTCTGTGGATTTTAGATCAACTGGATGCCACTGGACTCAGGAGCGGCAGCTATAGTTGTTCTTTTTTTATATTCTTTTTTTCTTCTAATTCCCTCTTCTCAGAGTTTTGAGTTACTTAAAATCAAGTGGGTTTGGGGTTTGTTAAGTTGAATAGACTAAGTTAATGGTTTGTGAAAAGGTTTATGTTGATTGAATGTTGTTCTAAACTTTTGCCAAAATTATCTGGTTTTCTGAAGTTTGTCAGTAAAGTTTTTGTTGTTTTGACATCATGTATTTAAGAATATCTTGTCAGTATTTCTCCCTTGCATCTAACTCAGGGTACATTAGAAAAAAGAACACAAGACCTTTTAAGAGGTGAACTCACTAAGTGAGTTCTGGAGTCTTCCTTCTAATGTTCCTTTACCCTGGTCTCCTGGGTCAGAGATTTCTGAGGGCTGGTCTTGTCAGTGAAGACTGATGCAAGCAAGGTGTTTAGGAGCTCTTTCCTCTCTGCATCTTCTTTTCCAGGATCCTCCCTCTATTTAGTAATGAATTTCCTTACATGTGTTCCTTAGTTTTCCTTTGGTTATTGATGCATTTGAAGAAGCCTTTCTTGTTGACATCCTTGGCTAGATATAATTCCAGATGGGCCTTAGCCTTCCTTGCCTCATTTCTACTTATTCTGACTGCTCTATATTTATTTCAAGTGGCCTAACTCTGCTTCCATCTCCTGCATCTTTCCTGCTTAGGCTTCAGTAATGACTGAAGTTCTTCATTCATCCACTCTTGCCCCCTTTGCCCAATTTCTTTGCTTATTGGGATGTATCATTCTTGAGCCTGGTAAAAGTGATTCTTGAATATCAACTAACTCTCTTAGACCCCTCGTCCCTGCAGGAGCTGTTCCAATGGGATTCTTTCAAGAACATCCCTGAAAGGGACAAAGTTAGCTCTCCTGAAGCCAGTGGTTGTAATCTCGCTTGCTGCCCTACCTCGTCCTCACCCAACACTGATTTTCACAATCTCACTTTCACTGCAGCCAAGCCTGCCCCCAACATTCACATCTCCAACAAGGCCTTCCCTGTTTGTTTGTATGAGGTCAAGCAGCACTCCATTCCTTGTGAGATCCTCCACTGACTTTGTCAGAAAGTTGTCATCAGTGCTTTCCAGGAACCTTCTGGACTGTTTGTGCTTCCCTGTGTGGCTTCTCCAGAAGATGTCAGGGTAGTTAAAATCCCCCACCATGAACCAGTGCCTGTGGCTGTGAGACTGCTTCAAGCTGCCTGTAGAAAGCCATATCCTCTTCCTGCTCTTGAGTCCCACTTAACCTAGCTGTCTTATGACACTGTTTTACTTATATCGTGTGTGCATACTAACCAATAAATCAGAAGTACAGAAAGGTTTATTGTATTGCTGCCAAGGCTACATAAAGCTCTTACATTCTAAAACTATCATCTTCATGGTTAGTTAGAAAAAACAACCCAAAAGACGATGTCTCTGTTTTGACAGAACTTGCCCTTCTCCTTTTGGTGTTCTGCTACTAAAAGGCAAGTAAATCTTGCTTAGAAAAAAGAAATTAAAATAAGTTGTAGTACTATTTAAAAGTATAGATAGTTATTTCCAGTGCTCTAGTTTCATTTAGAGTTAGGCAATGACTTGCCTTAAAGTGTAGTCCTACAGAACTATGCCTCCGTTTTAAGCCAGCCACAGATTTAAAGTCATGTCTAACTACATATATACGAAGTCAAATACTAAATATGACTTTTTTATATACAAGACAAATTTAAGCATTAAAATCCAAAATACAATGAGTATTTTTTGTCCATTCTTATATTTCTTTGTCCCGATAACAATATGGAAATATTCTCTGGCACAAGAAGGAAAAACTGCTTTGAAAATGAAATAAGAACAGTGAAATGTAGAGGCTGAGCTTAGGAAGAAAAACCTGAAAAAGTGTGAATAACATATTATCCTAAGTTACATGGGATTTCATTATACAGCCTTAAAAACATTGATGGATAAAGATTATGTCCCATTTTGCAAGGCAGCTCCCAATTATGGCCTCAGAGCAATTGAAGAAAATTTCAGAAGAAAAGAAGAAAACAATATTAATCTTCTATCATTTATATTTACTTAATGATTTTTTTTCTATATTCACTGCCTATGACTGTGGGTGTTCTGTCCATAAACAAAAAATTTATTTTATGAATAGTACAATATAATGAGACCTTTCCTATAAACTTCCCAGAACTAACTGTAGTGGCAGGGGTTTTCAGCTAATTAGGCTGTGCTAATAGAATGCATATGCACATTTGCAGTAGCTCAGCTGGTGGGCAATAGCTTGTTAAACCACCAGCACACAGTTACTTTTGTCCATGTCAGAGCCTTAGGTATGAAAGCATTCATTTCCATGAAATTTGAGATAGAGGATTCTAGCATCTGACTCTCATAGAATCATAGTGGTTAGGGTTGGAAGGGAGCTTAAAGATAATCTAGTGTCTGCTCCCCTGCCATGGCAGGGACACCTTCCATTAGACCAGGTTGCTCAGGGACCCAGCCAGTACTCCCTAGAACGCTTCCAGAGGTGGGGCATCCAGCACTTTTCTAGGTAAATTGTTCCAGTGCTTCAACATCCTCATAACAAACAATTTCTTCCTTATACCTAATATAAGGTATAATATAATATAAATTTACATTCTTTCAGTTTGAAGCCATTACTCCTTGTCCTATCACTACAGGCCCTTGTAACAAGTCCCCTCCAGCTTTCTTTTATGGCCCCTTTAGGCACTAGAAGGCTGCTATAGGATTTTGCTGGAGCCCTCTCTTCTCCAGGCTGAACAGCCCCAACTCTCAGTCTGTCTGTATCTCAGCCCTCTAACTATCACTTTTGGTCCTCATCTGGACTGTCTCCATATCCTTCTATATTTGGAACTCCAGAGCTGAACTCAGTAGTCCAGACGGGGTCCCAGGACAGTGGAGTAGAGGAGGAGATTTCACGTCCTTTAACCCACTGGCCGCAGTTCTTTTTAATGCAGCTCAGAATATGGTTGACCTTCTGGACTGCAAGTACTCGTTGCTGAGTCATGTTGATCTTGTCATCCTTCAAGACCTCCAAGTCTTTCTCCTCAGGGCTGCTCTCAATCCATTCTCTGCCCAGCCTGTACTTGTACTTGGGATTGCCCCGACCAATGTGCAAAGACCTTACATTTGACCTTGCTGACCTTCACATAGGCCCACATCGCTTCTCTCCAACATGCTGATTACACCAAAGAGCTTTGTGTGGTTTGCAAATTTTCTGAGGGTGCACCAGATCCCTCTGATGATGCTAAGGTAGAAGTTTGCCATTAAATGAGCTTAAGTTATCGAACAGTGCTTGATAATATTTATTTGTTTCCTTTTAAAGCAGGAATCCAGATTATTTACTGTAAGTCAGGAATAAATAAAGGCACATAGATTTTTGAGGAACCCAGGGATACTGGAAGACAGGGAGAAAGGTCACAAACTTTTGGTACTGGATGCAGGACAAAATAGACTTAAGGTGGATGTGGAAGTTTATATATTGCAACATGACTAATACAGTGAATACTTTTTAAGGTAGGCTAGTGAAGCTTTGAGTAGATGGGGATACTTCTTCATTGGTGATTTATAAATCAAGGGGTGCTTAATAAAATGATGTAATCCAGTGTGCTGGGTTGACCCCAGGTGAGTGCCAGGTGCCTACCAAAGCTGCTCTATCAGTCCTCCTCCTCAGGTGCACAGGGGAAAGAATATAGCAAAAGGCTTATGAGTCAAGGTAAGGACAGGGAGAGATCACTCACCAATTACGGCCACAGGCAAACTAGACTAAACATGGGGGAAAATTAACTGAATTTATTACCAATCAAATCAAAGTAGGATAATGAGAAATAAAAACTAAATCTGAGAAACACCTTCCACTCACCACTCCTTTCTTCTTGGGCTTAACATCATCCCTGAATTCCCTACTTCCCACACATAAGCAACATAGAGGAACAGGAAATGGTGACTGGGGTCAGTTCATTGCACATTGTCTCTGCCTCACCTTTCTCCTTAGGAAAAGGTCTCCTCACACCCTTTCCCTGCTCTAGAAGCCACTGCTGTAGGCTCCCCCATTACATAAACCCAGTACATCCAATCAAGACGAAAATTAATTCTATGTACTCAAAGTTTTGGGACATTAAAATGTAATTAATTAGCAATCATTATACGGTAATGAGTGTTTGTCAGTTGTGGTTTTTAGAAGTGGTTTGTTTGTTTACACACCATTCTGCAGCATGCTTTGCAAGCGCCTAAGATGGACATCTATATTAGGAGTGTCCACGGAGTATGCTTGTACCCTACTGTGTACTTATGGTGTTGCAGTGTGTCTCTCTGCTTGTCAGTTCCTCTCAGTGCTCTTGGTATTTCAGAGAGACCTCTAAAAGCAGAGAGGAGGGCAGAAAGGGGTTGTGCATTTTGAAAACACATCTTGAAATTCTTCAGTTTAGTAGAAAGTAACTTTGCATTATTAATCAAAGGTTTTTACACATTTACTTGTACTTAATGGATCACATCATGTACCGCATGGACGTGTTAACCAGTGATTTTAAAGTTAAAGAAAAATCTCTAAACAGTAAAACATAATTTCTTAGAAGTCTGAAACCTGGATGTCTGAAATTACCTCTGCCCTAGCAAAGCAGAACACACAGCCAGAAGATTCTGAACAATTCTCTTACAATAGCTGTGGATTTCTGGAAACCAGGAGGGCTCTAAAATTAAGATTACGTAAGACTCATAAAAAGATGAAAGTAATTTTGAAACTAAAGTCTTTATGTTAGGGAACACATAATGTTCTAGAATTTCTAGGAATAAAGTATGATCTCAGGTATTCCAGAAGGACAAATTTCTCAGGATTCGCAGAAACAGGTGGTAGTTCTTTGTTTATCTTGTTTTTTGTTTCGTCTTGTAAATGTCTGACTTTAAAAAAATGTTGACAGTTCCAGATTTGAGATAAATTTCCTTTGCTGAAGAAAAGAAATAAGCAATAGGTACCATCATCACTGACTTAGTGAGGCTTAGTGCTCAGTGAGGATATCAGCAATACTGGAGGCAAAGTTTTTCCTTTAAGTATGACTGGTCCACAGGCGTTGTTTCAAAACCGGGTGCCACGCTCCTTACGCAGATATGCCTTCACAGTCCCTGGGATTTGGAAAGTGGCTTTGTGCAAGGTAATGAAAATGGTAAGGCACATACGATGGAGATAAGAAGAAGCCAGGCTTGCTACAAAGGTCATTGGGCATAATTAAGCCAATATAAATTGGATGTCTCTTAAAATAGGTCTGCTCTTCCCTGCTTCAGACATAGAGAAGAAATGAAAACATAACTCATAGAAGAGTGAAGCAATATTTAGAGAGGGGCACTGCCACAGGAAAAGAAAAGTTTAAAATAAAAAGTTATGAAGAGATCATGTAATCAGAACTGCTCTGACCTTTCCTTTCCTGCTACTTAAAATGTGAATGAAAAGGATAATATCCAAAATAAATATAAAATAAAGCAAATCTCTTGCACCAGTAATCTAAGTGAAGATAAACAGGACAAGGAAAAATGTGAGCACATTTTGAAGAGTTGTGAGGCATACACCTAGAAGGCAAACACAGACTTGAAAGAAAAGAGACATTTGCTAAAGGGAAAGTTTCCAAAGCAATATATGTCATAATGGCTTTATGCAGCTAAACAGCTTTTCAAATACTTTATTTGTAGATTAAAAGTGTGGGGGTTTCAGTCTGTACATTTGCTCTACAGGCTGTCTCCTCATACATTCCAGCAATCCATCATACAATAGTCTGGCAAACACACATCATCTCAGCAGAAACTGGTAGAAAGACGGACTGTGAGAAAGAAGTAGTTATCAGAAATTAGTGTTAAAAGTTAGCCAGTCCTGCTCTAGAAGTCACATTTTATTGCCTTGAAAATATCAAAGATTACTTGAAAGAAATATTTACCATAATGTTAAAAACGTGGGAAATAAATGTAATTCTACTTATTTCCTTTGTGTAGTACAAAAGCCCCTTGAAAATTAATATTCGGAAATATTCTACTGCTGATTTTAAAGAGCTATACGACATTAATCTGCTTTTATTTAATGCTTCCCTAACGTGGTAGATACATTTTCTTTCCTACTACAGATGTTAATCTTTGTTCTAGGAAAATTTTCCCACCTAATCAGCATTATCTCTTCTTTTAAAACTACGCCAAAGTTCTTAGACTTTTGGTAAATCTCCATAAATTTAGATTTTATTTATGACCATTCTAAACAGAAAGGTGCACTGGAAACTGGTAAATGCATTTTCAGTGCCTCATAGAAAATAACCATTCTTTCCTTCAGTTATGAAGTTTAAGAATTTTAATCTCAATCTATATGAAATTTATTTTTCATTATTAAAAGTTAAAATGCCTATAATTATATATACGGAAGTTATGAAAAATTATTTAAATATTTCTATTAAAAAGGTTTAGTGTTAAAAAAATCCTCCTTTGACAGCAAATAGCTTAGCAACAATAAGACAAGCTTGATATATAGCTAAAAAGAAGTCTTTAATATTTCACTATCTTTTAAAAATAATCAGAAGCACCAATTATTTATTCATCACTGTAAGAACTTACAACTGTTGTACCACTTCCAGCAGTGGACAGAATTAGACCTAGGAACGATCAATTAAATAAAAATAAAAAGTAGGCATATGGCAGTGCATCTTTACAATAATCCCCTAATTCCCATTGCTTTGCAGTCATGAACTTGTTGAAACAGAGATCACAGCATAGCTGTTATGGACAGCCATTTCTATTCCTAAAGTTTAAGTAGCTGCCAGATAGAAATTTGCCTGTAACTTCTGAGCTCTATTCTGGTTTTGGGAGGAAAAAAGTCTGTGCTGAGCAAATTTTTTTAAACTCAATCCTTTTACATACCAGGTCTTAATTCAGTCTTTGAATTTTACTCCTGTAGATATAACCTTCTTTTAAAACTGAATCTTTAAAAAAATAAATATTTCTAATCTGTTTCAGGTGTTAAAGGTTGTGAACTCTAACCTTCTGCCTTGGGAGGTAACTGAAGATGGAGTTGATCTGAAAGTCTTATTAAATAACAGAGAAAATTAAAAAAAATTATATATTCTCCTAAGCTTGCTCACATGTAAAAATAGAATGTGTGCATGTGTAAATACAAAAGCTAATCCACTATTACATTAATTAATTAAAATTTACATGTATATATATGTGCGGCTAAAAGTCCACTTCTTACTTCGTATTAGTGTGCGTTATGTAAGCTGTGGATATTTAGCAGCCGCTCGAGTAATAAGTTCTCGAAAAATTAAATCTTCACTGCTACTGTAGGAAAACCTGCAGTAACAGGTTTCGGAAACCAAGGGTGTTTCATTGTGGGTGTTAAAAGGCTTTCATGACAGAATTATTTGAAAATAATCCCTTTAGGTTTTTTTTCATAATTGGAGGCATTTTTACTCTGTCAGTCTAGTTTTAAATTCAAGTGGTCAAATCAGGAAAAGCTATGGGCTCCAGACTGGTTTTCCTGGCTTTCTCACCTTTCCTCTGCAGAATTAAGATGAACTGTGCTACAGAGAATTACTGAGTCAAGGAAAAATAGAATCCCAACTATGCAGTAGTGCAATTCTTCCCTGAAATGGGACACTGTCCCTTAAGCAGTTTTTAACACACTTGCAAGCTTTATTTGGTTCCCAGTTATAGTTGAAACATACCAATTTTCTTAATATATACAGAAGTCTGGCCCTACTATTTCTTATATACCAGTTAATTTGTGGCAATATTGTACATGAGTGCGTATTTTTGATTTTTTTAAAATTTTATTTATTCTCAGAGGAAAGAAACAAGTAGATGTAGGTCAAAACCAGAAAGCTCCACTTTTATTCCCCCCACAAACTTGAGAGACTGAGTGCTTTGACACAGTTGAGTTAGAGGAATTTCACTTGAAAGTGTAATTATTAACCTATCTACTCTTGTGTATGTACACTGAGATGATTATAGTTATATTCTCATGCTGAATAAGAGGTTGCAAAAGGAATTTTTTAGCATTATTTTATGATGTTGGAGAATGGGGCATGACATTAAAAACAGTGATACAATACAAAGATTTTGATTGCAACTTCCGTTCTGTTTTGTGTTTTTCAGATAGTTGTTGCTTGGAAATTGATTTGGCTGGTAAATCACAAATGTCCTTTGAGTATAATTCTTTGTGTACTGCATTAGATTATATGGACACAAGTCGCACTAGATTAAAAGTAAGTCTGATAACTAAAAGCCTTGGTCTTCTAACTTCTAATACCTCAGTCAATTGGTGCTGTCTCTATTAAACTCCTTATCGATTTCTTAGATCAGAGAGCTTTTTGAACTACCTCGGGAACTGTTTAAAAACTTCTTGAAGTGAATGGGTAGCCTTTTGTAATTAAGAAAGGAAACCTAGTTAAACCTCTTGCTACAACATTCCAACTATCTTAAAATCTTTATTTACAAAATCAATCATTGCACACAAAAAATCTGGTCTAACTTACAGACTTACTTGAGTACATTTAAAGCATGAAACCTCTGAGATTCACATATAAAATGTGTATTCATCTGTCTTAATACCAACAATAAGAGCAGTGGAGTTAACGTAAAAATTGTTAGAACAGAAACTGCTTTCTTCTAGCTTGTTTTTCATCATCTGGATTTAGTTTTAACAGTCAAAGGAAAGAAAAGGCACCAGAGTAAGAGTAAACAGTAGAAAGCTACTTGATACAGTTCTTGTCCTAATTTCCAACACAAAACCAAGAACTATGTTGCAGAGATGTTAAAGATTTTTCTGTCAAAAAACCACGTGCTGTTACTTGCAAGAAATAGCTTTATTTTCTATCTATAATTACTGTTATCTGACACCTTTCTCATGAAGATTACTTCCTCTTCCATTTGAATGTTTTTTTGTGGCATCTTCAGAAAATTACCAGAATCTTATTCTTTCAAATGAAAAGTTTCTTAAAAGTTTTCTAATATCCATGCTGATTTTAAAGAAAAATTGATATTAGTGGAAGAATTTTGGTGAACTATAGTGCTTTTGCATTTAAAAAAGTCTAGTTTTTTCTGCCTCTGCTTAGAGGCATGATACAGAAGTGTTTGATACATACATTTAACTGCGGTACCACAAGCAAATATTGTTTAGGAAATCTGGGTCCAAATCAAAGCCAAAGATCAACAAGAGTATGTGAAAGCACTTCTATGGTAATCTCTTATGTGAATATGTCAGTAAGAAAAAAATCTGAAAGTTTTATTTATTAATTATGCACAAGAATAGAAGTAAAAACTTTTTTAAAATGTGCAAAAAAGGAACAGATACAGTATATGTTTTATACTCTATATTTTGAAATGAATAGTGAAAATTAAAGGACCAAAATATTCAGATTTCCACTGGTCTTATCTTCAGTGCTGTGTGTATACTAAAGGAATTCAATTTTTGCTATCCAGTCAGAAAAATAACATAACATTGCTTTACAGAACACCGAGTTCATGACTGGACACTCAACAGGCTGTCAATACACAACCAAAAAATCTGTGACTATTAGGAAAATTTATTATTAAAAATTATACTATATCCAATTTCCCATAGAATCTGTCTAACTTATTGAATACATAATAAAATTCATTTGTCTAGTCATTGTAGATATAGTACTTGAGTAATAAATAAATAAGCTAAAGTATCACATTTTTAAACAAGTAAGTTACTTTTGAACTATGCTAAAAGTAATTTTGGACATGTCTCTTGTTAAGAGACATGAAATATACTTTAAAATTATAAAAAGAAAAAAAAAATCAGTTTATTGAAATATAGCTAGAGTGGAAAAAAGTTTCCTTCTGCTTCCTGAGGAACAGATTAGTCATTTATGCCACATTGTAACTTTTTTCATGCAATTTTTTTTAACAACACTAAAAGATGATGTTATTTATGTATCTCCTGTAATAGCACATAAAAATACATGTCAGTCTAGCAAACTCTTCTTTTTTGCAAACACATCTTTTAAAAAAAATTGCAAATAGTTACATTTGGAATTTCTTCTAGAAGTTGTGCAATTCTTTACATGTTATCTAAGACACTGTTTAATTCCTGCATACTGAAAGTTGTTAAGGAATATGTTCCTATGGTATGGGATCAAAAAGACAGTTTATTGTCCAAGATCTTTTTTTACCATAGTTCTTTGGTACCCATTGAACATGCTCAACTTACCTCTCTTTGTAGAGGTAAAGGGGCATTTTCAGCTACCAGGAGAAATAATCATACAGAAAGTACATCCAAACTACTTTGAACATGAGAAACTCTTAACAAAGAGGAAAAAACATATTACATACAAACCAAGAAGGCCTATTTACAATAAAATACTCAATACTTTTAGAAAATTCAGAGAAAGGGTGGCAGGACCTATATGATCATTAGTGGGAATCTAGTGCTTAAAGACAATGAAAAAGAGCTGACTAAGTATAGAACTCTAGAAATAAGAGTTCTTCAGAAGGAAAAAAAAACATGACTGAAGCAGACTCAGATGACATAAACTGCAGGATAAGCACAAGTTCTCTAGTTCCTCTTATAAAACCTGGCTGAGAAACTTAAGTAGATTACTGGAGGGACCAGCTACTCTTTATTTTTAATACAGCATTATATTATATATATGTATTATATATTACATATAATAGGCATATATATAATTTTTCATTTCCTCAAAGGCAGTATATATTATATCTCACAACTTTGAGAACTTAGTCTAAAATATTTAGTTCTGTCTTTAAAATGACCATATATAATTCCTTCGGACAGAAATAAAAAAGTCTGTGCTACTTGTGGTGCTTTCTAATACAATAGTTAACAATGATTTCCACGCATTACATTTTAACAAACAGACAGTTAAACATCTATTTTGTTTTCCATAAATTTATATGTACCTCCCTGCATTATTTCAAAAGTCAAAGTAAAAAATCTTTACAGTATGATTACTAACAAGTATATGTCTTTTCTATAACAAGTTCTAACAGACAGGAACTTTTCAGATATTTGTTTTTCTAGTTATTGTTATTTGGAATACTTTACAGGCTTGTTTTTTTTAAAGAACTAACATGCAATATAAAAATAAAATTAATTTTGATAAAATATCTCATTTGAAATGTTTAATACTATTATAAGTTAACTCCCTCTAAGGGCTTAGATAAAAATTATTTTTGTTGCATTTACAGGTTTATTATAAGACCTAGCAAGGATATGAAAACAATGAAGGAAGCAAGAATATTACAGAGCTGTGGCTCATATATGCACAGAGAAAACACAAAAGGCTGAAACTCAATTCAAAGTTGAAACCGGCCAGTGTTATGTCAGACAAGAAATGATTTTGTATTTGTATTCATTGTGTGCAAAACCTTTTTTACCACATTATTTTTCCACAAACCTTAAATTGTTTTAAATCAAGCTAGGAATTACACTAAAGACCCACAAAGAAGTCTCACCTTCCAGAAATAAAAGATGTGAGTAAGATCTTTATCTCATTTGCGAGTATAGATAATCTCAAGTAGGCCACAGACCTCATCAGAAATTTTATAATCGTGAATGGAACATTAACAACTGAAAAATGCAAGAAATTCCATTATTTGAAGATATTTAAGTATTACAGATTTTATGCTTAAATGAGCACTAGTTTCTATAGTATGCAATCTTTTCTGATAATATTATTTCATATTTTACATCAGCACAGAATGATTACAATTTATAGAAGGGATGGAAAGTTTATGCCTTTAGTAGGTGCAATGAAAACAAACTAAACCAACTATAATTTCAGAGTACACTTCACTTACGTCAAAAGGTCTAATGAGACCTTAATCAGGTATTTATTATGTTGCCATGATTTCAGTGTACGTTCCATAATTTTAGCAGTTTTATTGGATTAAATATTTTATGAGTAATACATTTGCAATAAAAATTAGTACAATTATTCATGTACTTATATAATTACTTTCAATAACCTGAAGTAAATTCTCTAATCATGATTAATACTGATTAGGCAAAGTTATTGGTATGGTTTGATTATATGGAAAAGTTGAAACTAATGGGTTTGATTTTGTAAAACACAGTCCTCCATGAGTCACAATACTATTATTATTATTTTTTGTATTATTATTACAATTATTACTACTACTTCTACTACTACTATTTTCTGGTTTATACCTTTTAGAACAGAAGTTAAATTCTCTTCAGACCAAACCACTAAACCATAACAAAAACAAGTGGAAAATACGGTCCACTCAGAAAACCCACTGCCCCACCCAACATGCGACTCTATCTAGACCTGTTCATGTAAAAAACATTAAATTGCCCAAGTTCTTTAATGTCATTTTGCCATACGTTAGCATTAAAGTAGCAATTAAATGACACATTGATCTTTGCTGATTTATCAGAAATACTGAAAACTTTTGAACACCATATTCACACTGGATAATACAAATGTATGAGTATTAAAGATGATTGGGAATTTCACATGGAATATTCCCCACACTGATTAAGAAATATAAGAATTTAGAATTTTTCTGAAACAGCTGAAGCTTTGTTTGGGAGCACTTCAGATAAGTGCAAATGCTACTGGCAGTATACAGCGGATCTGTTTAGCAATGTAGAAGTAGTAGAAAATGTCATTTTATGTGTGAAACTTTTCTAAAAAGTCCCTAGATTATTTGCAATGAGTGACTGTTTATTTCTCTGTCAGTTCTAATAAGCTGGAGGCATTGGATTTATTTTGTGTATTGTCTACTTTCATCTTGTTTTACCTACTTTCAAGTCCTTGAATCATATTATTCCAGTGTTCTAGAAATGAATAGTTTCCAAGTTTCATTCCTATTTGCAGAAAGAAAATAGTGATGATGATCTTCTTTGCAAAAGCTCCTTGAAATCTGAGTTCTCAAAATATCAGCAGATATTTCGCATTAATAATATAAATATACTTGTGAATATTGTGTTTTTTATCACAAAATATTCTGTTGGAAATGCAATTATTTGGACTACTCATATTTTATTTCTTCAAAATTAATAAGCCCTGCTTTGCAGATGATCAAAAACTATCATAATTTCCATTCTCTCATGTGATATGGTATCACTTTTCTGCTAAGCATAACAATGTCAGTGAAGGTTATTAAAGGGGAAAGCCCTGCATCTTGTGTTTATTTTGGAGTTTTTCATCACATAGCACCAAAATGTGCTAGAATATCTTCTTCAAGCACTGCCTTGTACAGTGAAGCTATTTCTAATTATTTTCTTTTTATACAGACACACTACAAAACCATCCGACTACACATGCATGTCAGATTGAATAGTCATATATGTAATGCAAACAACCTCAGTTGACAGCTGTGAGTTTAATATGCTACAAACAACTGTGTCTTTAGTAGTATCAATATGCTGTTAATTATCAAAATATGCCTATGCTTCCAGTCTTCAGTGAATTTAAATTTAGGAAGATGAGAGATTACTGAATATTCTAATACCTGATTTTTGAAGAAAGTGATTAAATCTTTTTTGAAACAATTAGCTTTTACTATGAAATCACCCACTTGTGCATGTAACATTAGAGTCATTCTTACCTGCTTAGTTAGAAGTTAAATCTTTGTGAAAATGAAAGCCACTATAGTAAAAAACATACCAATCATTCACTACATAAATCAAAACCTGTGAAAAAAATTAATAAAGGAAAATTTGTCGTCAGTTTTCTTCTGTACTGTGCTAATTAGCAATTAAACAAGATGCCTGAAAGTCTAAGTATTTGTATAATGAATATATTAACAATTTTATATTAAGAATCCAGGGGTCTGCAAAAAGTGGAAAAAAAAAATTAGGCAGATGACTACAGACAATGGTAATCCAATATGCAAGAAAAAAGATAAAAAATAAGTATGAAGCTATATTTTACTCTAAATGAGAAGTCATTAAGCTTCTTTTCCGTTTCTATTTTTATGTGTATGGAATGCTTTTTAATTAACAGACATTATGAATACAATATATTTAACAGATGTAGTTTCTAGAGAATTAATTTGTCTCATATTAAAAGTAAATTCTACCATCTGAGACAGAAATAGAATCATTCTGTTCCATATAGCAATTTATCTTGAGAGCAGCTGCACCTCTATAGTCCTTGAGAGAAGAACATCCTCAATGTCATAGGAGCAACCACTGACCTTTGTTTTCAAATCAGCCTGATCCTAGACAGGTTAAAACAGAATGAGGCAGCCAATCCCTGCATAAGTGAGCATGACATGCCTCTGTTCTTCCAGTTTATGGGTCTGGCACCAGCAATAATTATCTTCCATGGTAATGCTTCAATTTGTAAGCAGTAGTCACAACAGTCAACATTTGCCTTTTTTTATTGTCTGAGATCTTACAGTGATCCAGTCTGATGGAACAAGTTCACAATTACTAGGAAAATATTTTCTTGGTATTTGTATCACAATAGTGTCTTGAAGCTTCCAGTCATTAACCAGAGTCCCATCATACCAGCCCAAATGAAAAAAAGTAAACAGACAGGTAGGCCTTTCCACAAAGAGCTCGTGACTGAGGGATCATTTGAACAAATCACAAAGATGAACAAAGGCCTAATTGAACACAACTGTTTTCACCTAAAATGACTACTCATTTAAAAGGAAGACAAAAAAAAAATTTGGAAGATGCCTTTCCAGTTGACACAGGAATGTTTTCTCAGATCTTTTCATCACCTGACACAGTCTGTTTCCTTTGAGTCAGATTACACAGCAAAGAGGAAATTTGAGCAGGCTGTAGAGAGGATTTTTTTACAGTGGGCTCTGAGATCAGATCCCTTTTGCTGAATGTGCTTCAAAAATTCCAGAGAAGAGGACATTTCTCCCACTTTAACAAATGTGATTGGTGTTGTTCCTTAGTATTTTGGGATGTGAAACCAAGGTGGAAGAGCTAGGAAAGAAGGTAAGAACATCAAGAAGGTTGCAAACATGCAAGAGCTTCAACGAAGCAAAAGTTGAAAGATGATTAACGTCTACCAGACACATTCTGATTCTGTATAATCAATCCAGCTTTAACAAGTGGGTTACGTAATTCATTGGCATCTATCTGAGATAGATCATTTCAATTATTATGTGTTTATTTTCAAAATATGATATGTTAACAAAAAGTATGTAATACCTTATGTATAAGAACAAATATGCTCACTCTTGAAGAAATCTAAAACAATAGACTGTTGATAGGTCTAATCTTGGCATCTCCATCTGCTTTGCAGATGTTAGCTAATTATAACCCATTTACACCCAGGTGAAATCTTTCTACTTGATAATTTATCTAATATAAAAATTCGTATTCTGTACCTAAAACCCCTTTACATAAAACTCTGCTAAATTAAGATATTAAATTTCATTTTCTATAAGGTATTTTATACATGAAAGACACACAACTAACTGGAAGAAATAGATAATATTATATCTATGAAAACTTGAGGTCATTCTCAAATATACAGTGAATAAATTATTTGTAGCTTATTTGCTGTGTGACAACAGCCACTCTCTTCAGGGGCTTTGGAAGCTTTTCAGCTCTTCCCTAGAATTTTTGTGTGACACAGCAGATGTCTTAACATTACTGAGCTTTTCATTTAACTAACAATTCAATTCTAATAAAAAGTCGTAAGTAGATCTGTAATGTGATACTATATTAATTATATTAAATATTATATAAAATATCTCTAATATCAAGTAATAAAGTTGCTTATTAAATTACAAACAGATATTTGTTTCTATTTTAGGAAGAAAACTTTTTCTTTCCAAAAGAAAAACCCTACACAATGTTTTACCAGATTTATCTCTGTCCGAAGTACACTAATTTAAATTAAAAATGTGTTCCATGCATTTCAGAAGAGAAATTACCTCTTGATCTTATGGACAATGATAATCCTGCATGGATTTAGTACCACATTTTACTGGGGAAAGAATCTGAACTAGTCTTACTTGTAAAGTTGCTCTGTCAATGGCTTATGGTTAGTCAGTCTCATGACTTCAGCTGATTTTCATTATTTAGTTTGCAAAATTAGAGACCTAACAAGTCTTTTACATAGTTTTCTATATATTGAGTAAAATAATCTAGTATCAAAATGTCTGATATCTAACATTCAAGGAAATTAAGAAGATGGAAAAGTGACTTAGTATTTATAACTTAGTATTTGGGAGAACAGATTCCTTGTTTAAATACCATTTAAAAAAAGTTTCATGAAAAAGACTACAGAAAGGTTAAGAACAGTTACTATTAGCCAACCAAAACCATTTTGAGTCTTTTGTGTTTTGAGTTTGTCCAGGAGTTCCTTGATCATCCACACGAGGCTCCTGCTGGCTTTTCCTCTTTGTTGAGATGCATTATTTCTGAGTTTGGAGGAGCTTAACCTTGAATATTTACTATCTTTCTTGAGCCCTCCTTTCCTTTGGGGCTTTATCCCATGGTACTCTACCAAGCTGATCCCTTAAGAGGCCCAAGTCTGCTCTCCTTAAGTCCAGGGCAGAGCTTGCTGTGCACTCTCCTCCCTGCCCTAAGGATCTTGGACTCCAACATTTCTTGCTGCAGCCCGGGCTGCCCTTGAGCCTCACATTCGCCACCAGCCCCTCCCAGTTGGTGAGAACACGGTCCAGCATAATGCCTTTATGTCAAAGCAGCAGCAAAGTAACTCCAGGTTCTCATTCTTACTCCCAAATGCAAGTTTTATATCTGATGCCCAATTAATCAACAGCCCCTTGAGCAAGGACTCCTGTTCCTTTTGAAACTCTGGCTTATTTCCAGGTAAGTAATTAAAAACAATGAAAGCAGAGAGCAGAAGTGGACAATGAGTTTCCAATCTGGTAATTTAAACAATGTGTTTGCTCATCTTCCTTTAAAAAGTTCTTTATATGCAAAATAAACAGATGAAATCAATATCATGTAATAAAGGAAAACCCATACTGTAATATGAACTAGAAGCACAGTAATTAACTGAAAGCTATCTAGCTTCTTGGGAAACACATAACATAATAGTCAGGAAGTAAAACACCAAGAGAAAAAACAACATCTAGCATCAAGAAGATCTCTCTCTACCTATCTTTTATTTAAAAGATTGTCCAAAAAGTGAAGTGGAAATAACCAAATAAAGTAGAAGAGGCTCAAAGTTGGTTTACAAGCTGATTATCATAAATAAATTATATCACTAATGTTTCAGGTTTTGTTCACAATTTTCTGCTGAATGATACTAAATATGGCTTTATTATACTCTGTCCTATACTGATTAGAACTTCTCTAGTTCATCAGCTGATCAGATATGATTTGAGAAAATTACCGATAAAGGGAGAATTCCCTTTTCTGATTACTGTTTTTGCTACCGTTTAACTTTTTTGACTTTTTTAACTAATTTAACTTTTTAAACTAATTCAACTTTTAATTGCAGCCAAACCAAAAGACACTGAAGTAGGGATAGAGGTATAGGCAAAGGTAAAGCATTCAGATGACTTTTAAGGGTATTTTTGTTTCTAAAAAAAGAGCTACCATGTCTCTCAAAAAAATTTGGCTGGTAAACATCTATAGAATTCAACAGATTTTTTCCATATTCAGATTCTGGTATAAGCATTTCACCTGTAGTAGTTTGACCAACTTGCTATGGATACTCAGTACATCATCCCATTTAATGGTCATGTTAAATCTTTCTTAATAAAAGAATAAGGACACTCCCTTACATGGACAAAGGGAGTTTCATACATTTCCATACATTTTCAAAGAAAAATACATTCAGGTTTTAAGACATGTAATTTCAGTGTAGTTATTTTATACCAAAATCATTACTAAATACGTCATCTATACATCTAATATGGAACATAACTACATTATGAAGAGAAAAATACAAACAAAAATTAAACTCATTCAAATGTGCTATTTCAAAATTATAATTGAATAGTGTAATTAGTTATCACATGAATGGATAAATTTATATACCAACACTAAAGATTGTATTTTTCTTGAAGTACTGTCTTTGCAAGTTTTTTTAAAGTTACACCCTATATTTCACTAAAATGAAAACATACTGTATTTTCATTTGGGTTGTAATCAATACATTATTACTTATTTTCATAATTTCAGTGTTTAACATACTTATCTATGCTATGAATTTGGGGGTTTTGCTATATCTCCCTACATTTGCATGTATAGGTAAAACTAGATATTAACCTATGTCACTTTTAAACTATTCGCTAATGCCCATTGGTATTACAGTTCCTTACTTTCTAGTGTTCCCATTACAGATGACAGCAAGAAAAAAAATCTTCACATTTTTTCATCTTTCTTGTGCTTTCTGTGCTCTACTGTTATTGCATTAATAAGCATTATCTAGGGTCAGACTATCCAAACCACCAAAACCAGTTTGAAGCCTGCAGGGCTGTAAAAGTTTTACATACTTCTGTGAACTCAATAGGACATGAAAAATTTGGTGCCCTTCCTTTTTGAAAAAGATTAACAGGAACAGAAGATGGCTTGGCATGAATCCATTTTTTGACAAAAATTGCCATGAGAATACAAAATAGCACAATATTAATTCATTTTCATGAAAATGACGGTAATGAAAATGAAAAATGGCATCGGCTAAATCCATTTTTATTACTCTGTTATGATTGCAATCTTGTAGCTCTCAGCTAGTGGGCTGAGTGAAGAGATCTATATTTTAACCACATTTTTAATATCTTTGATGAGAATCTCCTTGCCATTATACACCATTTCACTCTATACTTTGAATTCTTGTTTTAAAAATATTTTAGATCAGTTTCAGGCATCTAAACTTGACAGCATATTTTTTAATGTTCCTTAAACACAGTTCATACAAAGCAAAGTCATGGAGCTCTGAAGAAACTGGCATTTCATGACCTGATTTGTGAAAATGCAGAAACCTCCATATTTATGATGAATTTATGTTAAAATGCCAAAGCAGGGTGTAGAACTGTAAACGCTCAGATCAAACTGGTTTTTCTCAGTATTTTCTCAGTACTGTAATATTTAACTTTGCTTGGTGTGAATTAGGAAGAAACAAGTCAATACATGACATTGCTAACAATAAACCTATTGTTAAGTTTTTGTATGTTAACACAGAGAAATTTAAAATATATGCAACTTAATATCCAGAAAGATCACTCAAAAGAATTCTCCAAAGAAACACATCCTAATTTTAACTATCCTACTTATTAACTCTTCTTTTTTCCACCAGCTTGTTTTGTACAGTAAGATTGCTTTGGCTGTATCAATAGTTTTACTTAGATTTATGTCAGCATTTGGTTTAAGAATATAATCATAATAATAATGGAATTATTATTTGTAAAAGAAAAATACTGGCAAAAGGTAATTATCAATTTGCATGCATGTCCCACTCTTTAATATACTCACACCTAGCACATTTTTAGCTTTATACTTTTTGTGCTTGCATTTTTGCAAAGCTTGAACAACTCTCTCTGCTTTGAGTTTCCAAGCTCCACAGAACCTGATGCTCTGAGAATAGGATTGACTATACTCTGCAAATACAGCCCAGTGTTTCAACAGAAAAAACTGAGTAGTCTAGCAGATGCACAGCTAATTTGAGCATTCCAGCTGGAACTTTGACATTCCAGTTTTTTGGCTTTTTGGATGAGCTGCCCTTTATGTTCATGATCTCTAAGATTTCCCCTTCTGTCACTGCAGGACAATCTCCATAAATGAAAAATTCAGGATTTTCAAATTCTTTCTTTGATATTTTGTAAATAGAAGGGACAAAGTGTCTGACTATCAAATTGCCTCAGCAAATAAAATCTTGTCTGTGATTATGGCTAATAAATGCCTTCCAAATACAGGGTAGAGACCTATGATACTCTCTTTTCACCGTTCCCCCCACAACATCAAGAAATTTGGCGACCAAAAGTTCTTGATAAAGTGATAATAAGAACTTTCTTATTGCCATGATAGTGTGTCACAAACCTTCCTGAGACAAAAATGAGGCAGGTCTATTGCAACCAGGACATCTCCTGCAGCTCCTTTCTGTCTGGCCTGTTGAATGCAAACTGATGAACGTGAATGTCAGCTTAAGAAGCAGGACAATAGATGTCAGCCAAAGACCTGTGTGGAAGGTTTTTCCATCATGCATTAAGCTTGTGAAAACAGAAACACTTTAAAGTTTTAGAATACAATTTACTTCAGAAAAAAGATATTTACTGCAGTTGCAGTCTGGATCCATATGCTCTTCTAACATCTGCTTCCTTTTTTATAAAAATAATTTATGCAAGTTATATTTTTAAAAGGTAAAAACAGTATAAGTCATTGCACTATATATCCATGTCTTTTTGTGTGTCTGAATTTAACTTTTTTTCTTTATGATAGTTTCTTTGAGCTATGGATCATTGTATCAGTCAGATTTTTTTATTAGTCTGAGTGCTGTCTGCCTTTTCTGCAGTTGAAAGCAGTGGTACATTTGCATCAAAACTAAATATAGAAAAACAGGAAAAATGCACAACTTTTAAAGTGATTTCACATAATTTATTGGCTATGCAGTTCTTCAGAGTTCTCATGACAAAGAACCTAATGAGAATAAAACCTATTAATCTACTCATTTTTCAAATACATAATAAGAGTAAAAACAATCTAAGAATGATTAACATAGTGCAATTTTGAATTAATCTCAGTCTTGCATTGTCCCATACACCTTATCCTACAACATTAAATCTGACTTTTCATCTTGAAATCCTAATAACATTCAGAACTGACCCATTATCTTCAGTGTAATCACCGTTACACTTCTTTTTCTCTCATTGCAGGTTTTAAGTTTTAAAGTAAAAGAAAGCAGATAAAGTCTGTTGATTCAGAATGGTATTAAGCAATAGCTCTGCTCAGTACTTTATATCATCTGAGCAATTATCTATTTTTCAAAAGAAAGTTGTTCCAAGTAGTTTACACATTCAATTGCAGTGACTTAGCAAGCAAGACTACAATTCTAATACATTATATAATGCCCATTTTAAACTTTTATTCAAAAAGACCCTTGAAATATTAGCTACATTGGCCTTTGTCTCTTTTCTTATCCATGGAGTCTTTGTGCCATGTCTCACTATCTGTCTACTTAAAGATGTCAGGATGCTGCCTCATAGGAGCTAGCTTATACAATTCCCCTAATGAACAAAATGATCTCTCCAGGCAGTGACATCAGAAACTGTCTTCAAGGTGATTCAGGCCTTATGAAGAGTTAGTGCTCTAAAATTGCATATATCATTTCTTCAAAGTCATATCTAGGGCAGTTTTTGAAGAGAGCTGTGCCAGTGTATAGACAGCAGGGAATAACAGCACTCAAATCTCAACGTAGTTAAAATAGAACTTCTTGAACCAAGCAAAAGCTGAGTGGTCTGAGCCATCTGAAAATTGGTCCTGAACACCCAGATTCTCTAACTGAACTTCTTTGTGTAGGTTCAGTGATTTTTCCGAGGACAGATCTATATTAAGTTGTAGTGCCCTTCACAAGGTTGCTGTGAATAATACTTGACAAAGTACCATTCTTCTATGTCCACTGTGCATTTTAACACTCAGCTGGTAGCCAGGAGACATGATGGCTCCTGGCTAAAGAATTCACAGGAAACATACAGTCTTGCAAGTGTTGTGATGATATGATTGAAAAGGAAACTTAGAAATGGTTCAGTTACTAAATCTCAAGCATTTAGCAATAGATGGACTTAGGTCTGATACTGAATAAAAACCTAATCCCAAAGCAAGAACCAAATTAAAAAAGTAAAAGAGCAAATAAAGTATATATAGGTACATAAATATACATATATATATACATATATATATATGTATATATGGAGAGAAAGAGAGAGAGAGAGATGGGGATGAACTTTAATTTTGGAACATAAACTCCCTTAATCCTCATTAGGGAAATTCTATATTGTAAAGAATATGAAAGGCGTTTCACTGAAAAGGAATTACAGGGTTTACTAGTAAACCTCTTACAGCAATGTTTCTTCTTTAGCAGATATTAAAAACTAATTTCCATATAAAACTTTTTTTTTGCAGTTTGGAGAATTAACATGTGCCATGTGCATATGTGCATGTCATTAATGATTTCTGATGTAATGAGTTCTTTGTGTTGTTTTCCTGTTCTCTGGTCATCCATGTTTCCTTAGATCACCTATTTTTTCCATTAGAAACAGAGGAACTGCTAGTTTTGTATGACTGAATAAGGCTTTGCCTCAGTGGAACAGTGAAACAGGTACAACACAGGCAAAGTCACTGGTCTGTAGGAAAGAGAAATGAGTAGCTGTGTGTTTACATTAAACACATGTAACAATGAACAAAATATAAGAACTGAAGAAAAGGACTTGCTGCTTTTGAGCAAAAGCAACTTTCCATTGTCACTCATGTTGAAAGTGATGGGAATTGGTCAAAGGTTTAAGAAAAGACATTGCTCAAAGGGAATCCAAAGAGTCAGGTTTCTGTTCACCTTGAATTCTGTAGCAATGTAAATACTTCCGGATGCAAACAAAAAGGACATGATAGTGATATACATATATACCTGACCACTTTGGTAGATCTGTAAGTTTCTTGAATTGGCTATGAGTATATATATATATGTGTGTGTGTGTGTGTGGGTCAGAAAATCCACTGCAAAACTGTCTACATAATACTGTTGCACTATATCCTTCCCAAAGGCTTAATGCAATATTCTAAGGTAAGAAGAAAAATGGCAATGCATGTGTTTTACTATAGCACAATTTCTGTAATCCTTTTAACTTGTGGATGTTGTAGATTACTGTCTGACACAGGTAAAAACTGTGCTTTATGTCCGTTTAACAGCAGCTGAAAGGTCTGTTCTTAAAAGTGACAGGAAAATTATGTCTTCTTGCGCTGGTGACAAGATCTCAGAGACTTTTAGTTGCTCTCTGCCCTGGTTTTCATTACTGAATCTCACAATTGCTTTATCCTTAGCTGCAGTAGTGTTAGAAACAAAACAGACCTTCTGATGATGAAAAGCAGACTTGTTTTGCAGCTTCTAGCACAGTACGGTGCCTAAAGTAGTCTCTATAAGAATATGGTTTCCACAAGTTTACACAGTAATTCCCATCCTGCTGATGTGATGGGTATAAACAATTTACACCTTGGTCTCAAGTACAACCATTCTTGGAGGTCCAAAAGTACACATATCCTCTTTGAATAGTCTCATAAAATATTCACACAACAAAAAGCAGATTTCATAATAGCAAGAAAACAAAAAAAGAAGACTATACCAAGTGGCATGACATGAGGGTTGCACTAACACCACTAATTCACTGTGTTCAATTTGCCCCAATACAGAAATGGATTAACACTGACATATTATATCAACTTTTGTGGTAACATGAGCTGCTGCCAGTAACACAGCATATACCTGAAAACATGGTGTAACAGTCTTTCTATATAAAAGAAAATCCAATAAAAGAAAATAATTCAGTGTCCTTCTTTAAATACAGGACTTCCCTGTGTCTTTATTTTTAATAAAATGCCTTTTTTGTGCAATCTTTGTATCACACAGTTTCTGACTTAATGTGCAAGGCACTTTAGTATGGCATGATTGTTTTGTTACTTCAGGCAGCCCTCCAGCTGTGGGCCAGCACTTGGTCAGACTGATTTCTTCTTGGCAGGAAGCTAAGAACACATAACACTTTCAATTGTATATTATGACTTTGGGGGTTTGTTGTGGGAAAAAGCCAAAAGTGTTATCTTAATCTTTTCAACAGTGTACAGTTTGATCTGCTAATCAGTCACAACTTCTGCTTTTAGAAAGGGGCAGATTAATGACATTTTTCAGACAGTGCTGGTAAAGTTTACAGTGGTTTCGTTGTCTTTTATCAGCTCCATACTAATTCTTATGGTTAAAACTTATTCTCGTGACAACTATTGTAATCTGATCAATTCCATGCTCTTATTTTTATGCAGTGATTGTAACGATAAAAGAAAATTGCACATCATGAATCTTTTCTTGTGATAAAGACTACTGCGAGGATTTGACAGGACAAAAAATTAAACCCACCCACTTAATAATCTTGAAACTGTCTTCTGCTGTCTGCTTCAAATGCTGTAAGGGAGGTGACTGCTTGGACATTATCAGTAACAAAAATGAAAAGCAGGCCTGTGCTCCCTTCAACACAGAGAATCATCATTCACAGATTATATTGCAAGTGACAAAGGCTGCTATTATGCAAATTAACAAACAGGCAAGAAATTTTTAGTTTAAAAAATTTTTAGTCTTTTAATTTAGCTAAACTATAAGGGGAGTAGGGATGAAAAGCAGACCTTGGTCAAACTGGCATGTTTGGTAAAAATTCCTCTTCTTTCATATTGAGATGAAAATTGTGTAGTAGATCAAAATGAAAGGTGCTTAGTTCATCCTGCCAGTCTAAGCTTTAAAAAAAATTTGCTATTTCCAACATGTGGCTGTTTTTCACCCTCTTCTCTCACTTGTTATTAAGGCTGCTACCTGTACTATGTTACAAAGGAAGTTCGAGAATAGTTTTTTGTTTGTTTGAATGTAATGTTTTGGCAATTATTGTAAGAGACAATATTTCCTCAAGATAAGGAATATATTAAATTATTCCAGTTACTAACATTACATGAATAACATACCAGAATCTTCTGTCAGCCTGGAAGATAAAAGTTCTGCAGTTTAGAAAAATGTCATGGCATAGAAAGCATTCCTTATGTTGCAGTCATGGGCTTTAAGGATGTGTGGTATTTGTCCATGAGCATAACTTAACTCATTTAGACATATTGCTGTACTGATTGATTAGGATGCCTTAACACCAATGGGCTAAATTTACAAAAGTTGATAGAGGTGGTTCACAACTGAGTTAACCTGACATTAGCTTGAAATGAAGCAACTGAAATGCAGAATTGAAGAAGAACTTGACTAAATACACCAGTATTTAAATGATCATCCAAGTATTGCTTGAAAAATGGAAATTGAATATCCTTTCCTTCTTTGTTTATGACAAATGCACATCTCACAGGACTATGGAAAGCTAGAGTAATTTTCCTGTACATCACAACCTTTGTGTAAGCAGCATGTATGTTTTTCATCTTTACGTACAGCTAATGGTTTTTAATTACAATTCATAATACTTAATATGAAAATCAGTACGTTCAAGATGATATTGTTGTTATAGTGCACTTGCGGTTAGAGAAGGGAGGACATTTAAGACCAAAAGAAGAAGGTAGAGTTTTATGGCTTATTTTATACATTCATTTTAAGGCTACTGTGCAAATGAGGCACAATAAGCAACTCAAGAGTTTCAGGGTCCAATTGCAGAAAAATCAGTTGTCTCTTAGGCTAAATAGCAATATTATCACCTATTTTAAAAACAAGAGAACCATTCAAGACTGTGACAAGGTCATAATGTCCTAACACTTTTCTCCTTTAGATTATAAATCACTATTTAATTTTCATGGCATAGATCCTGCCTGTACAGATGCAAAATCTGACAATGAATGAGAATAAATTATTTCCTGGGTGACAAGTGGGGAAAATATGGACACATTGTAACAGAAAGTGATTCATCCATGTAGTTGTACAATGATAAGGACATACACTTTTAAATGATAAGTTAGCCTAAAGGTGTCTTCCTTCCATATACATGAGTATAAATAATTACTGTGCTTCCAGCAATGCATAATTTATCTGTAAAGAAAAAAAAAAGTGCTGTAAAGCAGCAGGGTCAGAAAAGAAATTCTGATCAATAACTTTGCATCAGAGCTACATTATGTTTTGCAAAATGTCCAGAGTGTCCAACCAGGTTTTTACCTGAAGTGAACATATGGTAGTAGTGGTACCACGAAGAGATGATGAGCAGTGTCTCTCATGGATATCTGTCTATGCACCAAGTTTAATCCCCCTTCCATGGACAACAAATAATAAATTGTGGTTAATCTGATAAATATAGAAATCATCATAAAAGGAAAAGCTGACGTTCTTATGCAATGACAAGCTTTTTGCTTTTTTAAAAAAATTGTATTTCCAGGGAAATTTCTAGGAAGTTTTCTCCCCAAAATTTGTAAAGATTTGCAAGCCCCGACTCCTATAGGTTTCATAACCTTTCCCAAGAATGCTGCATTGAATAAACACAACTGAAAAGGATGAGATGACAAAAGAGATGACAAAAGAAGGAAATTACAAAGGTGTGGTAATGTATTTACACTTCCTAATTTTCACTGCTCTCGTTTTTTTTTTTTTACAGTTTCCCCAAAACTTTATCCCCATGCAGAAAGCTGCAGCAAATACAGGGTGAGAGGGATGTAGTAAAAACAAGGGCAAATATGGGAATTCTGATGTCCATAGCTGTTAACTAGCCACAAATTCCTGGCATAGAGGGAGCATGGTAACAACTAATAGGCTCCAGAATGTCTCTCTGCAGCTCTGCAAATGAAATTTTACAAAAATAATGTGGATCAAACAGAAGAATGCACTACTCTGTAGAAAGACTGTTCAGCTCTTCATTTTAGTTTTCTAAACACAATTGCAAACACAGTAATGTGTAAAGCAATGGCAAAGTGCAGGGCTAAAGCTATGGCTGAAGGAGGAGCTGTGCTACATAGTCTTTACTGTTGGATGAGGAATGTGGTTTTTACATTAATATCCTGATTGTCCCTCCTTACAGGGCTTCAGATCACATCACGTAGCACATGAATAGGATTCCTTTCAAATAAAATTAACCCAGAACATGCTCTCCCAGTGTGTAACTAATAAATCCAAATGCTAACAGGCATTCAAATCCCCAGGTAGAAACTAGAGATAATCCAAAATAAAAATCCTGAATTGCATAACATGAATACCAAGTCTTCCACATGAATTGTCTTGCTGTCAAGAGCCAAGAAGCCAAACTTCAGTTGGGCCATACTCTACTTGTTGCATTGTTCTGAAGCTTGCTGGCCAGTGCTACCAGAGACACAAAAAGGAAGAATGGTTGACATTTTGCATACCATTCCCAACACTCTTCCAAATTTCCTCTGAACAACTGTTGTGTTGCAATGTGAAAAACAAATATTCGTCTCAACCATTTATGCTCCCCTTTAAAGAGCTGTGAGTAGGACCAGACAGAATTTGAGCTGAGACGTTCAGAACTCTATTTACTTTCTATTTTTATATGACAAGCTCTATTGGTGGCACCTCTCCTACGAATACTCCTTTTTGTGCCTGAGCAGTAACTGTAAAGTATGAAACAGATTTTCCTATTTTAACTTCGAACTGCTATCAGTTTGCACTGAAAATTACCTTACATAGTGGGCTGATGTAACATTTTCATATTAAAAGATGTCAAATATGTAAAAATTCAGATGTTAAGAAAATATCATTGATTCTTTCCTTTTCCACCCACAGAAACAACTCCTGCTCTTTGTGTGAACATTTTTTTCAGTGAAGCAGATAATCTTATCTGATCTCCTGTTAGGTTGCTTTACCTTGTGTTTCAGTGTGTACTTAGAGTTGCCAAAGACATGCTTTGAAGAAAAAAAAAATTCCTGTCCTATAGTGGGCAGGTACTGGAAACTCCATTGCTTCCATTTATTTTTTCCCATTTTCCATGTTCTAGATTTAGATTCATAGATATATATCAATTTCTATGTTATGCATTAACAATAACATTCTACAGTATGTGAAAAATATTTCACAAACGTGAAATGTTTATGTTAAAAAAATTTAAGGCAATCTTTCAGTCTTTCATTTGAAAAGTTACATTCACAAATTCTGTCTGTCACATGCAGTTATGTTCAAGGTTTTTGCAATACTCATCAACTCCCTTTCCAATGTTCAGCATGAATGAAATTATATCATTGCTCTCACCAGTGAGAATACGCATCCTTCCAACCTATTTTCTTAATTTTATCATCAATTATGGTGTTATCTTCTTCTATTTAAATTCCACATTGGAAAGATTTATTTTGAATAAGAAATTTTGTATTTTAAAGTATCCCACTTTTTCTATGACATTTATATGATGATCACATCTATTTATTTAGACTTATTATAAAACAATCACAAGCGCTTTCAAAGATAATACTGTGAAAATATAAAAATGAAATATATAATAATTTTATAATACAAGCACTGATATCAAGTTTACACTTCTGTCCAGTATTATATGGCAATAGAATTTTGCAAATCATAGACATATAAGTATCAACACTAATTTCAGTGACAGTCTGAAAAAATAAAATTACTTAGAGATATAAGCATTTCACAAACATTATATTAATGAAAATTTTAAATTTCCTGGTAAAATATGTAGTTAAAATAGGATTGGAGGAGCATTTGTCCATTTTCCTTAACGTAGGTCTGAAAGGAGTGGAGAAATTATTTTGTACAAATTAAAAGAAAACACATCACTGACCACTTACTTAATTTCCTTTGTTTATGTGAATGGAAACAACTTTTTTTCCCCCCAAGAGAAACCCCTAATTTTTTCCATTTTAAGACTGAGTATATAATTTCTACTTCAAAATTTGCAAAGTAGATGCTTCATGAAGGAAGAAATGTAGCCTTTTAGCCTAAGTAGCTCAGGTATTTTCTAAATTTTCTGCATCCTTGTAAAGTCCTTTAAATACCAGGATGTGAGGTTTTCTGGGTATCTTGGTGAAGTTAACACAAATTTTATAAAATAAATATGCTTCATTCAGGGAGCAAGAAGAGAAAGGCATAACTATATAAATTAAAGGCTAAGGCCCTCCTGAAGAAAGTTCAAGAAGTAGCTTACACCTTGCAGGAAGCAGAAAACTCCTGCCATGTTAATTTCATGACTATAGACGAAAAACATCTCCACAGTTTCAAAATTACTGCCTATCCTGGAAGAACCTATTATCATTCCTTTCCTCACGTTAAAATCTTCCCCTAAATTCCCTCTTCTGATGAAGGCCAAGATACATTACTGTCATTTCACACATAATTTCTTTCTTTATTTTTTCTCTTTTTCTTTCTTTTTTTTGTTTGATAGAACCCACTTGATCCCTTTGCGTAGGAGTGATGGTATGCACTGGCAGTGATCAATCTGTATGCTGTTAGACATGCAAGAAGCATCCACTCAGTCTGTGAAGCAACTGGTATTTAATGAATGAAAAAAGAGACCATATATTACCTACCTTGCAGCCACTTACTTGCGTGAGCAGCTTTCCATAACCACTGCTTTCAGGCTGCACAGCATAATTACCCTATTCAAGTCCTGTCGTATTGATACATAAAATAATGGCAGCTGCTATCTTCCAAAGGAAGATTTCCAAAAGAACATGCTGTCTGGGAGTCATACAAAAGTAGGAAAGCTAGTGAAAGATTAGGGGATCAGAAGGGTCCTGAAAACACAGCAGCAGCTTGGCAATGTAAAGTATGCCAAGGTATTTTACAACCTTAATCAATGAATATTTTTCACAAAAAAATAAAAATCTTTGTCTCTTTTGATTTAATAAATAGTTATTATTATTTATAATTGTTGCAATGATTGGACCAATCCAGAAAGTCAATGTTCAAGACATATTTATAGCTAATAACAGCTTCTTCATTGTGTACCTTGGAAATCTAAAATATCTTTCACATTTCAGTATGAAATTTACGCTAAATTCATTTTAGGATGAAGGTGACTTTTACAACAATTCTTGTCTGAGGAATGCTTTGCAATATACACATGGTCATCAGCACTTTGAGTGACAGATTATTATCTAATCTGGCATTCCATTTGCACAGGCAGTTTTCCAGTAGATTTGACATTGATCATCTGTTCATTTGATTTGTTAACTTCATAAAAAGTGGGGTTTTTTTACAAAATGACTAAAAGCTTGCAACTCAGTACAGAAATGCTGTTATTTTATATTTTACTTTATCATAAATTTGTTTTCCAGAGAAGTGGCTTTGGTTTCTGAAACCAATGACACTATTTTTCTTTCTCTATCAACTCTCCACAGCTAAATAAGCCTCAGTAATTTGGGGTTCAAATGTGATTAATTTGACTGGCACAAGAAAAGGGAAGCCAGACTGACAAGATGGGAAGATGGTAACAAAGTGCATCAGTAGGGACATGAAATCCTCAAATTACTGCACGTATGACAGTCAGTTCCTGTCAGCATGTTCCCCCTATAATAAACCTAATTTTCTTATAGATCTTCTCTTTATCTACCAAACGTTTATGAAAATCAGAAACCACAAATCAAGAAAATGTATGACACTAGAAAGAACATCAACTCTCCCAAATGGTTTTGGGAACACAAAATGTCTAGGTTTATGTTTGCTGAATATCATACTATCTAATTTTTAACATTCATTACATGGCATTTTCACAAAGAGGATATCTTTTTAACAAAGGTAGATATTACAGCCTACCTATTTCTTCCTTATTCATGCAAAATCTCACTGATACTATTTGAGACTGTGCATAAAAGTGGATGAATCTGTGTGCAAATAGCATTTTCTGCAACGTAAGTGCATATAGGAAGTAAAAAAATTATCCCAAATTTGTCAGATGCATTCATAATTTCTTCAGATTTGCTCATAATTCTTTTTAGTTGGATTGCTTGTCTATAAAATAAATTTTAAAAAAATTACTAAATAGTCAAGATCAATGAGACAGGAAAAATTAAGATCCAGACCAAGCAAATTACTAATGATGAAAAGAATAAATTATGTCTCCATCTAGCCTCAAATACCCAACTGTGTTTCTATGAACAAAATTGTTTCACCAGAAATACTTTTTTTAGCTGGATCAAGTGCTTATTATTTACAGTAAAATGGTTCAAGGTCTGACTAGGCACTTAGACAGTTATAGCAATTATTTTATAAAACTATCTCAAAATACTACTATCAAATCATTGATTATTTTACTGAAACATCACTGCTACAATAGAAAATTTTCAACTCCCTTTTGAAGAAAGAAAAAATTATTAAAACAGTGAGGGCTGATTAACTGTGGTCTGAGTTCTACAACTGGTTCTGCTGAGGCTGCTGAGTCCATAGTGCTGCCCTACGCTGGGAGGACATACAGGGATTTTTACTAGTTTGGGTTACTTTGGACTGTGTTTCATTTTTATGTATTCCACCTATGCGTGGTCAAGATGTGAGAATTTTTGGGTTGTGAGTTTTTTGCCACTCTTCCATTACCATCTTCATATCATTGCAAAAGAGTGATCCATGCCAAACATCTGACAAGAGTGGATTTTTTCCATTCCCTGTTCATCCTCAAATCTGTTCAGTGCTACTGCCAGCATAACACTGTGTAGTCAAGGGCCTGCTTATTTCCTACTCTCTTTCTTGCTGGAAAATGTACTAAGTAGATAGCTCAACTACATAAACTTCTCTAGTGGGTTTATATTACTTCTCTACACAGATGTGTATGAAAGGAAGTGGTATTTTGGTTGTGCGCTGTTGTGAACCAAAAATGTCACCATGTATAAAGAAGGAGCATGTGTCTTATGTTTAAAAAATTTCAAATGTGTCATATTACAACCATATTCTATCTTTTAAACATATTTTTAGTAAATATTTACATGCTTTTCATCTGATTATCCTCTCTCTCATATGATGCCATTTTTTAGCAAAAGCCAGCTACCACTGATATTAGTTGGAAAAGACCCCTGGAAAATTACCATGATTGTCCTGATTTCTTCAGAAAAGAGGTTTAACCCTGAACTAGATGAATGTTGTATTTTAATGAAATTTCTCAAAGACTTCTTACTAGTCAGCAGAATTATTTAGCAAAATACTTAAAAATTAAACATGAGATCATAGTTATAATTTAAATGACTTTCACAATTATATAAAGATTAGTCTAACACGTAATGGTATTATTTTAATACAAAACAAATATATAAAAAAGTCATGTCTGGAGATGCCTCAAAAAAAAGGCAAAAATATTGATTCTGTGAAAGTGCTCGATACTTGCCACAGTGTCTCTTCATCTCAGAGATGTCCCACCTAAATAAAATATAACTAAACATATTCTCATATGTGTATAAAAAAAAATGCTTACTATACCTGTGTTGCCTTTATTCTTCAAATCTTCAGAAGTATAAAGGCACAATGTCTTGGTTTAATTTGAGCAATAAAGGCACAGTAGCAGTATTTGATTCAAGCTATGTCATAGCTTTCATACTTACCATGATCAAATTTTGTACACCAAGAAATGACAGTAGTTCAAGCTTATTTATGATGATGTTTTTAAAAATGTATTAACTACATTTTGAATAGATATTGCTTCCATAAAATGGATACTTTATTTAAGTAAAATTCCTTAAAACAATCGTGCATGTTTTGCAATCATGCATTGCAACAACAAGATTATAAAAATATAATGAGAAAGAGAGGAGAATTAGTAAAATGAAACTCAAAACTCCTTTGGTCTGGAAACTCTCCAGGCTAGCGGGTTGGGCTTTCTAATGGCTTTCAGAAAAATTGTCTCCCTTAGAAATGAAAAAAAAAATTTTTTGAAAGACAGTTTCTTTGGTTTCAGTGAACAGAGAAAAGCTTTTATTTAGAATATGCTACTAAGTACGAACGTTCAATTTCTAAATTTGCTTCCGAAACATTTTGCATTTTTTCTGTAAGAAAGCCATACATTTTTTCTGGTCACAGTTTTTAATTACCATGGCATATTTTGAGTCAAAGACAGTTGTCTGTTTTGTGAACACTAACTCCTAAACCAAGTAAACTCTACGTAACCTGTATATGGTTTGTGGTCATCGGCCTGGAGAGGGATAACAGTGTGAAGACAGTACCATCAAAACTAACTTTATACAACTTGGAAATATGTTCATCCTCACATCTATGATCAAATCAAAGTAAAGATTTTCAAGATTTGCTATTTTAAATAAGTACTAAAAGCTATTATGCATTACAAAATAAACTCTTAAGCGGGTGTGTAGGCCTACATATAGCCCAGACTTTATCTTTCTAATCTGGTGATGAATACAGCAGGCCACCATCTGGTGTGCCTGTACATCAACAACTACAATACAGCCCTACAATTTAATAATCACAAACTCTAACACTGCTACTTACCACTTACTTCCAGCTACAGAAGGTCTCTGATTAAATCTGTCAAATAATCATAGAAAAACAGCATAAGATCAACTGGTTTTGTTCCGGATTGGGTTTCAGATGCAGACAGTGAAGCAGGGAGAGCTCTGCTGTTGCTACGGAAACCTGACGCTGAGGATTTAATGACAGCATCAGATGGTATTGTACTAGAGATTGTCTGCTTGAGGGACTAGACAGCATGCTGCTGATAAGAAGTAAGAATGGATTCCAAATGTTTTCAATTTGCTTTGTCAGAAGAATCCTTCCATTGCCTCAAATATATTAATTTGATAGCAGATACAAAGAATTTATATTAATGTTAGAAAAATACGTGAAACATAATCTGCGTGGAAGCTCTCGATGCAGGTAACTAATCTTCCTAAACCCTTATTCAATATGTAAAGTTTATAAAATTATTACAGTATTTAAGTCTGATGAATATTTAATTAAGTTATATATATATGATTCCTCAAATAATTTGTCTTTACACTGATAACTTGCAAAAATGAAGACTTTTTAAGTTCTTGTGTTTTAAGTTCATTAATTACTGCTAAAAACGGATCCAGAGAGGAAAGATTTCCAACAAATTCCAGATTCAAAGAGGTCTGGTATTATTAAATTTCAGGGATTTATTTCATATTCAGTCATTTATTTTGGTAAAATTTTTATTTTGTGATAAAAATTTTAAAATACTACTACAACTCAGAAACTCTTTCTGAACACAGGCTGCATGAACTGCAAAGTATCACCTGTCAAAATGTAGGCTGATGGATGTATCTGGCAGGTCAAAATTTTCTTCTATAAAGTCTCTTTCTACTTCACAAATCTTTCTGAATTTCATTTATCTCTGGTGATTAGTTGATTGTTACCAGATTAACAAATATATAAATATTGTCTGAAAACAAAACCCGTGATTCTTCTATCAAATATGTCTCTTTTTTTGTTAGTTCATCTGAGCTCCAGGATACTAGTTCATTGAGAAGCTTACTTAAATACACAGAAATAATATTTTATATTCAATTGAGGGTCTTCTGTTCCAAGGAATTTTACAAACACATTTCTCGCTACATAATATTGGAAAGCCTGTTGACAATACTCACAAAAGCAACTCCTTTCCTTCAAAAATAAGGCCACTGCAACTTTACTCTCTAAACAGAGTAGAAAGGACTGCCATTTCAAAGGTCTAAACCAAACATCACACAAGACCATTTGATCAATATGGCTTTGAAGATTAAAGATTGATTCAGTCCTACTGGGATTTAAGACTGTATCCCCTGGAGTCTTATGTATTTTAAACATGAAAATAACCCCATCAACAGACCTCACCATTAGCATCAAAGGGAATTTCTGATTATGTCAATAGTAGGGCCAAGTAATCCCTTTACCTACTATCCCTAAAAAAACCCCAAAATACCAAACCAAACTGGGAAGAGCCAGAAGCCTATGAATATCCTTATTATGAATTTCCCCATAATATTTTCCCTTTGGATCCTAAATAATACTGGGAAAAATGTATTAATTATTGATCCATGGTCAAATTAAAACTTCATGGCTGATATCTTTTCTCTACTGGTTTTTGAGTAAGATTAAGGAAGTTCAAGATAAAGGGCAGAATTGTCTTCAAAAACAAAAGCAAAATCAACAAAATAATACTAATTTGGAGTCAATATAGGTAATCTTGGGTTAAATGCACAGATGCTTTTGGAATTAAACATTTAAAAACAATCCATATAAAAATTTGGGGTTATTTTGAAATAAAAAATGTTTTGAATGGAGAATAATTTCTTTCTGAATAGTCAAAATAAAATGTGTTAACATTTCACCAATGAACTACTTTCTAACTTTTTGGAAAATTCCCCTATATTCTAGTCCAAGCTGCTCACCAGTTTCTGTCTGAGTATTTTGGTTTGACCAACTTTTCCCCAATTCCTTTCTTGGGCAAATGCAATACTTGTCAAAACCAATAAAATACTCCACGCAGTATATGTTGTGCAATAGCTTTGAAGACCTTGTCGCAAAAGCATTCTCAGAATACACCACAAAAGAATATAATATTTAAAGGAATATATGGTATTTGAACATAAAGTACAGAATGTACATCCACCTTTTTAATCTTAAAGTTTGAAAGAAGAAGAGCTTTGAAGAGGCTTCAAGAGAAGTGTTTAGCAAAACATAAAAGAAAATTATTCTAAATATTTTTGAACTATGGGAAATTATTAATGGAAGTTTTTAAGCAAAACAAATGAAAAAAGATTGGCATGGCAACATTTAAGACTATGTTAAAATGTGAAGGGAATCATTTTAGAGTAATTTTTTCAAAAATACATATCTGTTTTTTGAAATTTATTTTAGTCCATCATGTGCAAAACACAAATCACAGACTGGCTGAAATTATTTTGTATTAATTTGCACTTTTAATCTTTGTGACCTATGGTATCTTGGTATCTTTTCCTTCTCTCTGATTTTCAGAGTGCATGTGTCATAAAAAGTGTTAGAATGGCTTTGTCATCTTTGTACCAAGAGAACTCACTCCTTCTTGAAAGCAACCAGTTATACTTAGATAATGTCCCAAAGACTACAGGATTTCACTAAAAAAGAACATAAAAGAGTTACAGTAAGAGAGTGGAGGTCTGAATTTTATGCAGAGGCTGAAAAACTGTTGAGAAGACTGAGAAGCACAAAGGCCTCATAGGCCACAAACAGGCCAAGGGAAAATCATGCAGATGTCACTAGAACTTAAAAAGTCACTGAGCATTTGAAATTAAGCTTAGGGAAGAGGAACTCTTAATGGTGATATGCACAAGAAGGGGCAGAGTTGCTTATAAACACTTCCCATTTCTATTCTCTTTGTTTATCTGAGTTTGTTTCTTATTCAAAATATTCACTATATCAGAGACTTTTGAATAATGTCTTGCTCTTTTTAGCTGATAGACATTTGTTGTTGTTTTGTTGCTTTTCTTTTTTATGGAACTCCTAAAGGAAACACATAAACAGGATAAACACATCTGTTTTCACTCTTGTACATCAAAGCCTGAAGGATCCTGAAGTAACTGTTAGGTGAAATTAAGATCCTTGTCTTTAGAATTTTAGCAGCAATGAATGCCGTACTGCTTTTCTGAATCTAAGTTAATCACTGCATTCTTGCTTCTGCTCTAAAGATACCATACATAACTGGAGTGGGACCATGAGAAATATGACATTTAAAAATATGTTGGAAAGGGTATGACAATAAGGCACACTAAAACATTTTGGTTCTTATTGTGAATATTTTGGCTGGATATCATGGGTAGAATGTAAATTGTCCTGCTTTGAAGAAACTACTGTTTTTTATTTTAGATGAAAGACCATTGTGAGACATAGTAAAAATCTCAGAGTATCACTGAATTCATGTTGAAAAGGATGAAATAGACTTTGTTAAAATAGGCAATCACTTACACTGTATGACAGAATTGTTCTCTTTTAAAAGTAGTATACTTCATAAAAATATGTAAAAGAAAACCTGAAAAGTTATGTTAAATATCTTTAAATATGATTTATTCATATCTTCGAAAAACAGAATTGTATCAAGTTATCTGAAGCAAGCCCAGAGGAGGACCACCAAGTTTATTAGAGGGATGGAGCACTTCTCCAGTGAGGAAAGGCTGAGAGAGTTGGGATTGTTCAGCCTGGAAAAGAGAAGGATTTGGAGTGACCTAATTACAGCCTTCCAGTACCTGAAAAAAGCCTATAAGATGGAGAGAGACTATTTACCAGTAGTGGAATTCTTTTTGCGGTTTGTGTTCAAAACAGAGACTGGCTTCTTCTGCCTGGCTGCTCCACTGCTGCAGCAGGGAAGAGAGTTACATCCCTTTTGCTTTTTAGCTAGCTTCTTGTTTGTTAGCTAAAGCACGGAGCCCTGGGACTTTGGCTTCTTCTTCTTCCCTTCTGGACTGTTCAGCAACACCAGAACATCACCGGGAGGCCCTACACCGGCCCAGAGGGGCCCACGCCGAACCCCAGCTCCAGGAGGAGAGAGAGCCACAGCCACAAAGGACTCTGAAATCTACCCGGGTTCTCTCCACAGCAAGAAGTTTTATATAATAAAATATTATTTAGCATTATTTATTTTTTTCCCGTGCCTGCGTGCACTCTGGTTGTTAAATAAATAACTTTTTTTTCACTTTCCTCCGATGAATTTCTTCCCAAACCTGTGGGGGCGGGGCAGCTGAAACCTGCCTTCTTTGGAGGAGATGTTCCTTTCAGAGCATTTCCCTTAACTTGTCTCAAACCAAGACAAGTACCTATGTCAAATTAATGGATATATCAAGGGAACATTAAATTATTTTGGTTGAATACTGTATCTCGTGGGTAAAGTGGGGAGATATGTAACATCTAAATATTCTCACATGCATAACTATTTTTCTTCAGTCTACCTCCTTATCGTTACAGAAGTGATATATAGATGTATTTGGTGTTTCCCAACTTTTAGTCCTACACTTGGATGTCTCCTGCACTGGGTCCTAGTTAAGTATGATGTGCAAATTGTGCCCTTTTTTCGCCCATACATGTGTGCAAATTGTTTGGGGTTTGAGTCACTAGTGCCAATGAGACCCACAGGTTGTTTATACATCAAAGGAAACCATGGCTCTCACAAGGATCATTGAATGACCAGTGTGTTTCAAGTCTACCACTGATGACCACACATCTAAGCGAAGACAAAGTATCGTTCCAGCTTCCCACTAAAATGCCACATATTTCAACAAGACAGAAACATCCAGTCCAACACACTTCTGAATAAATTAGCCTGTAGTGTCTACTCTGTTAATTCAAACTAAAAAATAAAAAAGCATTATTTTGTTTTGGGGCTCAGCTTTAACAGCACATCAATAAGAAGAAACATGTCAGTGTAGATATCATATGAAGAAAAACTCAAAAATTCTCCTTGCCTATCCATATTGCAGTCCATATTGTCAGTCCTCTGGTTTACAACAGACATTACTTCTTTCATACGCTCCTCTCCCTTTAAGCTCCCTTACCTCTCAAAAAACCCCACACCTGGACTACCTATAAGTAATTCTATTCTCACTTTACTATGCACCATTTCTTTCTGTTTCTTTGTAAGAGCTGGTCTCTTTTGGGCAAGGACCATATATTATCTCACTCCACTGTTACATGCATATATTTGAAGCTACATAAAAATGTTAAATAATGAACAATAGAAAGAAATTCAGAACACTCTCTTACCAAAACTTAAATCTGGCAAGATTTCAAGGAAACATTGGAAGCAAAGTGGGAACAGACATCAGTGAACTATATATAGATTTATTGTTGGTAGTAACTTAGAGCAGACAGCTCTTTATCTATACAGATATTACTTCACCTCATCTCATGTCATCTCTGTCCTTCAGTATATACACATGTATATGAAGTACAATAAATAAAATAAGCACTTCAAGGAACCTTGGTTCATGTTATCATATTCCACACTGTCATACCTATAACTCAGACATTGTGTAACACATATACATCATAGCAATAGAGTATAGAGATATGTGGCACAGTGATTAGCATTTTTGTACTCTATTTAGTAAGAAGTTGAAGATCTGATAACTAGCTATCAGTTTAGTTATCTTGCAGTAAATGGAGTTGTACCTTTTTATGTAAAGCTGGTAAGAAACTATTGAATATTTTGCTGCTGGACAGGATTTTTCATCACTGGATTGCAGTTTGGTTTGGGTTGGGTTTTTTTACAAAAAAACCCTATTGCTATCATTTAAATTTTACTTTCATTTCCATTTCCTGCAGAGAGACTTTGACAAATTAGAGAGACGGGCAATTACCAACCACATGAAATTTAACAAGGGAAAGTGCTGGATTCTACACCTGGGATGGAATAAAACCAGGTTCTTGTAGGTGACATCTCTGTACTTTTAGCACAGGGAAAAGACTGGAAGTCTTCTGGAGCTGAAGGATGGTATCCAGATATGATTTCGTACCTTATCCAATGTCAGTGGGCAAGTGGTTCACAACAAAATGATTGCAGGCTGAACATAAAATACACATTCATTTGTCATCACATTTCATCTAAGCTCAGTTTCATTCGGGATGAATTCAGGTGATTACCTGTTCAGCCCCAGTCATTTCAAAACAGAAGAACAAATGTTATTTTCTGAGAGGCTTCATTATTGTTTTGCACTTCCTCTAGCTCAACAGTGTAAAACACAGATGTGTAATAAAACTTCCTCCAGTTAGAGTTATATTTTGTCTGTTAAAGTTTTCATATTAACAAAAAAACCTATATTTTTAAATTTTTTTGCTAGTTAATTTATGACTTTACAGAAAATAAAAGAAAAAATGCAAATGCTCTATTTACTGGATTAAAAAAGATGTAAAATAAAATAAACTGTAAAATGTGATAATTAACATTCATGGAGTACTATTTTAGCAATCCAATTTCAAGCAATATATGCTTGAAAAACAACTTGAAAATGTGAGGGTAAAAATGTAATAGAACTCTTTATATATATAGCACTTAAGAAGAGTGAACTTGATATCTAGGAGATTATTCTCTCTTTTCAAATCAAACCTTTGGACACTGCTCCAACTGTGAGGAGACTTGAGTGACTACCATTAACGATTCAACCTTAAAGAGTACCCCACTGTTTTGGAAGGACAGGTATATTTCTGCCTCATTTTCTCTTTTTCAGTTTTATCTCTTGCAACCATTATTCTGGCCAATGGTATTAGGCTACCTGCAAAGAATGGTGAGATATAATAAAGTGTCAAAAATTTCAGGCATATTTAGAGCTAAGAAAAGCAAATATGCAGCTCAGGCACTGATATAAATAGTTACAGTTTTAAATTTAGCTTTTAATCCAGAGGACAGAGTATTTGGTCTCAAAGATATTTATTTGTAAAGAGATTTTATGTCATTGTAGACAGCAACATCGTATTTTTTTTCTTCTATTAAGTTAACTTCAAGTTTGCTAGTAGAACACTTAAAAATCCCAAACGAATAAGAAATTTTATATGTGCATTCTCATGCAACCAATTATACAAAATACATTATTTAAAATTTTTCTTGACATGTAATTCCTATCTATACTTTAATTTTTGCTATTAAAAAAGCACTTATAAAAATCATGGTCTGTAATTTTAAAAGTTCAGATTCATAAGATATTTTGTCATGTTGCTGCTTTAACTCTTCTGTGACTATTCTTAATATTTTTAAATGCAGTAGGAACTATATGAGGCTTACATCTCTTTTAACATTACTTCAATCCTTCTTCCAATAGTTCATAATTCTTCTGTTTTCATTTCAGGTCTTGTAAATAAAGAGTCTTTTTATATATAGACATTGGTCCATTAATATTAATAGTAAATGCGTGTATGCCACAAGCGGAGAATATAAGCTAAATCTTTTATTTCTCTCTCTAGAATATATCTCTGTAAATTCACAGCATAGAAATGTCTGGTTGATGAGCCTTTCATTTTAAATTTAAGTGAACTAGTACTATATAACGGATTTTAGACATCCTTATAACTGTCAAGAGACTGAAAGTTTTTTCCAAGGTATTTTCTGGCTAGTGGAAGCCACTTCCTGTCTCTTCTGCCTGCATGGTCTTAGATATGCATACATAGCTCCTGAAAAAGGGAGTTCAGATTTCAGCTGAATTTAGAAAGTCTAGTAGGAAAAAAACCCAAACCCCAAAGTATCGTATTTGTTGTGGTTATTAATATTCAGTGGGGAACATGAACACGTAGCTAAACAAAACTTAGAAAGTTTTTGTGGTTTTAGTGACAGATGAAGTGAAAATGGCTATGACAGAAAATCTAAATAAGCAAACTTGTCATGCCATGATTCTTGTACACATTTTCTGGAGCTAGTTCTTCATCATCTTCATGTCTGGCTTTGATTACTGTGAAAGGACTGAATATAAATGTCTAGGTTGTAATGAAAGCTTTATGTCTCCATTTTTTTGAAGCATCAGCTGAGTAGAGTCTATTTGTTGGCAGCAAATGTCATTTGCATTTTTCCTGTGGGTGTATCTGGAATAATAAGGCACAACTCACAGGTGTATTCTTCTATAAATCCTGTTAAACTTCAAGACCTCAAAACCTCAAGAAGTTCTTCCATGCATTTTATCAGAGAAACAATTTTTAATAGGAAAAAGATCTGGACATTTTGAAAATGTTTCCTCAGCATGGCGGGGCCGGGGGGGGGAAGGGGACTTTTTACAGAAGTCTGAGTTCTTAATTAAATATTTCATAAAAAAAGAAAAAACCCTTTCATTTCAGGAACAAGAACTCAAGACTCAGGAACATGACACTCAAGAAAGAAGTATTTTTGCCTGCAACCCCTAAACATGCATGCGATAGTATTGCTGTCAAACCTCAGGAAAATTCTAAACTCAGTGCCTCAGATTGTCATTCTCCCCCATGGATGAGGTTCTTCAGACTAGCTGTTAGCCTATTTTCAACTGGATTTAAGAAAGGGAAGTTTCATTTTTCAGTAAGAAAGTTGCTTTATTTTAATGCAGAAATTTATTGCAGCTTTCCTCCAAGCAGTTTGCAATTTCTTCCCACTATCAAAAACCCATTTGAACCCTATTTGTGTATACTTTTTGTTGATGGAAGTGTTTTTAGAGCTGCTAGTTTAAATGATCTGATTCACTGCCCATGTCAGTCAAAGGAAATCACCTTTCTACAGAGCTAAGAAAGGTGCAATATCTACAGCAAAATTAAAAAAAAAAAAAAGTGTTTGTTTTGGGTGAGTTAAAAGCTATCTTTTTTTTTTTTTTTCCTCATTTCAAGAAACATTATTATCTGTAAGGAAAGAATCTGCAAACTACTTGGACAGTTCAATAATCCACTCCTTTAATATGTCTGGTAACAAACACAGATCAAGATGTAGCTAGTAAACTCCAAGGCCATGTTGGATGGGGCACTGAGTAACATGATCTAGTGTGAGGTGTCCCTGCCCATGGTAGTGGGGCTGAAACTAGATAATCTTTAAGGCCCCTTCCAACCCAGGCCATTATATAATTCTATTAAACTCTGCATTTGCTCTAGAAGGACGGCTTGTCTTCTCCATCCCTCATTCCTTCTTTGCCACACAGGTATTTAGTCTAGTGTGATACAAAATATCTCCAGCCAATAGAGAGAAAAATTTAGAGCTTTTTATTCTCATACAACTTGTCAGAAATCAGCCCTTACTTGATCCTCTTGCACTTTTGCTGTGAGGGGAAGGGAATACAATAAAATGATCTTTGAAAGCATCAGTCAAAGCAAAACCATCCCTAAACCAGACGCCTTTTCTGAGCTCCATGTACATGTCTGTTTTTACCTTAAAAGATAAGATGATAGTAGGCACAAGAGTTTTAGCACAAACACATAGAATTTTGTACCCAAGCTCTTACCCTTCATCTTAGGACCTGGCCGTCTCTCAGTTTGTCAACACATTGCACTTTCAGGTGGGGAAAGGAAGTTTGTTGAAAATAGTCAGCTTGCAAATGACCTGAAAAAAATTCAAAGGCAAAGAGTTACTTCTAATTATAAAAAGGCAAATATACTCTGTAGGAATCTCACCTGCCACAATCAAATGTTTTAAGTCATATTAACCTTCACTAAGTTTACTTTTCCAAGCATATTTTAAAATCACGATCCCAAAACACAGAATGTATAGTATGTGTGATTAATACTGCCTTGGGTATGCTACAGGCATTTGTTCACACTCTCATAGTCTGTTATCAGTCAAGGCATTTCCATCGTTGGCATGCTTTGTTGCTTGCTTATTTGACTGGTTTTCCTCCATTCCTTTCTATATATACATCTATATATATATCTAACCATAAAAAGTAAAATGCCACTGGCCAAATTTTCATACACATCCTCTTTTAGAAAAGATTTCTTTCTCTTTATAATTACTAATTTTACTGCTCAGTCTCTATTTAAATACAGAATGTTTATCCAGTTAGTCTGTTTTCAGCAATATTTGCTGGAAGTTAATACTAGTTAGTCATGACTGTGATCACCAGAGCAAACCACTTACTGTAATATTCCAAGTAAAGATGAGGAGCCACTCACAGGCTCTTTTCCTTCTTTTCATGCATTCCAGCATAGTTATGAAGAAGAGAAAGAGACTGAGATCAGAGATATAATTTACTGTTCAAAATATAGACCTGACTGAATGTTTATTTACTGAAGACATAAATTAGATGTCTTTAGATAGACAAAAGAAAAGGTCATAAAAATAAAGTACGTATGCATCAGAAGATCGCTCCTACAGATTTGAAAAGAGATTGTATTAACTTTGTTGCCTAGAAACTATTATGGTCCTACATTACCTAAAATTCCATTAATCTGACCATAATTCTACAGGTCTTCATGATTTCTCCTCTCCTGCTTTGCTTCTTTGCCATTGTGACTCTCATTTTGACTGTGGTAACTTTAGAAAGATATATTTGGGGGTGGGAGAGGGTTGGGATGATCACGGTTTATTACATAATAAATTGAAAACCTCATTGCTTTGTGTTTCTGTGTATACAAAATGCAGAGGATAAGGACTCTGGAGCAGTTGCTGGGTTACTTACAGTGCCATGAATTGTAAAGATGAAAACAGCCAAATGACAGCTTCTTTGGAGAGAGTGAAAACAGGTTCTGAGCTGATCAACCAATATAGAAATACAGAAGTCTGGACTATTTTATAACTGCCTGTAATTCATTAAATACTTATTTTCCCAACAAGCAGCAATTGGGTACTCTGTAGTTTCTCACAGGCTGACTCTGAATGCAATTCAGCCTGTGCAGATGGCCTGCACGGGGATGACACATCACGTAAGTCTCAATTAGCTTCTCACTGCAGAATTTAAATGGGATTACGCGACACATAAAACCTTGCTGGCACTGTCTGAAAAGTGGTGATCTACAGCCTCTGAAGTTAAAGGCTAAAATGTAATGAACCAGCAATTTAAGTACTCTATCATCTTTTTTTTTTTCCCCAAAAATGTAATTATACTGGAATATAGTCTTTTCTTTGAAACTTTATTGAAAAATATGTTGGCACATTCTAGTTCTCAAAGTCTGGCAAATGACCAGAAGTGTCACATCCTTACTGATATGCTTCTAATCTGTGTTGTTTGAGAGGTAGGCATTTGCTCTGCAGTTGTAGGTTGCAACATATTAGCTTCCTTTCTTTTTTGTCTGTTACAGTATTTTTAACCCACAAACAGCAAAACTGAAGCCATTAGATTTTGCTCAACCCAGATTAAAGATCAGTAATGCTAGTTGAAATGTTTCATGTTCTAGTAAGGACATACATCTCCAGTCATCAAGGTAGCTGATAGTCTTATGTTCTTTCTAGACTGCGATACTTAGACACATAATAATTGCAGCAAAAGGCGAAGACTAATTACCAGAAAGGTTTTTTTGCATGTTACATTTATAACATGGCAAGAGTTCTACAAAGGCACCAATCAAAAAAGAACATTTCTATTCATTGGAAGCTGGATAATACGTTGATTTTTAAATTACCCTCCTTTCTTACAAGATGCTTCACAGATGTATTTTATTGACTGTCTTTTTCCCCATATAAATAACTTGCCCCTCTACTGAAGTCTACTGAAACGGTGAGATTTACTCTTAAGCTCAAAAAAGAAAATCTGTTAGCATGTTCTTGTGTGGTAGAAATGTTTTCTGGTGGAATTAAACTACCACTAGGATATATACACCTGTTTAACCCTAGCCATCCAAACCTCTATCTCTGCTTCCTTTGAGCCTGTGATATTCTCTTAGTCTTCTTGAAGGTTTATTTTTGGTGTAAATATCTAGTGGCAAACATGTTTTGAAGAAAGTTACTAAAACAAAGAGCTTGTCAAATGCTATGTGCTAGAGAAATTCCTTATGCAGATTATCCCAGTTGGTAGACCTCTTGGAAGCAGGAAGTTCATTAGATTCTAAACACTACACTAGCTTTAATTCCTAGTTTACTGGAGATTCTTGCTTTTGGTATGTGAAGAAGAGTGTCACAACACTGGGTAAAAAATATCAAGTTGACTTTCTGCAAATGCTTTTCATTTCAATATAGTCAAATGGACAGTGAAAAGATGTCATTCTGGAAAAGGATTTAGAAGATCATCATGGAAGATCAACTACACAAGGCAGAATCAACAATAAAAGATTAAAGGGATCCATAAAAGTGGGAATTGTTAAGCTGGAACACAAAGGAGATGTTGTATGTGTACTCAGCATTGATTAGATCCCAGTTAGAGTTTCACAGTCAGAAATTCACTTTAAGAATTGATTGAGTTTGGGAACAATTCGCAAAAATGATACAAGAACTAAGATACAGTTTCACAAAAGTTTGGATTTAGCCCTTGCAAGTTGGGTTGCATTGGACACAAGCACATGCAATTGAGGTGTCTGTAATGTAGATGTCTACAAGGGAACTAAAATATTAAGTTTACTTTATATTCAGTATGTATTTTAGGAATTACTAAATTATCTATCTGTATTGCCCTCTAGGTATCACTCTAGGTGGTTGTGTCTCTCCTGTTGTCCTCTCTCACAGGACTACATGTCCTGTGTAACAATTGCCATTCCAGAATGGGTATCTCAGATGCCTAACGGTGTCTAAAATGGCATGAAATACTTGTAATTGTCTAACTGGTCTGGGGCTTTGATCAATATAATTGATGCATACAGAAAGACTTTTAGCTCATTCTATAACAGACACATCTACATGAAGACTTCCCTAGGAGAGTTTGTGTTGATTAGATCTCCACAGACTGCGATGAAAGTCATGACATCTATCAAATCTACATGTAGATACCTATATTACAGATATCTGGGCACAAATATCTGAGTCTAGAGCTGGATTTCATCGACAGCTTGCATGGGCATTTAGGAGAGAAGATGAAAGAATCATAACCTATCTAAAAACACACAATGCATCTGTGAGAAGACTTTTCAATGCAGAATGTATGAGCAATACCAAGACAAGTATTGCAAAGTATGCAAAATTAATTTAGACAAAAATGAAACTTGAAATTAGACACATTTTCAGAATTAAAACAATAAATCTTCAGCCAGATAATAGACTCAGAGGGGAGTGATACTGGATCTGATGGTCACCAATGGAAGAGAGCTAAGAGGGAATATAGAGACTGGAGGCAGCCTGGGCTGCAGTGATCATGCATTGGTGGAGTTTGCAGCCCTGAGGAATATGGGTCAGGTAAGGAGTAAAGTTAGGGCCCTCAACTTTAGGAAAGCAAACTTCCAGCTCTTCCAGGAGATGGTAAATAGGATCCCTCGGGAGACTGCTGTCAGGGACTAGTGAGTGAAACAGACCTTTAAGGAAGTTTTCCATAGAGTGAAAGAGCTAGCAATCCCCAGGAGCAAATGCACAGGCAATAGAAACAAGAACAAGTAACCTGGGAAGAGTATAGAGGTGAAGTTCAGTTGTGTAAGGAGGGGGTAAGAAGCTGGAACTAAACCTGACAAGGGATGCAAATAACAAGCTTCTACAGAAAAGAAAGGTCAAAAAAGGTGTACCCTTGCTGAAACAATGCTGGAAAACAGATAACAATGGATGAGGAGAAGGCTGAGGTACTAAAGAACTTCTTGACCTCAGCGTTCAGTGGCCAACTCTCTTACCTTACCTCTCGAATGGATGGAGATTGAGGGAGCAAAGGGCTTCCCTTGTAAATAAAAATCTGGTTCTTGATCACCTGAAGATCCTGAATGTACTTAACTCTATGAGACCTGATGAGATACATCTCAGAGTCCTGAGGGAACTGGCTGATGCAGTTGCCAAGCCACTCTTCATGATATTTGAAAAGTCAGGACAGTCAGGTGAAGACACAGTTACTGGAAAAAGGGAAACATTGTACCCATCTTTGAAAATGGTAGAAAGGAAGACCTTGAGAACTTCCGACCTGTCAGCCTCAGCTCTGTGCATGGAAAGATCACGGAACAGATCCTCCTGGAATCTGTGCTGAGGCACATGGAGAACAAGGAGGGGATTCAGGACAATCATCACAACTTAACCAAGGGCAAGTCCTTGTTTGTGAATTGGAGAGATGGATTCAATGGGTGTGCTGCATGGATAAGGAAATGATTGAATGGTCACACCCAGAAGGAAATGGTCAACAGCTCAGAAGCCCCATGAAGATTAGTGACAAGTGCTTTCCTTCGGGGGTTTGTATTGGGACCAGTGTAATTTAATATCTTCATTAATGGCTTGGACAAAGAGACTGAGTGCCCCTCAGCAGGTTTGTGTTGTCAGATGACAACGAACTGAATGGTGTGATTGACACACCTGAAGAACAGGATGTCATCCAGAGGGACCTGTACAAGCTCAAGAAGTGGCCCATGGGAATCTCATGACTAAGTGCAAGGTCCTGCAACTGGGTCTTTAATGTTCCTTCCAACCCAAGCCAATCCATGATTGAATGATTCTATGATTCTATGATTCTATGATTCTATGAATCAAGAACTCAATAGTCGAGGCTTTGTGGTACTGCCAGTACTGGAAAAAACCTGAATCAAGACTTGACAATTTTTTGCACGTCTCAATGGTTTTGTAAGAAATATGTAATAGATTAGTAGCAAAAATAGTGAATAAAAAATTAATTGCTTGTTGCCTAAAGGCCAGCATTAGGCAAAATGACAGAGTGAATTATCATAACAGGGTTTTTGGCCATAAAGTCTATTGCTACATCAATACAAGTTAATAAACAGGGGCACGAGATTGAGCTCTTGGCCATGACTATCCATTTCTTTGTTAACATAATCTCTGTCACAGCTTTGCTTCAGGCCAAATAACACTTTCCCAGACAATGTGGAGACCCAGTTGAGGAAACAACATATGTAAACCCTCCATTTCAAAGGCACATTTGCATGTATTAAACATAGGAAATCTAAAAAGTCTGTTTTTTTTTTTCCCTGCAGAAGTCAAATAACCACAGGGCTGTTACTTAGCAGTATTTCAGTTTATTTATCTTCCTTATCAATTTATATTTTCCTCATAACTATTAAACTGTTTTCCTCCAGAATGCAAACTATCTTCCAGCAGAACTCGTAGCACATCTTGTGTATGAGACGCAGCAGAAGTGACAGTGTGCTATTGTTAACAGTCAGGATCAAACAGCTCTAATGGCCATAACAAAACATGAACTGGTGACCCCTTACTGAAGTTATGATAGATGCAAGAAGGCTAAGCCTAAGTAATGAAATTTAATGAATTTCCTTATTTCTAGTATTGCCAGGTTTTATATGAAACATATAGAAAGTGATATATTTCTCTTAATTACCAATATAACATACTTTGAGTCTAAGACAATATTTCACCTGAAAATTGTCCACATGGTGGATCTGTTATATTATAAAGAGATGCATTTTAGCATGCATTTTAAATTATAAGTGTTGCAGTTCCTCTGTAAAATATAAGCATTTCATGCTTTAACAAATGGTTTTCATTACACAGTGTATATAACTTCTTTATGTGTATCTGCTACATAATGTGATTTATGATCTTAATGGCATCTATTTTCATACTCTTCCTTTCATAAAATCAGATCAAGTACTATCTGTTTATCTGTACCTGTTTTTTCTCATAAGAAATAATAATTGGAAGATGTCATGCAGGTCTGGGAAATCTCACACTGTGCTGCTCTCACACATTGCTGCATTTGGATCTCAGCATTTTACATCTCTGTATTCCTATGCTTCCTGAGTTTTGAATGGACAGGAGCAGTGCTCCTTCCTGTCGCCTTTCTGCCTGTTAATCCTTGTCAGAAGTGAGACCATGATGTTTTCCTGCTCTTGCCCCTCAGACTAACACCTGTGTAGGAGGAGAACATGAGCTCTTGGTTCTGCAATGGTTGAAAACACTCCACTGTGTCCCACAGCTGCAGCTGGTGAGGGGAACACACAGCACCACTCCTCAGATATAAGTGTAAGACAGGGTGGAAGCTGTGAGGAGCAGGAGATGTGGACTTGTGAGGAGATATATGGGAATATATGAAAGGAGAAACAAGCTGAAAGAAGTGAGGAGACACAACAAGGAAAAATGTGAGAGGGAACATGGGCAGAAGCACAAAAGAGAACACCAGAGGAAAACTGGGAAGAGGCAGAATTTTGGAGAAAATGAAGGGGGAAGCAGACTGACTCAGTGGAAAGGACACTGTTGGGCTAAGAGCTGGATGCACAGTCTTGGAAGAAGTCCCATGCCATGAGGACAAATTCTTCTGAGAGTCATGGATGACCCATGCCAGAGCAGGGACACCCCTGAGGGGACTACAGCACACAAAGCAACCCGTACCAGTATGGAGGAGTCATAGAAAGCAAGGAACTGTAGAGGTGTATTGGGTTTTGAGGTTATTTGTTTTGGTAGTGAGGGGAGGCCACAGGAGTGGCTTCTGTGAGAGGCTGCTAGAAGCTGCCCTCATGTCCAGCAGAGCCAGTGGCAGCCAGCTCCAAGGTGGACCCACCATTGGCCAGGGTTGAGCCCATAGGAGACAATAGTAGTACCTCTGGGCTAATATATCTAAGATGGGGAAAAAAGAACCCTGTGGCACAAGCAATAGCAGTAAGAGAGAGAAGAGCAAATCTGTGACATCAAGGGTTTTGCAGACACCAAGGCCAGTGAAGAAGAAGGGGCATTATGTGCTCCAGACACTGGAGCAGAGATTACCCAGCAGCCCATGGTGATGCAGACTGTGCTCCTGCAACCACAGTGGAGCAGAGATCCACCTGCAGCCCACAGAAGACTCCATGCCAAAGCGTGAAGGGGATGAGTGTGAGGAACATCAGAGATAATGTGTGATGAACTGACCGTAACCTCCATCCCCCATCCCTCTTCACTTCTGTAGAGGGAGGGGTAGAGAATTTGGTAGTGAAAGTGAGCCCAGAAACAAGGAGGGGTGGGAAAAAGGGTTTTAAGATTTAAATTTAATTTCTCATTATTTTACTCAGATTTGATTTGTAACAAATTAAGTTATTTTTTCCCCAAATCAAGCCTATTTTGCCCATGAGAGTAACTTGCAGGTGATCTTTCCGTGTCCTTATCTCAACCCATAATGTCTTTTACAATTTCTTCTTCCCTTTCCAGCTGAGAAGGTGAGTGATAGAGCAGGTTTGGTGGGCAGCCACTGTCTAGCCAGGATCAACTCACCACAGGAGGAAAATAAGTAGGAAGGATTTAACAGAAGAAGGATACAACTAGGTCCAGAATCCAACTTCCTGTGCTGCCCATCACCTCACCAAAGGTATTGCGAGGCTGAGCATAACACACTCTAAAAAGAGATTTTTATCAATTTGGGACAAACACAGCAAGCAAACATGCTAGGAAATGGAGAAAAATGCCACTTTTTATCATCCAGACTTGGGGAGGCAGGGGAAGGAAAGAAAAGCACCAGTGTTTTTTCTACAAAAGGACTTCACCTGGAATAATGAACTATTAAAGATCAAGAACTTTGCTACACTAATTCCTGCATTATAGAGTGGTGGGATTTCAATTTAAAGTGGGAAATACAGAACTAGAAGCGGAATTTCTGGTTAGACTCTGAAAGAAGTTATGAGTCCTCAGTATTACACATAATTCGCAAACAGTACAGAGAGGTTCCAAGGAAGAACGTTAATAACTCTTTAAAACAGAGCTATTCATTATAGTAACACTTTATGATTTTTTCTCAGAAAAAAAATTTAAGCCAGAGACTGAATCTTTCCATTAATTTTCACAAACCTGCAGTAAACAAAGCCTGAAGCATTTGACTTATTATCAATTTTTTAATCATTACGCTATCTTTCTTCCAACATACCATAATAAGATTTTTTTCAGACTTTTTAGTAGCAACTGGTTACCTTTCAGTCTTTAGAACAAATTAAAAACAACTCATCTGACTTCTAATGAACAATGAAGCATCTTTTTCTACAGAATTGTTTTTATTCAATGTGGATTAAAAAATCTTGTGCTTAACTGCAGGGATTCGACTTAAAAACTGTTTTAATCAGGAAGCTGCAAGTAATCTTTTCTATTCAGAACCACTAGTAATAATAGTTTCAAAGCCAGTGTGAAATCATAAATTATTTGGTCAAAGTAAATTATTTAGATAAAAAGAAATGCTTGTCAGAGATGAACAATAATGGTGTATCATTGATTCTAATGCCATAAAAGAAAATATGAAGGAAAACAATAACAAGAAATTGCAGCAAAGACTTTTGAGTTCTTTATCTTGTATTCCCTCTCAGTAACCAAAGGAAGAAAAGAGCCTCAGGCCTTAAAGCTACACATAATATTTAAAACTCAGCCTTCTAATAGCTCAAGTGCTAAACCTATTCTTTTTCATCCTATAGCAAAGGGCAAGGTAAAACTTTGAGAAGAATGAGAGTGAGCATGGAATATATTTGCCATTTTCAAAACGAGGTCATGCCATACTTTAAGTGTATTTTAAAGGCATTCCTGTACAGTTTAGAGTATACATTTGAAAAAAACAATTCTTAGAAGTATAGATATCATTACCATTCAATGACATTTAAGGCAGATTTTCAAGGACACACTTTAATTTCCAGGGTACTTATTTTTTGCAATGCAGAGATCATGACATCCAAATTTTTGGAACATTTAATTTCTCCTAGTCTGTCTCTTTCATTTGTCACTAGAAAAAAGAAGGCAGTTCCAGTAATTTTTTTTTGATGAAAAGTAAGGAGTGGATTTCTATTTTTTTACTTTAAAAATAGCGGAAGTCAGAACAACACAATTATATTAACTGCCTTGAAAAAACTGAGAGGCAATGATGAGCTAGATAAGAATAATTTAAAATAAAATCTGCATGCCAGGTTTTTCTTTCATATTCTGTCTTGCATGTGTTTATAATGGCATTGACTGAAAAGAAGAGGAGAAAGTAACTTCTTTAAAATACTTTTTAAGATCACTGAAAGATTTTTATGAAACATTTAATAAGAATTGATTTTCAAAGTTAAAATATCAGTCTAACAATAACAGAGGGTTAAAATGTGTTGTGAAATTCATAATCTTTTCAATTCCATAACAAACTGTGCATGCACACATACAGACATGGAAATTTTGTAGCTACTTCTGCTCAACACCTGCTAAAACATACCTGTTTATTTGCATAAGATCTTTCGTACTGCCAGGTCCTTCATTTAGTGGAATCTGCTTTTTCATAAGATAAATTATATTCCCTGAAACAATAGTAGCATACAATCCATTTTCAATACTTAGATTAATTTTTCGCAAATAATTTACATTAATATATATTGGTTTTCCAATTATGCACACTGCTAAAACAGCAGCATCAGAGAGAGGGGTTTTTTTTTTTGCCAGAACCTAAGTATTTGTGAGTTCTCTCATAGAGGGAGGAAACGTTCTCACTGCAGATTAATATTTTTCATATATTGCTTGCCAGCTCTTCTTTCCACTATATAACGTGGTTCTTCCCTAATAAAATTTTAGGATTGTATCTTAAGCAGAGAGATTCTATTTACAGAGCTATCATTTCAGATCAGAATTATGCAGGACTGTGACTATATTCGAAATACAGCCCTGAAGGGTTTGCTTTCTTCCTGGTCTCCCTAGTGATTTCACTTCTTGTACTGACAGTGGTTCTTTGAGTCATGACCTTTAATACCCTATACTTCCAATATTATGTATGCCTAATACCAAGAAAAACACAGCCTTTAGTGGATCACAAAGCTTTCTGAAGACCTGACATTTCTTTTTTCTTGCTAGTGTAGACCATTGGTAAATGCACAGAACAGTAAATGCTATGCTACCCTCAAACTAGAGTGAAAGCTGACTCAAACACAAACACCCTTCAATGATTTTCATCACCTACTTTATTTCAGACATCAAATCATGCCCTAGCCTCTACCATTTGAAACCATTAAATAGCTAGTGGGATTTTCTCTAACAGTAGGAGCTTTAACCGCAGTGTCCTGGACAAATTCCAACACAAGTAATTACACTGTGCCAGTAAATCCCCCTACATTTTATTTGGACGCTCCATTTCTTTTTCTTCTAGTAAAACATTATGTGAGGTTTGCTGTGTATTGTTAAACAGGTGCTGAGTTTTATCTAAAGTGTCTTCATTTCAAGGATGTGTGAAATGATCTCTATAAGATGCAGTAAGGGCTTTGCATATGAATTTGGAATGAACTTTGGTACCCTCTATATTAAACATTATATGATGTAACTTTTAATTTCTTTTATTTTTATATTTATGCAGATGAGTGCTAAAGAAACACAAGTATCTTAAACAACTACAAGTAGAACATGTTAAACTGTTCTTCAGCAATCTTTCACTAATTTCAAATTGCATTGGGCTGACCATTTTCTTTCTCTGCATAATTTCTCAGTATCTCAACAGTATTCCTGTTTTACAGCATAGTAAAGATACTGCCTGAATAATTTTACTTACAGAAAATAAGAGTAGTTACATCCTAGAGCAGCTAGTATCTTACAGAGAAGCTCACTTTCTCGATTCAGAGACTGGCATTCAGCTTTCTGCTTATTTTGAACTAGAGTAAGGGCTTAATCTCCTCTCGCTGTATCTCTTAAGCTGCTCAGTTTGCTCAGTTATTTAAGTTCTGGGTATTAGCTGCTCAGTTCTGTGTTTAAATCTTCCCCCCTGCAAAAAGCCTTGAGGGGGTAAAACTCTAAGGTCTACATATTTTGGGATCTTTTAGGGTGGTTTTGTTTGGTTTTTTTTTTCATTTTTCTGTAACCAGCTTTATTTTCAATACAGGAATTATAACTGTTCTGTAGTATTAAAAAAACAAATTTCAGGTTGTTCTAAGCTTGTGTAGATGCAACAAATGAACTGCTCAAAATTTGTTACCAATTAGTTACTGTGCACACAGTGCTTTGAATATATAAAATACTTTGGATATTATAGGCATTATTACATAGGACACAGTTCACTGCAGAGATAAGAAATGCATGTACTGTGTGACCTGTGGTCACAATCTTCTGTAGCTGCTTTATATTATCGTGCAAGAACACGGAAATTTGTATGATTCACAAAACTACCTCCTGAATGCATTTCACTGTATCAAAAGTCTTCAAATCAATGTAATTCCATTCACTTTGAAAAAGGTAATACCAATTGCATATAAATTCATCTATAAATTTTACGATCCCTGAGAGTTTTGGTAGAAGTCTTTTCAAGTAAGGTGTAGGTAGTTTTAAAAGATGGGGGGGGTTGCTTACTTTCAGGCAGAAGTGACAATAAGAATTTCAGAAATTGATAAAAAATAAATGTTTCAGTGAAATTCTGAAAAAAACAAAGCAATTCTAGTTTGTGAATTGGCTGCTTAGGTGGACTAAGAAACAAGTTCCATCCCTGCCTCCCTTTCTTTTTGCTCTGAGGTTCTTTCCTTCTAAATTGGCTTCACTTATTAAAACTTGGACTCAGTTTCCAGATTCATGACTCTGGCTGTTTAGTGAGCCAAAACATACAGATTCCTACTCAGTGGATATCTAGAAAGGATACTGCTGGGTCCTAATTCCAGCTACATGATAAATTCCAGGACTTTCTAAGTTAAACTAGGATAAATTCTTATGTAGTTTTGTGGTGGGCTCACTTGTTTCTGAGAAACACACGGTTTCTGCTGCTTCTTCCTCCTCATGGAGGATGCTCCTCACACTCTTAGCCTGCTCTAGGGTGGGGTCCATCCCACAGGAGACCGTCCTTCAGGAACAGACTGCTTCAGTGTGGGTACCCCTCCAGGTCACAATTCCTGACAGCAAACCCGCTTCATCATGGGTTCCTTTCTCCATGGACACAGGTCCTGACAGGAACCTGCTCCAGCTCCATCTTCTTACAGGGTCACAGCTTTTTTTGGGCATCCACCTGCTCCACCATGGACCTCCACTGGCTGCAAAGGGTCAGCTCCCTCACCATGGTCTTAGCCATGGATTGCAGAAGAATCTCTGTTCCAGCGCATGGAGCACCTCCTTCTGCTTCTTCTCCACTGACCTTTAGGTCTGCAGTTGTTTGTCACTCCTGAGAGAGTCTGAGTTATATTCTCACTCCTCTCTTGACTGCAACTGCTTCTGCATAGTACAATTTCCCCCCTTTTTAACTATGTTATTCCAGAAGTGCTGCCAGCATGGGCAAGCTGATGGCCAGCAGTGGGTCTGTTCTGGAGTTGGCTGGCCCTGTTGAGCAAGGGAGAAGCTTCTAGCACTTCTCCCAGAAGCTCCTGCTGTAGCCTCCCCCTGGCCCCTCTCTCCTTCCCCCCATCCACCAAAGAAACTTTTCCACCCAGTTTCAGTACAAATTTGAACCTTCTGATATTCTGGCATGGTTGGAGGGGGGCGGATTGGGAGGGGTGGTCTTAGCTGTGAAGTAGTTCTGGGAGCATTTCTATGTCTTCCAAATGAGGCACAAGTGTGCACTTTTTGATGTAAAAAGGTATTGCCATACTTCAAACTCTTATTCTCCCCATGTTTGAACTAGTTTTGTGGCTTCATTTTGGAGCATCTCACAGAACAACAGTAAAAACTTTGAAGCAACCTTTAAGTTCTTTTGAATTTTATCTTAATTAAAACTGATTTTTAACCAACAGTCATTAGGAAACATTTTCACAGAAATGTGCTGTGGTTTTAAATACTTATTAACTGATACACAGCCTCTGTATTTTTCCTTTTTATACTCTGAAGCATGTGTAAGAGATGCATTTGCTTCTTCCATTTAATAGGGTGATGTAATTTGTTCCTGACCACATTTGTGTAATACTCCTGGATGCATTCTTTGCGTCAGCGTCCTGCAGGATGAATGCCTGCAGCAAATATCACGTCCACTGCTTTGTGTACCTTTTGATAGGATCATGTAGTTTACCCCACTCCTTTCATTCTATACTCAAGAAAGTGTGATGCTGGAAAATGGATTTTTGTCCTCAGTGTTTGACTCCTGAGGTGCATTTCTTCACGCATTTTAGTAAAGCTACTACTAAGATTATTATTACAGCTGAGATTACTACCAAACAAAGCCGATTTAGTAAAATGCAAACCATGACTGAATAATTTAGTGTCACAGTATGCTGCATTCTTGGAAAATGGTACAGAATTCCAGGTCCTCTTAATTTCTGACTTCTTTTTATTCTGCAGGATCTTAATTCATCTATACTGTTCGAGAAGACAACATCAGAAAAACAGACTATCTATATGTACAAGCAATTATATTTCAAAATATGAATATACAGAATTGTTTGCCATCAGCTGCAGAAGTGAATTAAAATTCACATTTGCCAAAATTCAATAATTTCCTTACATGAATGTGAGTTTTAAATCTGTAGAGCTGTCAGTCAAAACATTATAAAAACATACACTTAATTTATGAAGTCATAGTGCATGAAGAATAAATAACTTGGAGAATTATTTATCAATCAAGGAAAAACATGTCAAGCATAAATAATGGAAACTTTTTATTTCTTCCATACAACATAAACCAAGTGCTCCCACTAATTAAGTCTATTGTTTGGTATAATCTCCTCTTTTAAAAGGATATTTCTCCATCAAGGTGGAATTAAAGACTTTCCAGCAAGTGAAATGCAATAAAAGGGTTCATTCCACTTCTGATAAACTTTTTTGAAGTCAAGCAGAAAACATTTCTATCATTTTGTTTCTGAGTATGGTTATGCTGCCTAAGTTCCTCCACTTAACGGAACTTTCTTATATATATATATATATAAAATATATAATTTACTTAGAAGTTTTTCTACATATAGCCTAACCACAAAAATCGGAATGGAACAGGAGTGACTCCAGAGTGGATCTGGATCCAAGAGCCAGTTTATGAGGTTAGAGAAGCGTACCTCAGAAATTGCTACAAGCTTATGTCAAGCTACAGCAGCTGCAATGTTGAAAGCCGAAGAATTCTCTCAGTGAAGTTTGAAAGGAAACAAAAATAGCAGAGTATTAACAGTTATCTAAACATAACCATGGATTTAACTAGCACTTCTTTGAAAGAACAAAGAAGCACTCAAATGTAACTATAGTACACTGTGTTCATTTATGCTATTACTGATGATGTGCTCAAAGTGAATCTATATTTTGAATGTCTTATACTTTGATCTTAATATCTGGTTTTACTGCATATTCAAATAACATAATTTCTTTAAGTGATTTTTCTTTCTCTTTGTTCTTTTTTTAAATCCTATTTTAAAATGTGTTTTATGTATCTGATAAAAAGTAATCTTGAAAATATGAGTCGATAATTCCTCTTGATGAGAAATAAAATTTTTCACCATTTAAAACTCTCTTTAAAATTATTGGAGGTGCGGGGTTTCTTCTAGCCATGGGAAAAAATTATCATTATTTTCTTCTCATCTGTACTTCAATTAATAAGAATTAAGTTCATTTAGTTCAAACATTTAGGAAAATGACTTCTCTTACCTTGTAAGGTCATTAATAGTTTAATACTCACATTTTCTAGTTTATTTGTTTAGTTCATTTAAATTTTATATTTTTATTCTGTTATTCACAACATGGATGGTAATATCAGAAGAGATGAATTCTAGGATAAATCTTAAAATAGAGTGGTAAATGTAAATAACTTGTTCAGCATACCTTAAGGTGAACCATGAGTATTACATTTAAGGCATGCAGTTCAACTGTGTACAAGAAACTAACAAATCAGTTATTATACTTCTAATCAAAAAAACCTGGAAACGCTTGGACATGGTGAGAATGTTACCGACTAAAAAGCTGAATATTGGTCTAGCTTTTCAAATCATTGAACTATGATAACTCTGTTTACAGAAAGAAAATGATAGAGTGACAGAAGTTTGGGAAGCTCCTTCAGGGGATTTCTGTATCAGAGGCACCGATATAGTAATGAATCATTATGACAGCATCATAAACAACGACATGCAGAAACTTTGGCTGATTCACTGAAGCATTTGTTACAAATTTGAAAATTTCATAACCATGGGATACAGGCATAAGGAAATCTATGCATATACTGCTGTACAAAGAAAGAAAGTCTGTTCAGCAAAGCTGTTGAAAGTTTTTATCATTCTGTATGTGGCAAACCAAAGGGACAAGTTCCTGTGAAAACAAAAATGTTAATGTTGTCTCATAGAGATCCTAGGCCATTCTCCAAGTCTTACCAAATACAAAAGAAATTTTACAATAAATAGCATTTTTGGTGATAACAAGTATTATCTACTTGTTTATCTATGTATAAACTACGGTAAATAGAGTCAGTTTTAATTTTAAGACATCTCTTATCGCATGACTATAAAAATATTAAACTATGGTAAATAGAGTCAGATTTTAAGACATCTCATAAGGCATGATTATTAAAAAAACTGTAAGTACATGCCTACTCAAATAAATACCTTATTTCTGTATCCCAGAAATATTGTAGACAACATTCTTGAAAGTACCCAGTTATTTTTCTTATTGCTATTATGTATGTCTAGTGACATGGTATTTTCCTTTGAGACTGAGTACTTGAATTTTTTTACTAAAGAACTCAAAGTACATGTAAACTGAAAAATATTCTATTGGAAGTGATAGTACCTTACAAACTCAAATTTCGTAACTAAAACTATGTGGAAGAATAGTTCTCAGTTTGGTGTTACAAATATGTTATTCCACTGAAAGTCAGAGACAAGAAATATGTATTTTTGGTAGTTATATAATCATTTTCAGTTAAACATTATACAAAATTTAGCAGCATACTTGAGTTATTTGGTGAAGATTTGGATGACTATAACCAAAAGCTTTAATTGTTAAGATTGTTATTATAATAATTAATGAAAAATTACTTTTGGAAATACTGTTAGCAGGGCTAAGTTATTCTCTTGTACAGGCTACTATAATGCCAACAAAAACCCACAGTGGGATTTATTTTGCTATATGGAGTAGCTGTTTGTGGCACCCTTGCTCCTGAAATCAGTTTAGCTTTCTGAACTGCTCTTTTCAGTTAATTTTGGAGTATTTTGAAACCACATTTGCTTCTTCAAATTGGAATCCCCTGATGAAATTTGGCATGTGGTAGAATATGAAGATTTATGGTAGTATAACTCACTAAAGAAAGACTTATGTAGACATAAATTATGTCAAAGTAGCTGCAATTCCAGCTTAAGTAATGATGCAGTCTCAAACTGTCCAAGCTGCACAGTACTTAGGATGTGATATTAAAAACTTTGCCCAATTAACCAATGTATCTGCTTGGTCAGAAAAAAAAAAACCCTAAAACCAAAAACAAATGACCAACCCAAACCTGTTTTGCTTCTCAGGGAGACTGATTAACGGCGTGGTTGGCACAATTATCAAGAGACAGGAAAAAACAAACTAGAATTTTCTGATTGTTATTTTTTGCTAAGTCTCACTCAAATTACAGCAAACAGCTAGAAGGCTTTTCTGTTGTCATTACTGATATCCTCTCAGCCCCACAGCCATGTGGCTCTGTCATGCAGTAGGGTAGTAAGAAGATAATGAGGAGGATAAGGCTCTTCAGAAATCCATGCCAGCTTGTATTAAAATGGAGACCAGGCACTGTAATTGATACTGCTCTGTGTCCTACTGTATGTCGATTCCTTCTAATTGTTTTCCAGTATTTTCTTAGGAAAGTGGCTATGATTACCTCAGTATTTTTGGTGTTACAAAACACATAAAATAGACCTGGAAAGGAACTTGAGGTGTCATGTAATTGCATTCTGTGCCCTAGGACAGAATCAGCTGCAGACGAGGTATCCCTAACTCATTTACTTTATCTGTTTTTTAGGAAGATGTCAATTATATGGATTCTAAAAGCTCCTTGGACAATGTATTACAAAGCTTAATTACCCTTAACAATAGATAAAACCTTATTTTTTTTACATCTAACTTAAATATCCCTCCTTGTAAATTAAGCCTATTATTTCTGGGCCAATGGAACAAAGAACAATTAATTGTCTTCCTTTTTCCAATAGCTTTTTATTTATGTGAAAGCTGTTACCTTGTCTCAAGGTCTTTAAATTTTCCTGAACACAGGAAGTAATATAAGAAAATAGAGCTATGGGGCACATTAAAAAGTAAATTGTTGAGCAAGTGGTGAAGATATTTTGGAGTAAGAAATAAATTTTCTATGCATTCACTGTGCTTGACTAAATAGTTTATTGATATGAAGGGTTAGTAGGTCAAAAATTATATATATGCATAGATACGTCAAGGCAGATTCAATTGTATTTTACTAAATTACTAAATATATTACAGAAAGTCTATCCTCTGTAGAAATCTTCTATCAGATTGACGTAATTTGTGATGATGAAAGGATACACTGGTTGATTTTATTATAGTTCCATTATTAGTTGTATTTCATACGAGAGAGACTAAGTTTAAGAATACGAATTGAGAGACAGGTTAAAAGGAAGGATTTTGTTCTATTGCTCAGATGGCAATAATTCTTAGAATTATTTGAATTCTTCAAATAGAAGTAGGTTTTAATTTTCCAGTACTAAAATATGTTGTCAGCAACATCGTGTTTTTAAAAGCTTTTTACCTGAGTAAAAATTATTCTTAGTTTATGAGGAAGATTTTTAAAATGCTTAAAGTGTTTTTAAAAATATATTTATAAAAAAAAAAAAACATCATGGAAAGGCTTTACTTGTTGACTGGTTCTTCAAAAAACAATTTTTTTGAACTGTTAGGTTTTTTATTTCAGCTTTGAAATCATGTGTATATCCAATACATTGTTTACCTTCTCTTTCTATATCTCCCTGAACAGAAGTAGAAACAAAATATTCAAGAAAAAGCTTTCAAAAGTCATATCAGAAAAGCTGAGACAAAAACCCAGACCTGAACAATAAGCAAACCAAACAAATCTAAAGTAGAAGAGTCATAATAACCCTTCCTTTGTTTTTCCTCAATTGTAATTGCAAATTTGCCTCCTGTTATTTTTTCTTTTTTTTCTTGTGAGTCCTTTTACTCAGAGTTTGAATTAAAAAGTGGGAGAGGCACAAAGTTTTTTCTTCAGACTTCGATGTTTATTACTTCTTATCTATAACACGGCTGCACAGCAGCAGCTTCTAAGTTAACAAGGTGGAAAAAGGCAGAAAATGGCGAAGAGTTCTCACTTCCAAGGTCATTTATATCTCAAATTATCCAATTAAAAAATGCCAACTAATTTATT
>VXBT01010402.1:265581-301034 GCA_013400235.1 Oriolus oriolus
ACTACTAAATTTCTACATTTCTACATATTCCACCCAGTGACATAATTTTAATTACACAGCAATAATCTCAGTGTTATCACACAATTTAGGACGTTTTTCCCGAGGTCTCAGGTCAAATGGAGTGTGCTTTTGAAGATCATTGCTTGTCAGCACTGAAAGGCTGAAACTCTCAGAACCTAGGGTTCCAACATGTAATGAAAAATAAAGAACACAATGTACTTAGAATTAGCATTGATATCACAGGCAAAGTTGGTTTTTAATCACCTCACACAGCATAGTTTGATTTGATTACCTTTTCTACCCTTAAAATTACAAAAAACAGGGATTGGGACACACCCCAGGTCATTAATATGAACCAGAAAACTTTTTTTTCCCTGAAATCATGCTTTCACTTTGTAAGTGTGAAGTCACTATCATATTCACTGTATTTTAATGTACTTTTCTCCTTTATTTTTATTAATAATCAGGATGACTGTAAAATCCTTTTTTCTTGCTGACGCTGTCAAGACTTTTCATACAGAGTTGATCACGCAAGTCTTACTCACTAAAATCAATCAAACTAACGACCCACTCCTTTAGAAATTCTTACTTTTTTTGATTGTTCACAACTGAATTTAGTATGTGTCATTACTGAAAAAAAAAAGGAGAGAAAACATAGATGAGAAAAGCCTTCGTATCTGATTGAACAGTAGAAAATTTAGCTCAAAGACAATAAAATAGCAGCATGATGTCAACATTCTTGGGCTTACTGTTGTGTGCAGTAGAAGGCATAACTGAACTTCATTACAGATGGTGCTTTTTTGAATTGTTCTTTTCCAGTTTATTTATCTTTTTGTCTGTTTGTTTAACAGAACTTCAATGCAAACTGACATGCAGCTTCATCGGCTAGCTATGAATGTAGAAATAGTTAAGTGTTTCTGAGCTAAAAATGGTGGAACTTCTAAGGAACTGAAATTCTGCTAAGGACACACGAGTTTCTCTTTGCCTAAATCACATCTGAGTTTGACCCCAAGACTTTTCATCCATAAAAAAATGCTTTCATTTGATCTGCAGGCTGTTACAACTCCCCATCCTAACAAAGAAGAGCTATGTGTGAGGTACATGTTAAGACATGAAACTGCAATTCAAAGGAATTCTGAATATGAATCCCAACGCACTGTGGCAGTGCTTAAAAACCCCTGTTCTAGAAAAGGGGAAATGGTAGGATTTGTGATTTTCTTTAAACCAAGATCTAAAGCAAAACATGTTGGCTTCTCTCAAGAGGCTTCATTCTCCCATACTTGGAGGAATTGATGGTTATAAAACGTCATTGAGGACAGGAAGTGTGGCCAGAGTGCACTCATCAGGAAAATACATACAATGGTATTTGTACTCCTGGTCCCAAAGTAGAGTAAGAAGAGAAAAAATAACACATGGGAAGCATTTATTTATTGCTCTGTTTCCAGACTTAACGCATAAATCAGTGAGCACGGCACATCAATAAGAGATAGAAATCATTAAAGGTGTGATTATAATCAGATGGGGAACCGTGAAAACTCTACATGGTACTTCATACTGCCTTGCCTTCAAAGGCATCCCTATCAAGTTTCCTTCTGTTTGATGAATCTAGCTGCTGAGCCTGTATTTCTCACTTGCAATTTCAGCTTTGTTAGTTTTTATTCATAATCTACACAAGGCTGGCAGCTGAGTGAAGGATATGTTAAGCATGTACTAACTTCCCCTTCCTCATATGTCTTGGTCTGGAGCACAGTCCTTAAAAACAAATGTGTCTTGTCACCTAATTGTGATCAATTACGCAAAGCCTTTGTTTTGTCATTTACTACAGGAAATAACTGATTTATTCTAGTCTTCAAACACGATATAATTATTAAACCAGAACTGGTGAAAGGCAAACAAATGCAGGACTAAGGAATATAAAGAAGAAACGTATTACATTCACACAGTGATTTTTACAACTTTTAAGTTATTTCAGCTTCTGGTCACCCACAGGTTTATCACAACCAGAGCAAAAGTATAGGGGCTGTTATAAACTACTCAGATCTGTTATGGAAATGAGATAATAAATTTACTGAGAACTTTATAAAATACCCTAAGCAAAAGGGGGACAGCACTGGGAGTTCAGCTTGGTGCCAGGGGCTCAGCTCACAAAATGGTGGTCTGGCCTTTTATACCTTTGAAATTGCATCAGACTGATGCATATTAATTTATGATTTTACGTAGCCGCGCCCCTGTGTCAATCTTCTGGGAGCCCGCGCTTTTCTGTCCCTGTGGCAATCGGGGTTCTCACTGGTTGGGGTCCCTATTCCTTACATGGTGGTGCCTCTGAGGCCGGGCCGGCAACAGCCCGCTCCCTGCTGAAAGCCCCACAGAACTGACACCACCACACAAACCACCCAGCCCCCACCAAGCCAACTCACACAACCCAACCACCCCAACAACATTAAACCTTTCAACATATACTATCCCCTTGATATTTCCTTAGGATAATATCATAACATGCAACATCCTACAATATTTTGATTCATAATTTAACTTATAATATGATTTACAATTAATACAACATATGGTGAAAGCCAACCTTAAAAATCCATTCATAACATGGGCCATGAAGTTTGGAAAGGTTAAGAATCAGGCATACTATGTGTTTTTTGTTTAGTCTAATTCCAGTGTGATGCAATGTGGTCCCGTGGCAGTGTCCCTCAGATCAAGGGAGGCAAAAGGGGCACAAGTTATACACGCAGATGTTGTTCACAGATGGCTGTGAAACTTTGTCATGGCACTTGCCTGGATGGGAAATATCCATGGTAAGTGTTGGACAGTCAAGTGCAGATGTAATTACAGTTCTTCCTTCTGGAGCTGTAAGGGATGCGGGTGTCCCAGCACTGGTGGCAGGGGCTGTGTGAGGGGAGGCCGGGCTGCCCCAGCCGGCCCCAGCCGGCTCCAGCCGGATCCAGTCAGATCCAGCCACCCACTGCGGGGCGCGGCTGAGCCCACGGCCGGGGCAGGGGCACCACGGGGATCATGTGTGTAGGAGTGACACAGGGAAATAGGGGGAGTAAATAAGAGTGAGAAGCAACAGAGGGAACAGCAAGGTGAGGAAAGAAGAAGGAACAAAAAGTCAGTGGTGGAGAGTTCTGGAGGAGTGGAAGAGAGGAGAACGGACATGCAGAGGGAAACTTCTGCCTCCTGAGAACAGCACACCTTGTGCCACTGGTTGCTTGATGGAGGGACTGAGTGTTACTTGAAGTGATATAAAAGGAGAAGCGGTACCTGAGGTGATGTGGAGCCTGGGAAAAGAGGAGAAAAGGTGCTTTCCCCAGCTGTCAAATATTTATTTCTTTTTTTCTTGTTTTTTTCTTTGATTTCAAATACATGAATCAATAATTAAACATTTATATTAATTAGCAACAAATGAAGTTAATTCCCCAAAGCTGAATCTGTTCTGTCCATGACAGTAACTGGTACTTGTCTTCTGTCTTTATTCCATCTCTTTACCTCAATCCAGATGGTTTCTCGTTCTTGTTCTCCTGTTTTGTCCCCTGCCTCACTGAACAGAGGAGTGAGAAGCAGCTGGGTGAGAGTTCGGCTTTTAACCAAGGCTTACCCACCACAAGCACAATTTTTTTACCTGTGTATGGTGCTAATAAGCAGCAAAATAAAGTAATTTGTGTGTAAATATTGATATATTTTTATATGCATTTATATATGCTGTATACAGTTAAGGAAAAATTAGAATGTTAATCTCAGTTTCTTAAATCCACAGGACAGTTTTACAAATACTGCTACAAACAAAACTAATTTATTTATGTTTTATTAGCACCAATGGAGGAAAGCAGTAACAAGTATTGTATCTGAGAAAGAAGATAAATTGCAGTTTGTTTGTTTTTTTACAGATAGTCTAGATTAGATGGTTGAGGCTTATGGTATTAAAGACCTTGTGAGAAATATCACCTCGCTTCTCTGATGATATCTTCTCAACAAATATTACTTCAGTTTGGATAATTCCAATGTTTGCTTCTTTCCTGCTAGAAAGATGATATCTTTTATTCCTAAACCAATATTTATAACTATGAACAACATTAAGAAAAGTTATCACTTGTTCAATATAAATTGAATTTATGTTGATTGTGGATGTACTTAAGTCCAAAGTTTGTCACAGTACTAGCTGTAAGCATACTTTCTAGTAAAGCAAAAGATAAACTTGGAAGCAATTGTAAAAGCAAATGAAACCTTGTTGGTGATTGAAACACCGACTTCGCTGGGTGCATGCAAAGCCAAATTTTATTGTACAAGGCACATTTTTATATACTGTTACTGATGCCTTTGGTTTTAACTCTTATATTTTTCAAATTCTGTACTGCTTAGTGTATGACTCTGAAGTTTCTTGCAGCCTGTTAGCTGCTGTTCTCTCATGCTAAGATAGACATAACAAAGACTCTCCAGGCTTGCTCTTTAAGGACACCCAGACTGTCCTAGGCCCAAAATGTGTAAGTCAGCATCTTGAGAAGGGGGAGGCAAGCTGAGGGGTGGTTACATCTTTAGCTAAAGTTTAATTGGTGAATTTATGCTGATATGCAAATGGACCAAACCTATAACAGTGTGAAGAATTCGTGACTTGTTGTCCACCTTGGGTGTAGCCTTTGGCCAGCCCAGGGCGTACCTCTGAAGGCCTTTCGAATAAATATCCACCTTTATTCCCTTACCCCTGTCTAGTCTCTGTTTCCAGGTTGGCCTCTCAGGGCATCATTACAAACCAACAGTTCAGCAGCTACAAACTCCAGCTTCTAGGGTTATATGGTTTACATCTCCAAGGGCTACAGAGCACAATCTCCCGTTAATTATCCTACTCTTTGTCTCGCCTCCTGCTCTTTGTTTCACCTCTGCCAGACATGGCCCTCCCATCTCTCCCAAGGCCTCACACCAACCAAAGCCATTCTGTGTGGTGACACTCTGAATCCCTACAAAAACTAAACATTATATCATTGTGTTTATTGTCATAAGGACATATACGTCATGGAAAGAAATATTGCGCAGAACACTGAAATATTTTTTGACTACACACTGTTTAAATTCTGGAATGTAATTGAAGTATTTCTTAATTCTTTCTAACTTAAAAAATAACAACTAAAAAATCTGTTTCTAGAGAACACTGCTGTGCATTGCAGGAAAAAAGAAGTCTTCCAAAATACTACACACATATTTACTAATCAGAATTCCTTTTTGAATTTAAGTCTTCAACTGCATGAATATGCCTGGATATATTTTTTGCTTTAAGGTCATAGAAAGCAAGATTAGGTGACTCTTCTCAGCAATCACTTGACAATTGGAATATGCTGAATTAGCAAAATATTATTCAAAGCTTTTGCTTGGATATGTAAGATACCACATTATGAATAGTTTTAATCTGACCTGTTTCATGCATGGTATTGGTAAGTCATTGCAGAATACAGAAGATGCATTTGAAAGACTTCGTAGTCTTTGTATTGTAGTTTCCAAAATCTTCCAACATACTAAGTCCGTAAAGTTAGTACTGCAATTCCAAGTTATTGAATTGAAGAATCCATCCCCATTCAATTTATACTTAAAAAGCAAGACCCAGAAATGTCACGTTTCATGCACCCCCTCAATACAAAATTCAAAACTTCACCTAGGATGAGACCTGTCCTTTCCCTAAGGGAAAAAAATTAAGTTCGACAAAGAAAATGAAAGCTTCAGGAAAAGTTTTGTGGTAGTTAAAAACTGCTCTGCAGTCAGTCTATAACTATGAACATCAGTGCCATAAAACTATTTGACATATCTGTATGATAGAAGAAAAGAAAAAAAATAGTGAATGAGTGAATGCAGGGGTAACGCTCTGCACTACTGAGTGTTAAAAAAGCTTACCAGTTCCAATTCCTAATGATCTTCAAATATGTTTTGATAAGGACACACACACATTGAAAAAAAAAAAAAGTGAAAGGAGTATTCTGAAATAAAAATAGAGCAGTTATGTAGAAAAAAATAATCTATTGCGTTCTAGGAAGTTTGAGATTTCCACTAAATAGAAGTGCCTGCTTGCTTTGGAAATGACAGTGCTGCCTCAAAAGGTGAAGAGCCATCTTCCATCTGCCCTTTTCAAGTTCTTGATTCAAGACATACTAAATGTACTCCTTCCAAATGACATGTGCTTTAGTGTGAAATATTACAATTACAGATCATCATATTGCTACTTGTATTTGCAAACATATCAGAAAATGTTGCAGTGTCTCTTTAACAACGACATGGAGTCCACAGTGAATAAGGCAAAGCAAATGAATTATTTATTAACATAGAGAATGGCTCTGTGAATGTAGCTTGCTTCTGATATTCACAGAAAGCTGCAGGAGGTAACTCGACCTCGAGCTTAGCCACCTACCAAACCCATTGGTCAACTCCTCAAAACATTCATCCTAAAATATCTCTTAAGAAATCCAAAACAAAGTACACAGCTGCACGATACTAATTAGTTTACAAAAACTCCTAGAACTGTTTCTAATAGTTTTGCTTGGGAAAAAAGAGAGAAGGAGAGAAATCTCACAGAAGTGCTGGGAAAGTTAGAAGGTTTCCCTGTTAACAGCTTTTTTAGCAGTCACAAGAAAACTTGTCTAATAGATGAAGGCATGTAACTGTTATCGACTCCTGGTTAATACCACATGAAAAAGTATGCCAAGTTCTCTGAGTGGCTAGTTCATCTCAAAATTTGTCTTGTGCCTACTGCAACATTCTGGAACTGGAAACAAGTTCTATGAATAGCCCTTTACCTTTATAAAGGAAATAATTTATTCCCTTAGATTAGAAAACATAATGAAAAACAAATTAAGAAAAGTTTCCCATTCTCCACTCGCAGTACACCCTTATCACTCATGGGAATGCTGAAGTTACTGAGGACATGCCCTGTTTCAGTTTTCTTAAAACTAGTGTTAGGTAGTCTGTTCTTGGAAAGTAAATCTAAGTGACATTGCGGGCAACTCACACAAGCCAGTGACTGTCAAAAGTACTTAAGCTGTTAAAAGTTGCAAAAGCTAAGTGAAGAGAGAATAACATGGAGTAACATTATAATACTGTTATGTTCATTGATTTTACGTCATTACCTGAATAGTAAATAAAGCTATATTTTTCAAATTTATGACTAATGTCCAGCAAAGTACAAGAAAAGCACTAGAATCATGAGAGAGGGAATTAAACTAAGAAACTCGGTGTGAAATTTAGATTCTAATGGGCATTTGACAAAATCTTTCTAGAGAGGCAGAATCATCTGAAACAATATAGATATCTATTTATCCTTTACCCAAGAGCAAAAGAATTTTTATTGCATTTAATATCTCCCTACTCAGACAAGATAGTGTTCATTCAAATAACTAGAATACCGGTCCATTTATTCATATTAGTTTATATTTTTTGAATATTTAAAGTGTTATTATTTTCTCTCCTAGAAAATGCAAGTCTTTTTTCCCTTATTTCATAAAAATATTTTTAGCAAAATTATACTGTCTAATATAAAGCTAGCATCATAGTGATAATGATTGTATAAAATCAACTTTACATCCATTATTTCTAAGAAAATATTAATACATTAATTTTTATGTTTGAAGCTTTTGCTCATTTGTTCATTCATTCAATTTGGCTTTAATATTTTTTTTTCTCACTTTGAATATAGGAAGAAAAGCTGAAAATTTTTTCATACTTTTCTTGCCTAAACAAAAGTGCAGATGGTGAGACCCAGAGAGAGATTTTATGTAAATGTTTTTCCACAGTTTATAACATGGAATAGTAGTTTATTTTCTAGTTGTTAAAAAAAACCCAAAAGTTATTGCTTAGGTTATTAACTCTAAAGATGTTCATTATTTAAGTACTACAACAGTAATTATGATTTTTATGTGAATATTTCTTATTTTATAAGAGCTGAAGCAAATTTAATGGTATAAATAAATGTGTGAATTACTGAAACAGAAGACACACTGTGCAAATCAATTTATTTTAAATATGGAAGGCGAATTTGATCAGAAAGACAGTTGAAGAAGTGGCCATTTCAGAAAGCTGTTAAAGGCCAAACATACATTAGAGAGATGACTGTTATTTTTGATCATTGTTCTTGGAGTCACTTCACCAGAGCTCAGGTGATTGTATATTTTAGAATTGTTAATTAAAAAAACCCATCAAATAGTTGCAAATAGACCAACCTTTGTCAAGCACACTATCAGCCAAGGAGTGGAGATTTATTTCTGAACCGGGTTTGGAGGTTTTGGTTCTCACAGCAAGAACATCAGCTGGAGGAAGGGCCTGCGTGGAGAACTGTGCTTAGACAGACCAAAATTATTTCTCTGAAATGAGGCTGGCTTTTTGTTTACCCACATGCTTCCAATCTAGTACAGACCAAATAAAAATCTTGGCACAAAATTTTGGAAGAAACAAAGGAACAAAAATAAAATTTTTGTTTTGCCCTAGGATCCAGTGGGACTCAGACGCAACCCATCAGGCCTGGCCTGATCTCTGCCTGCATGAGTTTAAATGTAAATATTAAACATTTCTTGCATCAGGTCAGACTGTGCCAAGCAGGAGCTTGAACATGTGTAGTTACTCTAGAAACTAGTGGACAGCTTTTATGGGATTACCTCCAGTAATTCTCCAGTAACTTGCTGAATACGAAAACCATTACACTCTCTCTTAGTTTCTTATCTGCAGAAACACACTTAACCATGTTTATTTATTTGCCTGGTGAAAGTTTTGTGTGGATAATACACTGAAAACTTGCAGAGTGGCCCAGGTCAATTTTAAACCTGAATCTGTTACAGAACCTAAGATAGCTAAAGTTTTCTTCCATGAAAAATTTCATAGAAACATGCAATTTTCATGGCAGACAGGTAAAAAAGTTGGGAGCTAAAAACAAGGGAATAACCTTCTGCAACAGATGTTAGATGTGAGACTTACCTAGGGAATGGATGACCAGTATCAAACCTTGCTGCTTACTACTACATTGAAAGTAGTCACCCACTTAATACAGGCATAGTCTATTGGCCTTCTGTTAGTTTTTTAATGAAAATAAATCACAAATAAATTACAATAAATTTTATTCAAGAAAAGAAATAAATATAGAATCTTGAAAGCTTTTCTAAGAAGAGTTTTTTTCTGACTTAGTAGGTTGATGATTGTCTTCTAAATCCATAACTGGATACTGCACATTACCTTGTAAGAGCAAATATACCTTCACTAAGGACCCTTCTTGGGAACAGTTAGTCTGTAACTGCTCTTGAATTTAGAATGCTGAGTGACCTGAGGCTGAATGGAACTGGGAAAAAAAAAGGGAGAAAAAGAATTATACTTTAAAAATAGCATTGGTACCAATAATACCGAAAGAATACTTTTACAGGACAAAAATGTATTCAGAATACTTCAACTTAGATAGGAGACTATATAAAGGTTGATAAAAGTAAAATAAAATAGTTCAAATATTTAAATAATGAGATTCTTGTAATTCAGTTTCTGAAGAAGAGATAAGAATATAAAATATAAATTCCTCTATGTATATAGATAAGATACAGAAGTATAGATATTCATATGACTCATGTAGGCAAATGCTTGGAGTATATTACCAAGTAAAAGGATAGTGGAAATGGAACACAATCATTTTTACCAAGCTAAGGTGATAATTTGAAAGAGAACTGATCCAAATCTATAACCATTACATAATTATTTATTAAAAAACACATTGTGTATTCAATGAAAAAAAAACAAAGAAAAAAACCAAACTCAACTTTTAATGTTTGATTAACGAAAATTTTGTGGCATTGTAATTTGTAACGAGAGTTTACATAGACAATCTTAACTTCTCAAGGGTCTGAGATGATCAGAATCTAAACCAAACAAGAAGGATTCAAGTAACTTTTCTCTTAGTAGCTACTTATTTTAAAATATGAAGGTAAAGCCCAAACATCAGTTCTTTTGCAAGGTCTCTATGACAACAGTAAACTCCACTAAATTCTGAAGTACTTCAAACAAAGCATTTTTTTAATGATTTCCAGCTCTTCAAAGAATAAGCCTTTCCTGACCTGAAAGCTCTCAGAAAGCTTTCATAAAGTAAACTAGCCAGTTTTTCAGGGAGCCTCTGGCAGGAGAATGTGGTTAAAAGGGGTCACCTTCAAAATATGGAAAAATACAAAATCAGTTTCAGGTGCAAGAAAATATTCCAAAAATCCCTTAACTTGTTAAATCTGTGTGTAGAAATTCGTCTCCCTTTCACAGTAACTCTCTCACCCACTCAGAAATAAGGAATATTTACATGGTAATGAAGTAGAAATAGTTTCCCCAAGGCATTCTCAAGAATATTCTTTAAGCAGTGTGAATTTTCAGAAAACAATTTCTCAGTCAGAATAAGGGTTGTCCCATATTTGTACACCTGACAAGTTTTTAAAATAAAACAGTATCTGGAAATGAATGTTGAAAATCCACATAGATGGCAAGTGAATAAGCCTAATATAATTTCAAAGCACAAATGTAAATATAAGTTCTACTGTCAAGTTAAGTGTCTGGGACTTGCAGAATAAAGTTTTCAAGGGTATCTCAGTAAGAAAAGTAAAATAAATTAGCCTTACATTCTTATGGCCGAAATTATCTAAATATGCCAGTAAGGGAGAGTGTGTGTGTGTAGAAACCCCTAGTATGAAAGAGATTTTCCTGGTAAAAGAAGAATTGAGAAAAGGCATTTAAAAGTACTATAAATTCCACTTGCAGGTGAGAATTATGTATTCCTTATTACCATATGTGCTCTTTTTATTCTTTGTGAGGCAGTCTCTCAGATAACAACAATAGAAACAAAACAAGAAAAGACCAGGAACCTTAAACCCCACTTGATACGAAATATACTAAAGATGTTTTGCCTGTGGAAACTCAAGGTGGATAAACAGCATAAATTAGTTTAAGAGAGGAGAGGCTACTGTTTGAGAGGTGTGATCCCTGCACAGGGCTATAGGGCAGGTCAGGAGAGAACCCTGCAGAGAAAAAAAGGTATCAGATCATTAGTTTGCATTGTTTCAAATCAGGGTAATTTAATTTCCTCTATTATGACTTATAGAAGTGCATATAAGAGAATTAGGACTTCTGTTCAATGGCAGGAAGGTTGGAACTAGAATGAACTGTAAGTTACCTTCCAACCTTGACCATTCTATGATTTAACGTACATTCCCTCTCAGCTATATGGAATCTCCCTTTAACTTTACCTATACGTGACTCTTTTGGCTGATAGATAAACGGGCTTAAATTAGTGTTTTATGTGGAAATGAACCCTGCAAAATTTTGAGTACATAAATGGTACTATTGAACTATTTCATAGATACTGATATAATTAAGACCCTCATATGCTGACTTTCAAAATATTTCTTTGCTTAAACGGATCACATCTGTAGAATATGAAAATATAAATTTCCTTTAAACAAAAAATATTTCAAACACTGAAACAACTGTTGGGTTGTGTTCGTTCTGTCACGGTAACATGGTACAGTATTCTATGTGCCACTTGCACTGGGCCCTTTTTAAATCTGGGTGGACTTTTTTGAAGGATCCTAACTTGTTGAGTGGGATCTATTGGTATGAACAAAAGAGCGATTATGTCTATTTCCCCCTAAAGAAATGAGAAAAGAAATTAATTAAAGTGATCTTTCTGTTTCCCTTTTATTGCGTAGTTTCAGACTTTGGAAGAAATCTTCTCTTTCCATTGACAATAATTACCAATATTAGCAAAAATCTCTGGAGAGGGCTTTTCTAATTGAAAAGACCACATTCATGTTGAAAGAAGGTCAGTTTCAGGTTTTTGGTGTTTGTTGGTTTGGGTTTTTTTATGAAAACATACATGTGTGGAATTCACTTGGAGAGCCTTTTTCTGTATGTCAAATGCAGTACCATAAATCATGGTGTTATTCTTCTAAAATGGATAGAACTATTGTTTATCTTAATTTTGTGACAAAATGAAATATACTGTGTAGCATGGAGTGTATTAAGATAATGATAAATTATGCATGCTGAAGGGAAGGAAGTGGGATAGTATGAGGTACAGTTCTTTGTACGGACTCAGAAAAAAAGAGACCAAATTAAATGATTTCCCAGTCATATTTAAAATACAGATCTCTGTGACAGTGTCTCCCTGGAATGATACTGGCTTGGTTCCTAATCAATGGAGACCGTTGGTATCTGATTGATGTACTAATCTCATTCTTGTGAAATTGGTTTTAATTTGCTGAGGATTTAATTGCATTTATTGTATGATTAATTGTGGCAGGGTGCTTGGAGCTCTGGACAGGCTTTTGTAGTAATTTACATCTGATTAAAAGAAAAATAAATTAATAATATTTTAGGAACTCAAAACAATTCTTGTAATCTGGGGGAAAGATTATATCTCCACTCTAGGAAGGCTCTTCTGTAAAAGAGACATGAGGCTCCCAGAGCATATCTATTGGAAGGCAACAAATATGATTAGGGGACTGGAGAAAATCTCTTATGAGAAAAGGTTGAGAGTTTTGGGCCTGTTCAGTCTTGAGAAGAAAATACTGAAAGGGGACTTCATCAATGTCAATAAATATCTGAAGAGAGTGTGACAAGAGGGTGTTTCCAGGCTGTGCTCAGTGGTGCCAAGCAATAGGACAAGAGGACACAGGCAGAAACTGATGCACAGGAAGTTCCACCTGAATATGAGGAAAAACTTCTTTACTGTGCAGGTGACTGAGCACTGGAACAGATTGCCCAGCGAGGTTGTGGAGTTCTTGAATACCTCTCTGGAGGTATTGAAGAACAATCTGGACACAATCCTGTGCCATGTGCTCTAGGATGCCCCTGCTTGAGCAGAGAGGCTGTAACAGATGACCCACTGTGGTCTACTGTCGTCTCTTCCACCCTTACCCATTCTGTGATATACATTGTTAAAGAATAATTTTTAAATTATTTTTTTAGTGCAAAGGCAGTAGCAAAGTTTGTGTTGAAATATTTGCTGCAGAAAAGCTATTGCTACTTAGCAATCAATGAACTTGCATAATGTTTTCAGGAGCCTTATGCTTTCCTAGTCTTCCTTCTACATATTTATTAGTCTTCCAGTACTTTAAATTGTCTTTAGGTGGAATGACTCTGCCAAATCAAACATGAATTCACAAATATGCATATGGCATCAGAACTGGCTGGGATGGGGTTAACATTTCTCACAGCAGTTCATATAGTACTGTGCTTTGTATTTGTAGCTGAGATGACGTTGCTAACACACTGGTGTTTCAGCAATCGCTGAGTAGTGCTTGTGCAGCATCTAGGCTGTCACACACACACTTGTACACACATATACACACAGTCATAGGCAAGTAGGTGGTGGGGCAAAAGTCTGGGCGAGAACATGACTGGGACAGTTGAGCCAAACTGACTGATCCCATTCCATATGATAACATTCTCAGCAATAAAAGCTAAGGGAAAGGAGTGAGAGGAGGATCACAGGGCATTTCGTTGCTAAGGTGTTGGTCTTCTGAAGAAACTGATACATGTACTGAATACATACTCACCAGAAAGTGTAATGTCTCCTTCTGATGGGAAGTAGGTAATAAATCTTTTCCTTTCTTTTTGGCTTTGCTTCTGTGGCAGCTTTTGTTTCCTTATATTAAACTGTCTTTATCTTGCCCATGAGTTTTTCATCTTATTTTCTCACTTTCTCCTGCTGAGGGCAGAGAGTGAGAGAGTGGCTTTGTGGGCATTTGACAGCCAAGGTTAATCCAACACATTAGTCAAAAAAACCCCAAAAATCCCAAAGTAATATCCATCTTTACTTCCTACATGAAATTCACAGACTTAGGATTACCTGTGATAACAAAAATTGAGCCCTTTGAGGACTAGTGGGCACAGACTGTCCGCCTACATTGTTCACTAAACACATAACCCTTTAAATCATCAGAAGCAGCCATTTATGGAGTTGGAAATCCACAGAATACTGTTCAAGATATGAAAATTAACTACGGGACTTTAAAATCCCTGCCATTTCCATTCTCTTGTGTCCTGGTTTAATCCAGCAGGCAGCTAAACACCACACAGCCACTGATTCTTCTGCCCTTCTGTGGGATGGGGCAAAAATTGGAAGGAACAAAAAGTAAAACTTACGGTTTGAGATAAAAATGGCTTCATAGAACAGAAAATGAAGGGAAAGAATAATTATGATAAAATAGGTAGACTATACAAAACAAGTGACGTACAATGCAATTGCCCACCACCCACCAACTGATGCCCAGCCCGTTCCCAAGCAGCAGGTCAGCAGGCCCTGGGTCAGCTTTTGCCATAGTTTATATGCTGAGGATGACATCATATGATTTGGAACATCCTTTTGGCCAGTTTGGGTCTGCTGCCCTGGCTGTGTCTCCTCCCAGCTTCTTGTGTACCCCAGCCTCCTCAGTGGTGGTATGGTGTGAAAACTGACCAGTCTTTGACTTAGTGTAAGCCCTGCTCAGCAACAACTGAAACATCAGTTTCATCAACATCATTCTCACCCTAAATGTAAAACACAGCACTGTACCAGTTACAAGAAGAAAATTAACTCTATCCCAGCTGAAACTAGGATATCTGGTCTGTTGCAATGTCTTCGAGGAAACCAATTTGTTTGTCAGTCTCACCTCCATTCTTTACCTGTGAACCCATTCTGACATCCAGATGAGACTGATTGTGTAATCTCTTCCCACTTGTATCAAATGAACTAATCAAATTTTTCAGTTATTTAAATATTTTCAGTCCAGTCAAATCTCATTTTGAATGAATACCAAGTCTTCATCAACCCTAAGAAAACTTAGTTTAAATATTTTTTTTAATTATCCCTTTACAAAATTAAATAGTACATACTTAATTTCAATACAAAAATATACAGAAACCCCTAGATGGATTCATAGAAATTCTGACAAGGAATACAATATTTACAATTATCATGCCATGTAAAGTCTCTGTACTGTTTGATTTTAGGTCCAAGGCACCTACAGTTTAATCTCTTGAATGCTAGAGACAGAATGCACTCAGTACAATAAACATATCTCAAATTTTCTTGTTACACTCATTCACTCAATTATTTTTCTTGTTAACTTTCCATAACTTTTGATTCACATTCTTTATTTTTTTTTTACATTTTTAATGAAAAATACACTGTGACACAATGTAAGGCTACAATTTTGCCCTTTCTTTTGTTTGTAAGAAGAGTTTGACAGGTCCCTCCTACAAATCTCTTTGATATGGGTTGCAGATCACATTTGTAACTGAAATCATTCTTCCAGTGTTCTATCCTGGTGTTATAATATGTATGGACATCACACGTAGAGTTAAAATAAGAGGGTAACAAAGACACTTCACTTTGGTGACAGTTCCCTCCTAAACCCCTTTAAAAAAAATCATACTGAAAAAGCAAAAAAAAACCCCAACCAACAAACAAAAAGAACCCCACAAAAATATCAAAAACATAGGACAAAAAAGACTCTCAACAGAAACTATGAAGAAATGAATACAATAGTAAGTAAAGAATTCAGGTTTTTTTTTTCTTCAAATACCCACTGTCTTCCATGTATTTAATTTTAAAATCAGTTTTATTATAACTTTCTTTTTTCTGCTAACTTTTTATATTATGGCGTTTTTTTCTTTAGCCAGATTTTACCATAAAGTCTTCTTGCTTTTTAAAATGGTCCTTTTGCACAGCATTATCATAAGTCTTTAACAGGGTATTAGTTCATGCTTGGGCTCTTCCCTAGTCTCTAACATCCAACCTGTTCAAAGTGAGGTGGATGCTTTGTCATAATGGCAAAAAGACATCTTTTCTATGGGTCCATCACACTAGCAACTTTGTGAATCATTTCTCATCTTGATCATCTAAAATATTGTTTCCACTTACCTTCATGAAATGTGACTATGCCTTCCTGATAGGTAGCCAAAAACCTAATACAAAGCTTTCTTCCTAGTCTGTCACTTTAATTTTGTAACTCTTCTTCTACACTGTTCTATTGGATGTTTTTCGGACAGAGGAATAGAAATCATCCCAGTCAAGGATCTTACAGACTATATCAGCTCCCAGTTACTATCCAATATCAAGAGGATGATTCTTGTTTATGACTAGCAGTTTAGTCTAGCTTCATGAACTTAGGCAAAAAAAAAGGAACAGTGATAATTATTATGAGACAGAAGCTACAAGAGTTCCAAAAGGAGGTGGAAAATTACTCTAACCTACTTTGCTGATGTTTTAACAAATTATTCCCAAAAGCACCTGCCAGCATATCACATAGACTAACACAGTAATAGGTTTGACTTTCCTTCTGACTAATTCAGTTTTCATGAAATGGGAATTAAGCCATAAGAAATATGCAAGCTCTTTGATAAGTAAAAATAGTTTAATCATCACCTACTTTTAAATCAACTGTGGCAGTACATGACCTATAAGATAATGTTTGCTGAAAAATGTTTCATTTTTTAAATATACTCTGTGAAATGGAAACTCTTCCTTTCTACTACCATCTTAGAGAAAAAAGAATTCCTGGAGGGATTGCTCTAGTTCTTTTTCCTGTCCATTATATATTTTTTATTAATATTATACATTTAATCACTTATTTAAACATTTTTTTTTCTTTTTCCCTTTACAGAGCTAATAGACTAGCATAAAGAACTAATGCCCTTTATCCACACAGGCAAAGTGCTAGTTGTTGACCATGATTATCTACTAGAAAATACTCAGGTGCTGGAGGTATTTTCCCCCTGAGATTTAAACTATCAAAAAATTATATCATCTCTGTACCAAAAAGAAAAAACAACTGAAAAAACACACCACCCAAACTTATGTCCCCAAAACTAGCCTGAAATCATAAGAAAACCCTGGCACCAAATTCACTACAAACACAGAATATAGACTTTTAGGTCATTTGTCATCCTGGTGACTGTACAAATAAGGTAATTTTAACAGAAGCAATTTAACAAAGAGCTACTGTTAGTTTAGGGAAACTAGTAATAATATTTAAATATTGAAAGGCAGTGGAGGAAAAAAACATCCTTACTGATTTTTCTTAAACAGAAAGAAAAAACCCTCTGCATTTTTTCTTTATTTTGGAAATCCTATAATCCTAGCACCACAGAATATCTCAGACTGGAAGGCATCCATAAGGATCATCAAGTTAACTGCCTGTTCCTCGCAGGACACTTTCAACTAAACCATATGACTAAGATTGTTGTCCAGACACTCCTTGAACTCTGACAGGCTTATTGCCATAACCACATTCCTGAGGAGTCTGTTCCAGTGACTGACCACCATCTGTCTCAGGGAAGAACCTTTCCTTAATGCCTGAATATGGATAGAGTAGATGATATCCTACTTGCGTTAATCTGTATAGATATTTTTCTTTTCTTAGCTGGATATGACTAACTAATGAAGATAGGTTTTATAGCACACAGAATGTTTTTCAAACTACTGTATTTAATTTTTAAAGGTTATCACTCCAGTAGCTATTCCAGATCTCAAAACTGACAAGCAGGCATCTGACCCATCTGCAGGAGAAAAATGCAATTTTCGTAAATGCTGGGAAAACACAATTTTTTTTTTTCCAAAAATGGTTGTTTTATGAATTACACATAAAGGGGTGTGTGATGGAATTGTCTTTTTCTCAGTCTTTAAAATTTAAAATCCTCATAACAATTCAATGTACTGTATTTATTAAGGGAACAATTATAGAATGAAAATTGCATATTTACTTTCAAGTGAATTCAGAAATTTTCATCAATCTCAACTTTCAGATAATTTGAGGACCAAGAGTTAAAAGTTCATATTTCGTTACACTAATTATTTTTAATAATTATATTCCTGCTACAGTACCAGAAAGGTATCCAGAGGGAGCTTTTATAACAAAAAAAGACAATGAGCATAATCCTGTAGTGGAAAGTGCTGTTCCACATTTATTATCACTCTCTGAATATAATTGTGAATCACTACATTGTTTCTATGCATGTGAAGTACACAAAAATTCGCAAGGCATCTGAAGTGCCACAATTTTAATTCAGCTCTTCCATACTACCTCAATAGTTTCCATACTCTTAGCTATTAAAAGGGGATAATCATTTTTTTATGTAATAAGCAGTCATTAGCCCATTAGGGCCTTCTTGTGCTGTAAAAAAATATGCTTTGTATTACATCTTGGGTATGTTGTAGCACTGAGACTAAACTGTTTTTTAAGGATGTGTCATAAACTTTGGCATAATCATTAGGTTCACTGACAGCATGTGTACACCATAGAGCTCTAAGGTCCAGGAAAGTAACTGGAATTTTAAACTTTTGCTTTTCATTTGCTAACTCATCAAAATTTTTTTTAAACATCAGATTCTTCTGACTCCTAATGAATAAGTCACTGTGTTTTATCTGACTGAAAGGTTGTCACAATTGAACCCCAGCCAGCAGCCAAACCCCACACAGCCACTCACTCACTGCCTCACCAGGGAAGGAAGTGGAAGGGTAATAGCTGGAAAATTTGTGGGTTGAGATAAAGGGAATTCAACAGGGAAAGAAAAAGCTGCACACACATGCAGAGGAAAACAAGGAATTAATTTGCTGTTTCCCATGGGCAGGCAGGTGTTCAGCCATCTTGAGGAGAGCAGGGCTCCATCCCATAACGGTTACTTCGGCAGAAAAATGTCATCACTCCAAACAACCCCCTTTCCCTTCTTCCCCCTCACTGTATATACCAAGCATGATGTCATATGGCATGGCATACCCTTTCGGTCACTTCGGGTCAGCTGTCCTGTCTGTGTTTCCTCCCAGCTTTCCATGCATGCCCAACATCCTCGCCAGCATGGCACTATGGAAAGCTGAAAAGGCCTTGGCTCTGTGTAAGTCCTGCTCAGAAATAAAAAAAAAAAAAATCTCTGTGTTATCAACCCTGTGTTCAGCACAAATCTAAAACACAGCCCCATACTAGCCACTGTAAAGAAAATTAACTTTACTCCAGTCAGAACCAGCACGTGGATTCACTGACATCAGCTGAGACACAGGATCCTCTACTACAGCTTCATGAAATGTCAGGTGATACTTCAACATAAACATCTACTTGAAGGTGGGGCGGGGGAAAGTACTCGCATAGTACCCAGTTGCATGAAATAATAATTTCCAGGATTAAGCTTGATGTTCAGGTTTTTCTACAGTTACCATAGAATCATAGAATATTCTGAGTTGGAAGGGGTCCATGAGGATCACAAAATGCTTTCCAAACACTTACTGAACACTGACAGCCTAAAGGCCATTACCACTTACTTGAGGAACTTGTTCTAATGTTTGACCACCTTCTCAGTTGAGAACTTTTTCCTAATACACTATCTGAACTTGCCCTGATGCAGCTTTGAGCCATTCCCTCACCTCCTATCACCTGACATCAGAGAGGAGATAAGCACCTCCCTATTCACTTCCCCATGACAAAATTTTATACATCAGTCTTCACCTCTAAGTCTTCTTTTCTCCAGACTGAACCAACTTAATATCCCCAGTCCCTCTCCACAAGTCATGCCTTCTAATCCTAGTATGATAAAAACAGGAAAAGCCAATTACAGCCACTCTTTCAAGCATTCCATCTTGATCTCTGCATTGTGCTCCTCAAAGGAGAACTAGAATCTGAAAGACCAGACTAAAATGCAGAATTATTTTAAATGAAAAAGGATTCAATATATATCATGGCATAGTATTTTTTCATGATCTCACATCCTGCTGTTAAAGTTTTTTTTTTTTTGCCCTAGGTCTCCTGCGGCAGAGTCTCGGACATAAGATGCCAGGAAAAAATAATTTAATAAACTAGTGGTAGAGCAATAGGGACAGCTCAAGATGTGTGCCTGCAGAGAATCATAGAATCATAGAACAGTTTCGGTTGGAAGGAACCTTAAATATGATCTAGTTGCACTCCCCCTGCCATGGGCCTGGACACCTTTTACTAGAGCAGATTGCTCCAAGCCCCATCCAGCCTGGCCTTGTACACTTCCCGAGATGGGGCATCCCCAGCTTCCCTGGGCAACCTGTTCCAGTGTCTCACCACCCTCACAATAAAAATGTCTTGCTATTACCTAATTACCTAACCTAAATCTAACTTAAATCCACCCTCTTTCAATTTTAAGTTATCTCCCTTGTCCTGTCACTACATGACTTTGTAAAAAGTCCCTCTCCATCTTTTTTGAAGGCTCCCTGCAGGTACTGGAAGGCTGCAATTGGGTCACCCTAAAGCCTTCTCTTTTCTTGGCTGAATAGTCCCCATTCTTTCAGCCTCTCCTGGTAGGAGAGGTGGCTCCCACAGAGGGACCCAGAAAAAAGAAATCTCTGGACTTTTTTACCCTTCTAGTCTTGCACGTGTTCTTTGCACATCTTGAATGCATTCTGCACACAGCTCTTGGTCCAGTGGTGATTTTTGATCTGGGGTCTTCTAACACCCTGTTAGATTCTTTCTCCATGTCCATTCAGGCAAGTCATTAGCTGTTCTTTTCATCTGAAATTATAGCTTCTAGTGATGACTGTAGCCTCTTCATCTTCTTGTACATTTTGTCCACTAACTTATTTGGCGGCATGTGGGAAACTGAAAAGTCCTTGGTGTAGAGTAAACACTACTTAGTAACAGCTAGAACATCAGTGTGCTATCAGTGTTTTTCTCACACTAAATTTAAACCATGGCACTGTACTAGCCACCAGGAAAGTTACTAAGGAAATGAACTCTATTTCATCCAAAAGCAACTCTGGGTGACAGTTCACAGCTTCCAGCCTAAGGCCTCAGCAAATCTAGTAATTGAAGCCAAGCACGTAAAGCTAAGCAAAGAGCATATTTAGTCACAATATTATAACTCTAAGTCACTTATTTTTATTTAAAAATTATTTATTAATCCAAGCATCTAATGTCTCTCAACACTTGCCAAACTCTCAGTGTCTCACACTGCTACTCCGTAAAGGTAAGTAGTATACCATAAACTTCATTATTGTCATCACTGCCATTTCATCTTTTGCTTTACAAGTGTGAAACCCCCTTTGTCTTTTGTTGTCTACTCAATTGATATCAATGATATTAGTCAAGTTTTTTGAACTATAGTCAGATTGAGTTATGTATCTAAAAATATAAGTTGTAGCTTAAATATAGGATTGCAATACATATATGAAGGTTTTGCAATATATGTGAAGATCTAGAATGTTCCATGTGATTATCTTTACTTCAGGTAATTTCTACAACACTGTGGGGTAAAAAGTGAGTTGCTTTAGAGGAGGAGAGGAAAGCAGTAAATATTTCTCAAAAGTGATCTATGTATAACAGAAGGGATCATGAGGGATTATCTTTGTGTAGAAATAAGCAGAAGGTGAAAAGAGGAATTAAAGACAGTGTAAACAAAAATGACAATATGAGAAGTACATAAGCAGCTTGTTGCAAACCTTCTGCTTTCTTTGACTTGATTGATCTCAGCTTTGTTCTGCTGAGATTTACATTAGCCAAGGACCTGGAGCTGAACATTTTACAGCTGGCAAATGGCTGGCATAGGTGAATACCATAAGATGTAGAAATATGTTCTGTTTTCATTAAATAGCAAAACTGTCACTGTTTTCAACAGATCCAGGGCTTTGGTCACAGAAGATTTGCCTTATCAACATTATTTCTGCGTATAAAAATCACCAGACTGTGACATAACAATACCTGTTAACAATCAGTGATACATTACAATGAATGATTAAAGAATGGCCCTTTTGTTCTCTTCTTTCTCATATTGCATTCCCAATCAAAAATAAGTACCTTTGAATTTGATAGTTTAAAAATTATCTCATTTTTTAAAAATTGTTTTTACTATATATTCTAGAAGTTTCCCTTAGAAATCACAAAGTAAATGTCTGCTGCTCCATTAAGAAATCTACACTTGTATTCTGTAGGCATCAGTTTTGTTTTACTCTCAAATTCCTAATGGTGTTTAAAATTAAAATTAATGTTTCTGTTTACTTTCCAGTATATTCAAAATCCTAATCAATGATGTCAACACATCTCAGTAACAGTGTTTCTCTATTAATGTCTGATATAGGCAATAAAGGAAGCATGGGACACTGTTCAGTAGGGCAATCACTGGAGGATATTTCTTATGTTGTCAGCTGTGAACCAACTGAACTGTAATAAATAGTACAATTAGTGGAAATAAAATAGCACACTGACAAGACTGAAATGATATTGAGCAGGACACTTTGCAAATGCATAATCTTTTACCCAAGATGATTAGAATATGAATAGAAAGGGGAAAAACAACAACCTACGCAGAAATTAAAGACATTCCTGGTCTCTCAATCCCATTTTACTTTGCCTTCTAAAGCTCTTTATCTCACTAAGAGTGCAGTGTTCTACCTTCCATGAGTGCCCTTCTACTCATATTTTCCTGAATGCCTGCTTTTGATACATTGCAGCATTCACAAACGTTGATCCAGTATTACTTAAAGCTTTTCTTAAGATAATCTTTCATATGTACTTCTCCTCCTGAAACTGTCACTCCATCATTTAATCTTGATGGTTCTATATATGGACCATTATGTCTCCTCCACTGACATTCTTATGCAGCAGCTGTTTTACATGAGTCTCTTTTGTTCTCATGGTCTTTTCTGTTACTAGCACAGCTGTCTTAGTTGTACACTGCCTTTGTTGATTTCAGTTTAGTGAGTCTGGTTAAACCAGTTGGTAATCTGGATCTAAACCTTTGTGATCAACACAAGACAAATATTTTCCAGGTTAAAAACAAATAACAGGCACTAAGCGTAAGCCTTCCTTTTAAAATACAATTTAAAACATGATTTACAGATTAATTTCATTTTGAAAAGAGAAAAAAAGAAAAAAAAATCTTCTGCCTCTTTTCTTCTACACAACAAATTTAAATCATGAATCCCCAGGGAATTTGAATATGTTGTGTTATATGTACATAAGAAACATTGTAAGTTAGATTTTACTTCATTGTTTTGTGAGTTAAGCTTTTACATTCCCACCATCTCTAAGTACTACAACTGTACCTGCCACTTCAAAGAGATTTCTCTGTTAGTTTCAGGAATTGTGCTTTTTTTTCCCATGAATCTTAAATTTACCGATCTTTTAGTTTACTGATACAAGTCTCCTAGAAATTCTGCATGAATTTATACTGTACATCAGATTCATCAGTTTGTGGTATCATTTCCTGAAACGTATGAATACTGTGCAATGTTCTCAGGACATTAACAGAATTTACAAGGTCAGAATACTATTCAGCTGTCATGATGGTTAAGGAAAACAACCCCCATGGATTCACCCTTTAAAAGTAGCTAAGTGCCAAACAGAGAATTGAATTAATGCAGCATGCTCTTGAGCAATATGCCTGCTGGCCATAAAGCCTTAAATACTGCCACCAGTACATTAATTTTCAACTCTATTAGGGAAGTCTTACAAAAATTTTCTTAGATTTTACTTCAGTGGATTGCAAACTAAAATCTAAAAAGAATGTAAAACATAATAGATGACTGTTTGTCTTTTAATGCTGAAGCACATTGATATTCTAATTAAATTTATTCAATAATGTAACCTCACTTAAAGCACAGAACAACAGCACAAAGAAATTAATTATTTCTATGCAATAAGTAATTGATGACTATTTACATTTTATAGTAAGAAATATTTATAAAAGTATATATAAAGTTTAAAATATATTCAACCTATATTAAACTAGTATTAAACTGTTATCTACTCGGACTGGATATTATTCTGAAAGAACACACAGCAGCACAATACAAAAAAAAATCACTAATGCTTTTTAGCAAGGAATTCAATATAACTGGGTTCTCAGCATAACTCATACTTGTCAGATCACAGCTGACAGAAAAAAATACCATAGATGTTGAATCTCAAAAAAGAAAGTTAGGAAGTGAATGTTAATAGGAAAACACACACAGCACTAATGATACTTAGTGAAATTTTATAACCCCATACATTAAATATTTCCATTTTCCATTTTCAAAATAGACCTCTCCTAATTTTAGTCAGAACTGAAACCCATTAGAGGAGGAGAAAATCAAGATTAAGTTGCTACTGTGAGTCCCTCTTGCAGGTCCAGCTTCCATCTACATACTTTTATCATCAAGGTCACTTCTTAGATACCAATTCTAAAATTAGTTTGGTAACAGTTACTAAATCTGGTCTTGTTTTACTTGATTATTGCACAGAATAAGTGCAACTGCTTTCAATAAACAGAACTATTCCCCTGATTGATATGCAGTGCCTGTGATTTGTGACATGATTTACTTGGTAGCCATGTAAGCAGAATTAAACATAACAGTTCTGATTATTGCACAAAGGAATCTTCTTTCCTTGTTCTGATTTTTTTTTACTATTTTCTGTTACCTTTGTATTTGGGTTAAATCTATTTCATCTGATCACAAAAAAAAATGTTCTTATTAGAAGAATGCCGCATCTAATCAAAACAGGAATGTAACAAAGAGAGAAATAATTCCACCTATGTCTTTGTCACCCCAAGATAAACCAATACATTGTTTAGCTGAGAGACTAGCACAGTCAACTGTGATTAATCGCATAATTGTGACTTTGGTGCTCCATATTAACCCTAGGATTACTTTGCTTACTTTATAAAAAACATTTCTTCATGAAGAAGAGAATATCTCTCAATACCCTCTTTAGATATTAGATATGAATTCAGTAACCTTGAGCTCTGCTCATTCCTTTGGGCAATAACAAGTGCAACTCATGTCAGGGATGCTGGGACCTCAACACCTTTCCTAATTTTATTTAGATCAAACTGAATCAATATGTATCTTATGACCAAAAAGAAGAATGCAGTAGAAGGGTTTATACTTTACAAATTATTAAAATCTCATCCAACTTCATGGATCAATGATTGACAAGACTTTAGCTGGATAACACACTTGCAGTCTTATAGATACAAGCCAGGGACACATCTGATAACAGAAGCCAAAGGGGAAACACCAGAGAAATACACCAAAAGAATTAAGGGGTGCTCCTCTAGGAAGGTGACACAGCCAAGAGCCCAGCTTAGGTGCCTTTATACCAATTCATGGGGCATGGGCAACAAACAGAAAGAGCTGGAAGCTACAACTTCGCTGCTAGAAAGCTATGACCTTGTTGTCATTATTGAAAATTGATGGAACAAATTCCATACCTGGAGTGTGACTATCGATGGCTACAGTCTGTTTAGAAGAGGCAGGAGAGGAAGAAGAGGTCGAGGTGTTGCCCTCTGCATCAAAAGGTGAACTGAATGTGAAGAGTTGTCTTTGAAGAACAGCCATGAGCAGGTCAAAAGCCTGTGGGTAAGAATCACAGACCAAGGCAACAAAGGAAACTTTGTGGTCAGCGTCTACTACAGGTCCCTGATCAAGGGGATCCTACTGACGAAGCCTTCTTGCTCCACCTACAGAAGGCATCACGCTCACAGGCTCCTGTCCTCCCAGGGAGCTTCAACCACCCTGACATCTGCTGGGAAAGTTGCACAATGAGCTGTAGGCAATCTGGAAGATTTCTGGAAAACATGGAAGATAACTTCCTGACTCAGGTAATAGACAGCCCTGCCAGAGGAAATGTGATACAGGATCTTATGGTTACCAGTGTAAGAGAGCCAGCTGGGGACATCAAGGTTGGAGGCAGCCTGGGCTGCAGTGATCATGCATTAGTGGGGTTTGCAGTCCTGAGGGAGCCTACAAGAAAGAAGAGAAATTATTTACTACAACATTTAGTGATAGGACAAAGGGAAATGGCTTCAAACTGAAAGATACTAGGTTTAGATTAGATATTAGGAAGAAATTCTCTATTGTGGAAGTGGTGAGACAATGGAACAGGTTGCCCAGAGAAGCTGTGGATGCCCCATCTCTGGAAATGTTCAAGACAAGCTTGGATGGGGCTCTGAGCAACCTGATCTAGTGAAGAGTGTCCTTGCCTATGGAAGAGGGGTCAGAACAATATGATGTTTAAGGTCCCTTCCAATCCAAACCATTCTATGGTTCTATGTTAATCCTGGAAGGTCAGATCCATCTAGGCTTACGTGTTTATTTTTATCTTCCAACTCTTGTTGCTAAGGCAGTAACTAAGAAATAGCCTGGAAAAAAGCCTCTTGTCTTATACACACAGTGCTGTTGATTTACACTGGCAATAAGTTTTGATCTTAAAAAACCCAGGAAGTTTATGGTATATGCACTAAGTTTTCAGGAGGGATAATAAACACTTGCTTTTAAATGCTAGTAAGTGATTTAAAAATCTCAACACATTAAAATACAAAATACTAAGTTAAGCTGTTTATTAAAATCTTTATTGAGGAAAGACTGAAAACCCACTTCTCATGTATGCAGGCTTGGCAGAGATTTGGGTCTGAGCCAGTGGAAATCTGTTCTAATAGTCCTGAAGGAGATAAATTGTCTATAAGGATTTTTCTTTGTTTCTTTGTTTGAGTTTGAAATAACAGGGCAGTGATCTCCACTGAATATCTGAAAGATAAATTGGTCTTATCTTAAAAAAAAAAAACAAAAAAAACCTCTGGATGTCTAAATAGAGAAATTAATCATGTGAATTCCAGATTGCTTTAAATTCTGATATAAATAATTACTATTTGTATATCAACTTTATTCTGCAATTGTAATTCTACTCTTCACATATCTTTATGCTTGATATTTCAGAATGATGACTGCGACAAGATTTTTAGAATATCTCACCATTGCAAGCTAAGAAAATTACTCATTTTGCACTTGAGAATCATTGCATAAGTGCAGGATAAGGACAAGTAGCAGTTTTATAGAAATTAATATGAGGAAATATTTAAGCTACGTGTAAGTCAAATTTTTATTTACCCCCCTAGAAAGACAATCACTGTATTGCCAGATAAGTTTGAAAAAATTAAAAAAAAATAGCTACAAGGTACGGAAAGGGCATCTTCTTCTCTACCCTATGTTGAAAGGGTATCTTCTTCTCTACCCAGGGTCTATACTGGGGAGCTGCATTCAGATCTGGACACTGTACACCCAAAAAATCATGGATCAAAATGAAACTAATGCAAATTAGCAGTTGTATAGAAACTAAATGTATGAGAGTGGGTTTAGAAAGGAATTTATTTCATTTCTAAAACTTAAGACTGAGTACAGAAATGTTGATGCTCTCCCAATTCATCAAAGACTATTGCTGGGGGGAAGGGAATAAAAAGTTATTTATGTCCATATTTGAGTGAGTTTCAAACCAAGCAAAGCAGATTCAGGTCACAGTCTAAAAATAGCTTTCTGATGGTAACAGTAACGAAACACCAGACTAGTTTGGTATGAGTAGACTGTGGACACCTTTAAACAAAGGTTAAGTAAATACCTATAGGTAAGTTCATAGCTAGAGCTAATATTGCCTCAGATCTGGAATGTTAACTGGGTGACATTCCAATCCTCTTTCATTCTATACAAGCCATAAAGAGACTTACATAGAAGAACAGAAGTTTGCCTAAGTGTATTTAATACAGATGGAGTGAGGGGAGAGGGAGTGAACCAACACCAGCCTAGAAGATGTACGAACATATTCTATATGTCATGGCTCACATTTCATTATCAGATCGTTACACTTCTGCCAGTGAAAACTGTTAGTATTGGTGACTTGTTTGAAATGTAAGAATGTTTACATTTATATAGTAGGCACATGATGATAAAATAAGAAAAATACGTAGTGGTAGGAGCTACAGTAAAATAAACCAGCTTCCATTGGCAAAAGGATTAATGGCTAGATACTTAATTTTTGCTAGGTGTTCTTATGTTCACATAATTTTATAAAGCACCCTATTCCATCTAAATATGATTTTATTTTTCCATAGAAAAGTGTTAGACTACTGCATTTTCCTTCTGCTTTATACCTTTGAGAATTTGGCCTAATCTGCAAATAAATATAAATCTTTCCTACACAATGGTTAATACAGCCAAAGCACAAGTCAGGGCCCATGCAACAGTAACTTTCAGATGGTTTTGAAACGCTTCAGCACTGAGCTAGAGTTTATTTCAGATATAAAATAGATAGAACAGGTGCTATCAAACAGCTTTATTTCCTTTGTGACATAAAGCCTCAACCTCATGAATGACAGCCTAGGTCTTTCCAAATAGTAAACTTGCTGAGAAATGGATTGAAGAGGTTTACAGTGATAACCTCAAGGCATAGAGGACACAGAACTATAGAGAGAAATATAGAAAAATCTCCAAACTTGATGTGGAAACTAAATGGGAAAATTCTATATTTTAGGTGAGTTTTAAGGAAGAGAAATTGCCCTATCATACAATTTTTCCTGATAATGGAAAGTTTAAAGAACAATAAAGCAAATTTCACAATGAAAAGTATTTACTTTAAAAAAACCCCCTGAACACTCTAAATGTTATAATTCAAAATGTTTAGAGCAAGGAAAATAATTTTACTTCAGATAATTCTGCTTTATTATTTAATTTGATACACTTTAAGAGAAATGTATAGAATAAGAAATTAGTTCATCAGTTCTTACTGTTATTCTTGATCCTACCCCTGAGGAGGAAGGAGCAGCAGAGATAATGTGTGATGAACTGACTGCAACCCCCATTCCCTGGCCCTCCACCATGTGGCGGGAGGAGGTAGAGAAAATCAGGAGTAGCATTAGGCTTAGGAAGAGGGGAGGGGTAGGGGACAATTGGTTTTGGTTTTTTGTTTGTTTTTTTATTTCTAATTTTCCTACTCTGATTTTATTGGCAATAAATTCAATTCATTTCCCCAGTTGAGTCTGTTTTGCCCGTGACAGTGAGTGCTCAGTGCTTTCTCTCTCTCTTCTTATCTTGACCCACAAGCCTTTCATTATATTTTCTCTCTACTGTCCAGCTGAGAAGGGGAGTGATACAGCAGCTTTGGTGGGCACTGGTCATCCAGCCAAGTTAAACTCACCACACTAAGATAGCTTTGCTTTTGGTGAGGTGGTTCTTGGTTCCACTCAAGAATTTACTCAACTTAAGCAAAACCAGCAGGTTTAACAAGGTAAGAGACTACTGTGTCACTCCTTCAAAACTATTTAAGTGCCTACAATATTTATTAAATAGCTGGATTTTGATTTTAAAAATACCCAAAACAAAAAACCAAACAAAAATGAACAGAAGAAACAAATGAACAAAAAAGAAAAGTGGGGGTTTTTCAGTTGTAAACACTCATTTCGAGTAAATAAAGTCTAAAAGCTGACAAATCCAGAAAACTGTTGCCTTTAAAAACAAGAGAAGCACTGTCTTTCACACTGAGTAAAAATTTTAATGCTGTATTAGATGAAATAGGAAAAAGAAAATCAGGTAAGAATCAAATCGCGGGGAAAAAAACACCCTGAAGAAATATCATTTATCTTGTTGTTTCCAGCCAAACAATTGAAATAGTTAAGTAGGTGCAAGACAGGCAAGATAATGAAAATGAATACAGGGATCCATATTCATCCTATCTAATTTTGAGTGCATAAATAATGTACAAACTTAAGAACTTCTATGCCTAAGGTTCTGTACAAAGTCCATGAAGAAAGATAAATTCCTGTACCTGGTACTTTTCTTCATTCCAAATCTTAAAACACTTCATGAAAGTCACCTGTCTGGCAAGCTGTAGGGAACTGGGACAACCAGTATTATCTAAGCATAATGAAAAAGAAGGCCTGCATTCAAATCAATGATAGCTAAAGAGAAAAGCTAGGAATAAGGTATTTAGAACATCTTTATCAACAGAGATGAACAGAAATTATTCCCAAAGAAGGAAAAATAAATATTAATCTTCACTGAGATGAACAGATGCCTGTATATGACTTTCAATTGTAAAGGTATACAAGATCTAAGCATGCAGATTTACAAAGATGTGGCCCTGTTGACTGAAGACAATTAGCCTTTAAGTAATTAGTTTGAGTATTCAAAGCTTTTTGGAGTTTTATGGGATTTCTTTGAACTGCTTAAAATGTCTCACACCTTAATTTACAAAGTTTGAAAATGTGGGAAAAATATGATCTCAAATAACAGGGAAAATACTTGTCAGTATTTTACACTCCAAATTTATGTTATAGTATAAAACTTATTCATCAGTTTATATTCTTTCTAAAACAGTACAAAACCAGAAATGTGGATTTTGAACCCAAAATTTAATTTTCAGCTATTAAGATTTTTTTCAGGGAATTGTTTGTTTTGATTTATAGTTGATAATAGTACTGGATCTGCTTTTTGATTCTCTTCATTTTACAGCAGGTCCAGTAGAGTAATTCGACCGTTCCGTCGGTATCTAGGACTCCATAATTTCTTCCCCTTATTCTAGTTCTGGCAAAGAGTGAATATTTTAAAGATTGTCTACAGTCATCTACTGTCAGAAGTTCACAAGAGAAAGTCTTCATTGCACTTCCTTTTTCCTCTAAAACACATGACAATTCATTTTTGAAACATGAAGAATTTCTCAAAGTGGAAGAATCTTCATCTCTACTTCCTTTGTACTACTGAAATATAAATAATAAAGAATATTATATAGTACCTATACTGGTGTTGCATAACACGGTTTTGCAGGTGGAAGAGGGAGGCTAAAGGAGGTGTTTCTGAGAGAAGCTGCTAGAGGCTTCCCCATGGCCAGCAGAGCCAGCAATAGTTGGCTGCAGGATGAACCTGCTGCTGGCCAAGGCCAAGCCAATCACAAATGCTGTTAATGCCTCTGTGATAATATATTTAAGAAGGAAAAAAATAGTCATTGGCCAGATGTAATTATGGCCAAAGAAGAGCGGAGTGAGAACATGTGAGAGGAGCAGCTCTGCAGACACCAAGGTCTGTGCAAAAGAAGGAGGAGGAGGTGCTCCAGGTGCCAGAGCAGAGATTCCCCTGCAGCCTGTGATGCAGACCGCAGTGAGGAAGACCACGCCCCTGCAGCCTATGGAGGACTGCAGAGATAAAACCGCAGCCCATGAAGGAGACCCATGCTGGACCAGTTTTCCTGATAGGACTTGTGACCTCATAGGGGACCACCACTGGAGCAGGCTTTGCCTGAAGGACTGAACCACATGGTAGAGTGACCTATGCTGCAGCAGTCTGTGGAGAACTGTTGCCCATAGGATGGTCTCATGTTGGAGAAGTTAATGGAGAACTGTCTCCCATGGGAGGGCCTCACACTGGAGCATGGACTCCTCTCCCTGAGCAGTGGCAGAAACAACTTGTGATGAAATGACCGTAACCCCCCATTCCTTGTCTCCCTGCACTGTTGTGGGGGGAGGTAGAGCTGGGAAAGAGGGAGCGGTGAGGGAAAGGTGTTTTTAAGATTTGTTTTTACTTCTTACTTTCTTTCTCTGATCTTCTTAGTAATAAATTCAGTTTGTCTCCCCAAGCTGAGTCTGTTTTGCCCATAACGGTATTTCGTGAGTGATCTCTCTCTGTCCTTATCTGAACTCATGAACCTTTTATTATATGGTCTCTCCCTTATCCAGTTGTGGAGGGGACTGATAGAGTGGTTTTGCTAGGTGCCTGGCATCCAGCCAAGGTGAACCCACCACAGTACCTTTCATTACGATGCGTATTATTATGGCAGTACATATTGGATTGTTTTACAAATTTACAGATGAAGTTATCAGTTCACCAACTAAGAAAGGTGAAATTTAATCCCAGTGATATAAAAATGGTATTTTATGGTGGAACAGCAGTTTCCCCAAACAAAAGAAAAGAAAGCAAGAAGGTTTAATGTTTAGTCTTAACTTGACGCAAGTATGGGCATATGTCCTGGTTTAAAAGAGAGATGTCGGCCAAGGAAGGTGGGAACTTCCTGGAATGGAAAGATGTCCCCCTCCCTCCGAATTATTATAACTTTGAAATTACAGGACTTCCAAGCAAAAATATTTGAAAAGGAATAACAGTTCTTTACTAGACTATATATATACACATACATATATATATATATACACACATATATATAAAACAAGACCAAAACCACAACAACAACAGCAATAACAAAACCAAGAAACCCAATAATGGCCTTTTTCCACCCGTCAGGCACTTTACCCTTTGGTGTAGTTATGACCGCAACTGGCAGGGGTGCTGTTGATCCATGTCGAGGCAGAAGGGCTGTGGTGACTCCCCCATGGCTCCAGGGAGTGCTGTTGGCTCCTGGTGAGTCAGAGGGGCTGCGATGGCTCCCTCGTGGCCTCAGGGGTGCTCTGACACAAACTCAGCAACTTCCCCAGGTGATGGTAGGAGCTCAGGCGAAGGGGAGGATGTGAGATGGCTCCTTCTGCAAAGCTAACCGGCAGCAGCTGGTCTCTGCACCACTCCCAGCGGCAAGTCAAACTGCAGCAATATCCCTGGCACAGGCATACTCTCCGCAGCAGCGGGCAGAAATGTTGAAGGCAGGCAGGCCTGAGCGGCAAGCTAAATGGTGGCAAGCAACACACCTGGAAACAGCCACACACCCTCTGTAACACACACGACCACTCTCTTTGACCGTGGAGCTGAGAAAAGGCAGGAAACCAGCCCCCCATCCCCAGGCAAAAGTCCTGGAGTCAGCCCCAATACCTCTCACAGTATTACACTGCAACTCCCAAAAAACCCCAGTGGGAGAGACCATCCCCCAGACAAGAGCCCCAAACTTTCCTTCCCCTGGGCCGAATGATTACAGAGACACGCGAGAGCTCTTGGGTAACCCCTTTGTTTCTCAGTCAGCTTGAAAACTACCCGCTCTCCACTTGTCCAGCATGTAACAAATGGGAAGAAATTAATTTGAGAAATCTAACCCACTGCAGCATATTACACATGCTTTTCACATTTCTTTCTTTTTATTTTACCTGGTTTCATAAAGAAGAGGATAAGACTATCCCCAAGTATACGAAATCAGGATAAATCATATCTTACCAGTGAATTTGATTTAAGAAATTCATTTCCTGTTTGCAGTGATTTCCCCTTTAAAAAAAATATACATTCTATTCTGATTTAATTTTACACTGGTGTGTTCAAAACATTTTCTAGCTATACCGATAACTTGACCACTGACTTTTTAGGTGAGTGAGACTTAACTTACATGGCTCCCAATGTAGTATCATTTTTAAAAGTATAATGATAAGAATTCCTGAAAAATACTCTTACTTTTTATGAGGACACAAGTAACTCAGTACTTTATGTATACAGGTAATATTTTGAACTTGATATTTCATATTAGAAACAGTTAATTTTTTGTGATATTTTTGACAGGTGAAGAAAAAAAGGAATTTTAGGGAAGTGTGTGGTAAGTTTTGGTAAATGCAGCAAGCACAAGCGAAAGAAGAAATACACTACTTTGTCTTCATTGTACTGGGTTTCTGTATATGAAAAAGAAACCAAAACAACAAAACAAGCTAAAATTTCTTTGATGGCACTGTTGAATATAAGAGACAGTGAACTAAGCTTCATTCCTTACATGAGTACAACTGTCACCAAAGTCAATAAGAAGCCTGTTCTGTGTGGATATTTGGCCCTTAGTGGTTGTGAGCAAAGCATTGTGTGGCAGTGATGCGCAACAAGCATGGAAATGACAGCTGGAAGATGAATATAAGAATAGATGGGAAGTGACAGTAAGTCTGACTATATGTACAACCTTTTTTGCAGAAATGAGCTAAAAGTAACATCTCAAGTTCTGTCACTCATCTTGCTACTAGCAGCTCTTTTTATGAATCCAAAAGAATCAAAGTGGTCTGTAGGTCAAATGTTTCTATGGAGAATAAAAATAGAATTATTTCCTGAACCTGAATATGATATCCAATTTACAGTACCAATAACAAAACCATCTGGTCTTAATGCAGAATTTTAGGCTCTAAGATTCTCAAGGAGTAATTCTAACACTATCCATCATTTCTTGCTAGCTGTGAGCAGACTCCTGATTTCAGTTTGGGAGAATAAGGAAATACTACAGATAAATATATGTACATAAGCAATGGAAGAGAATTAGAATTTAAGTAGCTTTAGACTGTGACATTCACATCAATCTGTCTGAAAGTAAAAATGTTTCTAACATTTGTTGTTCCTGATAATGTGTGAAGGGAAAGGTATTTTGAGTACTTTAGATATTTTTGTTACATTGCAATTCAGGTGTTGTATAAGCTTAAATAAGAACTGCAAACAATGTATAAATACTTTTGGTCCTGTTTAGATCCACTGCATTGATAGTCAAATTAATTTTCATTTAAGTTTTTTGGGGGTTCTTTGTTGTTTTTTGTTGTTTGTTTGGGGTTTTTTTGTTTGGTTGGTTGGGGTTTTTTTGTGAAAAGATAATGTGATAATTTTGTAAAAAGGATTCCCTCTTTGGAACTTAAGTATACATAGTATATCCATAAGTAGCCTAAGATACCTAATTGTTGAGCATCTGTACCATTCATTTAACTTTTATTGCATTTTGCAACTAAGCAAAACTAATTATTGTGAAGAGAATCAGCAACATAAATTTGGATGAGAATAAAAGTCTCAGACTTTTAGTTTCTAGATCTCACATCTCTAAGGAGACCCATTAAATTAATATTTACCTGAGGCATTTTGAATGCTGGTCATAAATCTTAAAACGAAGAGGCATTACCTATTTCATGGGTAACAAGGGAAGCCTGCTTTGGGAAGGTTAATAGTTCAGAGAGGGCCTTTGAGAATGAGTAATTTTCATTTTTTTCTAATTCTTGAAGAGTCAATTCCCCCTTGTAAGCATATTGAAAGTTTAGGATAGATAAAAAGCAACACTCAGGCAATGTGGAACTTGAATTTCTTGTGGAGAAGGGTAGGCAACAGGACTTACCTTCTTCCTTTAAGAGTAGATCCTTAAAGTCCTTTGTGAGACTGACCATAAGGCTACCACTTGTTTAATGCTCTTGTAAAAAAATTTTTCTCAGCATTTACTGTAATTACAAGAAAATAAGAAGATATGTTCAAAAAAGTGTGAAAGCAGTTTTAATAATACAAATATAAAAATCCATTTCAGTCATACAGAACTGATGTGGGTACCTGCAAGAAGTGAACAGAATTTAGACTGTTAACACCCCTTATTAAAACATGAGAAAGGAGACAGAAAAACAAATCAAAACCCCCAAAACAACCAACCAACCAACTAACCAACTGTATTGGTTTGGCACAGCCTGGTTTTGGGTAGCAGGGGAGCCGCAGAGATGGCTCCTGTGAGAAGCTGCTGGAAGCTTCCCACCATGTCCGGCACAGCCAATGGCTGATGGCTCTGAAGATGGACATGCTGCTGGCCAGAGCTGGGCCAATGAGAGAGGCTGGTAACGCCTCTGTGATGACATATTTAAGAAGAAAATAAAAATAAAAGTCACAAGTTTTTGCTCCTGGTCAGAGAAGAGGAGGAGGTGAGAATATGTGAGGGAAACAACATGGTGACACCAAGGTCAGGGGAGAAGGAGGGGGAGGAGGTGCTCCAGGTGCCGGAGCCGAGATTCCTCTGCGGGCCGTGGTGCAGACCATGGTG
>VXBT01010402.1:308882-363722 GCA_013400235.1 Oriolus oriolus
TTTTGGGGGTGGGGGTTGGGGTGGGAGTGGAATTGTGTGTTTCTTTGTATAAGGATGTTCTCATGTGTATTCAAATCTTTAGAACAGGATGGTCAGTCTCTCTTTGGATGATGACAAGAGTCCATTGTAGTCATTGCTGCAACACCATCTTCAGCTGGTCCTGCAGAGGCTCCATAAACCTCTGTTTTATAGCATTCCAATACCCAGCTGGCCTGTTGGTCCTAGTAAGCTGTGTGGAATATAGAGGATCCATTGTTACTGTCTTAAAACTACATGTAAGACATCTCTCGACTGTAAAAATGCCTGACCTATGTGACCTTTTCTGTGTCTGTAGCAGTGGTTTCTATGGAGCATTTCCAAATGCGTTACTTGTGCTCAGTGAGGTCACCTCTGCAGCAGAAATTTCCTGAGTCTATAGACAAACCTGTTTCTCCACCTTGATGTTAACACTGATGTTAATCAACACATCTAAACACATGTAAGCATATATGTTGTACCTAGTTACAGTTCTTTTGTGGCTGGGTGTGCGGTCACTGTTTGTAATTCTTATTCCCTGAGTGGGAATAACAGATAACGCAGGTTTAGTCTTAGACCTAAGAGGATATAAAAGGAGTGCAGAAAATCAGATACACGACCTTTTGGTGAGAGTTCCAGACAATGTATTTTCAGGATAAATGAGCATGGAATGGTATAATTGCAGCTAGTTCTAGAAGAAAAGAAACAAAAAATGTTCTGGAACAACTGTGAATAAGCTTTCTTCTGTATTTAGACATTGAGAAAATAATTTGCAGTGTGATAGAACTTTAAAATCTTAGTACTATGGACTATATCCTCAGAAAAAGCAATAATTCCCATGTTTAAGGGTCCCTTAAGAAGGGTAAACAACAACTGCAAATATCTATGTATTAATAATAAGATACAATCTATAGCTGTAGTGCTGTTAACATGCCCAAGGATTTCAAAGGACTACTTAGCTGTCTAGAGCAACTTTGGCTCTACTATACAAAAAATAATAAAAACTAAGCTTTCTTCCTCTGACATGACTCCATCATTCCATGAAGGGACAGAACAAACCTCTGCTTGGACATGCTTGGGATTTTGCTGTGGTCTGTAATACAAATCCTTGGAATCCTCACTGTATCCACAAGTAGTCGAAAGATGTGCACAAACTGTTTGTGTCCTGCACTTTTACGTCCCCTTACTTCAAACAGCTTTTTTGTGGCATGCCAGTGTGCCTTCCTGAATGGATGCTTTCTGTTCGCTGGGGCACCCACAGCTGATGTGCGTCAGCCAGAGGGCATAAAAATTGATGTTATTTTCAGCCTATTGTAACTTTCTTCTAAGAGGGAACGTGTGTGGTGAGAGAGATGTCATGTTCAAAAAATCACTTTGTTATGTACGTAAATTACCAGAGTAACAATTTGTGTAAGATTGTGGCATCTCAGTTTTTCATTTATAGGAAGAAAAAAAGCAGCAGTAAACATGATCGCCAAGCTTCCATCTTCTGTGCTATTCCCCCCCTCCTTTTCAAATCGCCACTGCTCTCCATCACTCCAGAGCACCCTCTGCCTATTTCTGATACATTCCTTCCTGTTGTTGCCTTCTTAGGTTTTCTGTGTTAGGTTATTGACAAGTACAGAATGAGAAGTCTTTCCATTCTGTGTTTGATGAAAGGTAAAAAATAAGGTGTGTGTGAGAGGAGTGTGCTTTGTTTTATTCAAGGAAACAGACAGCTCTCAGAGATCTTGTACACAAAGCATATTTGCCGATGTCAAAATCAAAGCATGAGGCTCTGGAGGAGATCGGTGTCTGAGTTTATCTGCCATTTGCCTGGAGGTACTTTCTCCCTAAGAAGACAGGCCAAATGGGGCCTAAGAAGAAAATGTTTCTAGATGAGGTGTTTCACAAACATACACACACACATACACAAAAAACCCCAAACAAACCCTCAACCCCCCCCAAAACAAAACAAAACTAACCAACCAAAGCCCCTCCAAACAAACAAACAAAACCCAAAAAACAAACAAACAAAAAACATAAAAGAAAAGAAAAGAAAAAAAGAGGTGCTCTTCTAAGTGAGCATTCAGTGTCTTTCTCAGCAGCATACTCTGATGAATGGACAAGAAACAGAATCAGTCATGTAAAGGCTATGGAACAGCCTGCAAACAGCCTTAAAAGAAAGATCCATGCCTGCCTTCGTGTTCTGAAATGCAGGCACATACTTAACTTTGTTTAAATTGAAAAATGTTCAAGATTCAGAGATTGGTCATTAATGTGCATTGATATCAGTATCTTGGAAATGTGTACTTAAATTTGTGACTCCAGGTAGAGGAAATGACAAAAACTAGCCAAAAGGCTGTTTAATGGTTATGATATTTTAGTTTAAGAAAATTTCATTTTTTTGATGCAGTGAGAGGATAGATATGAATGAACAATAACAGGTTTAGAAATTCTGTATATAGTAGCATTAGACTTCATCCAAAACAAGCATGTAAAATAACCTCATGGAAGCTGGAGTCTATAATGAATAACAGCTGCAAGTATAATATTGCTTACAAAAAAAATATATTTAGGGAGATTAATAGGTGGGAAAACATACATGAAGCATGCTTTCATCTTGGACTATCATAGCCATGAAAATTATGGGTATGCAACAAATACATTATGATTTATGCAGTGGTAAATACTCTTATGCCTGAAACTTTAAAACCTGCCAGGTTTCAGATGAACATTTCTACCTGAAGGCATCTGCTAAATATGTATATTTCTTCCTCCAATGAATGCAGTCTACAGCACATTAAATTGAATACTGCTATTGAACTATATTTAGTTTTACCTAGTTTTATTAATTTTCCCATGTCAAGAAAACTCATCAAGTAACAATTTGCCTGTTATAGAGGCATTGACAGAAGTAAACCATGGGCCACTACAAGAAAGAAAGGTATTATACCATACATTTAATTTTATACAGTCACCTCTGTATGAACTTGACAGGAATAGAAACTATGCAGACTGCAGACTTTATTTTTGCTAATAAAGCTTTCAAACATTAGAAGTGAAGTTCTGAAGATCACTTGTTGAATGAAAACTTAATCAAATTAAACTCCTATAAAACTCTATCACATTACCCAACTATATGTATTCTGGGAACTTTTAAAGGCTGTATTTATGGGTTTTGTTGGTTTTGGTTTTGTTGATTTAGCTTTATTTAACTTCAAATGTAGTTTAGCAGTGCCTGTAATGAAGACACTAACAAAGTTAGTGTGGAATGTGGTGAAAAAATCCAGTTATATTAGCTGCTGGAAGAGTAACCTGATTAATCCCAGAAATTCTCCAGATCTAGCAAGAGAAAATAAACAAAAAATCAAACAAATAACCCCCCACCCCTTAAAAAGAAATCTATTCAAAATAGAGATTGCTGGACCTTGATAATGATACACACTAACATACTCACTAATATAATTAATCTAAAACCATGCATTTCTCTTGAAAACTAAGTTCTGTCATTACACATTAGCTTCTGTGAATCCAGATGACATTATATGATGAGGCAAATCTAAACATTCTAGCTACAAATAGTTTTAGATGGAAGCAAATCCTCAGAAATTAGTTGCTGACTCTTCTAGGACTTCATTTTCAACAGCTATTAAAAAAAAAAAAAAGTTTATTTTGCAAGTAACTCCCTATTTTTACAGAGTCAGATCATTCTTTTCTAAATTTGGTTAGTTTTGTTGTTTTTGCTGCACAGAAAGACGTTGTATGTAGATACTAACATGGATTGACAAATGAACACAGATATTCACAAACACATACAATTCTATGTTTAAATTTATTTGAAGTGCCTGCCTTTGACCACAATTAAGCTCATTATCACGGGGACATATATTTTCTAACAGTAACATTCATGCTGGGCTTCTACTACACAGTCAGTGTGCTGTTACAAAACAGGTAACAAGAATGACTCTTCAATGTTTGTGACTTTTCCTAGACAGGTAAAATACATCAAAATAAATTTAATGAAAAAAAATCTCCTGTATATTACTACATGTACACAAAAAATCTGTCACCTTTTCAGTCCTTTGTACAGATTACTGTTTAGTGGCAGTAATAAAAGTACTTATTTCAATGGCAGATAAATCCACTAATATATTAACTCTATTTTATGATTATTATTTGTAAGTCATTACAAATCTGTCTAAGAGAAATTGTAAACATTGGGCTTTATTTGAATTTTAAAAGGCAAAATGCTAAAAAATTTAGCACTGCAAAATGAAGTGAAAATTTCAACCAATGTATTTGTTTATTAATTTGGTCGGGTCTTAATGTTTATAGGTGTGATTCCATGCCCTGATTATGTACTAATACCTTTAAGCCATGTCTCACAGATATTCTGTTTCGGCATTACTCGAGGTCATTTCTGTAATAATTAAGCCTAATAAATATGCCAGCTTCAATTTTTTAATTATCCCTAATTTGACATGTTATTAGCTTTTTAGCATCAAATATTTCATATATGATGTGATGAAAAAGGCCAGACTAATTCTAAAACAAAGCTATTGAAATATCTCCAGTAATTAGGATAGTAAATTTTTAAATACTATCTAATTTTGAAACATCTGTGGGAAAGGAGTGTGCAAAAAGATTTCTTCCTTCAGGCTTTGGAATTCGGCATAGTGGAAAATATTCTGTCTCATAAAGTCATAGTTCTAATAATTTATTATTGAAGGAATCAAAGCTATAGCTGGAATACAGCAAATTCCTACCATTGTTGAATCTTGCTTCAGTGAAACAGAGCATATAATATTTCAGTGTGTTTCAACAATAATGTTTTTGATGAACAAGAAGCTTTTCTGAAACAGTGGAAAATTACTTGGGCATTTGTGGTATCGGTGTGGGAAGTTTCTTCTCTCAGCATTGTTTGTTGCAGAACTAAATTTTAGTACTCATAATATACTTTATTAAAGCTGGTTGCAATGGCCTTAACAGCCAGCAAGCAGACAGCTATTTCCAAATTTCAGGAGAAATCTCCTTGTGTCCTGAAGTCATGATAAAGATCTACCTGCAGAGGAGTGGATATCTCATCCAGTGTATATATTTCTGCTATATCGGAAACATTCTGAAGCCACACTACCAGGACATCAAATCATTTGGAGTGCCATGTGACATGGGAAAATCGGGAGCATTTCGTGCAATGACAAAGTAGTTCTGACTTTCACTGACATTATTTATTCATTGCTTGTCGTGTTCTTGTACTTTTACCTCCCCTATGCAATAGTTCCCAGTTATTAAACAGCTGAACAAAAATCACTCAAGTGTTTGACTATTCATAACACCATGCCATTAAAAGCAGCTTTTTTCCAGAAAATGTAAGATAAATGAAATCATTGATTAAGCAATCTAAGCGATGTAACCAATGATTCTTCAGTAGTGTATCTGTTGCTTAAAACTAATTTCAGGAAGTCCAAGTGACCACAGACAAGCAACAAGCTCACAAAAATGCTAATTTTCCACTAAATGAAAAACATTGGGTAATATCAATCCTACAATGTGAAAAAGCACATCCTAGCAGCTGGCCTTCTATGCTGTACTTGCATCATCCATGTAGCCACTGACGGCACCTGCTTGCTGCACCTGCTTTCAGTTACTTTCTTCAGATGGTGGCTGGGCAGGTTTCAGTTGTTACTGAATCTTTGTCTAGGAATGCTGTATTTTGAGAATGTTCTCTTTTGTTCTTTCTCCTAGAATTGAAAATTCCATGCTTGCATTGTGAAATGTAAGTTTCACAATATTTAATAAAAGTGATTTAATAAAGATGAATGATATTCCTGCCCACAGCAAGGGGCTTGGACTAGATGATCTTTAAAGGCCCCTTCTGACCAAAATCATTCTATGATTCTAGGACTTTAACATGCTTTGGATATTTAGGACTCTTCGTAATACCTGCATATTTTTCCCAGGCACATTCATACAGCCAATTAACACTATATTAAAACACTTAGGTTCATCTTCAAAGGCAGAGATTTTCTCCTGGGTGACTCAGCTCAATGATTTTACACATTCTTTTTCTTTTTCCTTATGCCACTCCAATGTTACAGTATCTTAAGTGAGAAAGAAAAACTTAGTTACTGATTGGGTATTTTTAAGAAACCCTGTACTGGAGAAAGAGATATGACATCAAAATAAGCTGAAAATAGTAGTGCAACAAAGCAGTACTATCGTCCTTATGAAGAGCAATTTTCTCTGTACCAGTCTGATTGTAATCTCTTGACAATCTTGAAAATGCAAAAACCCCTACTACTCAGTAGGCAATATACCCAATCAAGTGGAGTAAATGCATTCCTAGAACTACCCACTTTATTGTTGGATTTAATGCCTTATTGATCGAAGCACTGTATTTTGACAAACTCTCATGATGGTACATTTAAAGCAAAGATCTGCCAACTGCTACACGCATTTATTTTAGGGCCAAAACAATGCAGTTTCTTTTAATGTCCATAGCTATTGCTGCTGAAAATTATTCAGAGAGAAAAATTATTCAAAAGAGAAAAATTATTCAAGTACTCAGGACTCTTTCTAAAGATCATATAGAGTCTGAGGCACTTGCCTAGGACAGGCAGAGTAAAATGCAAGTGCACCAAATCTACTTCATTATTCTGCAGGTAACTGCTATGACTACCGCAGGTTCTGAGCACCACAAAAGGAAACATGCATTTGACCTCATGTCCATCTCCAACAGAGCATGTAAGGCAGGTTCAGATATTGTGTGATAAAAGCAGATGGCTGAAAATAATTGTTCTTTGGGCTGAACTGATGATCAAACTACTGATTGGATTAAGCTGGAGAAGGAACTAAATATGGCTCTTCAAGTCAAGAGGTCAAAAAAATCCACATTGTGACCTCAGGAAAGTCACTTAACCTCTCTAAGCCTCAGATTTTCCAATTACTTCTACTGTCATTTGTTCTGTACATTGAATATAACAGCAAAGGATGATAATAGTTCACTGAGTACATCAGAATTTTAAATAATTAATGTTATAAAACTTTTGAACTCATCAAGGAGGAAATAAGTTGATCAATCACAATCATATAGGTTGATATTCCCAGCAAATTGTGAAGCCCTATTTGCTTTTTTTTTTTCCAAAGAGGTTGCTGAATAGCAACTTTTTATTGGAAAAGTGTATTATTGTTAGAGGACCCTGCTGGATATGCTTCCTGTGCATACCCATGGGTTTTAAATGTACAGCTGAAAGTTTTAGATTGAAATAATTACATTTTTTTCCCTGCATCAGCAACACTACTTTCATTCAAGTGATAAAAGGAATAGTTGGTCGACACATATATTCATCTGCATTTTTACGGTTGGTTTGTGCTTTGTTTTACTATAATATTGTGTTATACACAAAAAAACCCCAAACAAACAAACACCTCACGTAAATAGCAAGAGGGACATTATAAAAGAAAGAATAAGCCAGTTAATACTGTTTGGGTAATTGTATTCATTTATAATATTTGAAAAATTAATTCTCTGCATTTTGTTTATAGAGTTTCCTATTCTGTGCACTATACTTCCTCAGTTTCATCATTCAAATGATAAGTTTAAGATTTCATATATTCTTTAAATATATTTTTATATTTGTGTCAGCTGTGTGGCTTTTTCTTTATTAAGAGTATAAACATGAAGGTTATTGAATGAAGATTGATGATCAATTTTGACTGCTTTTCCAGATTATTTTGAATATATTTCAGATTTCAAGAGAAAAGAAACAGGAAAAAAAAATAGGTCAAATTATCAAAGGAAAATGTGAAGAAAGCTAACATATTTTTAATGAAATATTTAGATTATCTTAACTTTTTATAAGGTCTTCTCACCATATTCTATGAGAAAAATATTAACCCAGTGGAAGGAAAATAGGAATACAGAACAGAAAAAAGGGGACAAAAGATGAATTCACTTTTTTTTTGCCATTTTCTTTTTACATGGTTAATTCTATGTCTTCTTTATTTTGCCCCTAACAGCCATGTAATTAATTATACTTTTCAACTAAAACAGAAAATATAAATAACAACATAATTATAGTAAGACTGTTTCAGTAAGTACATTCCTTACAATATCCCTAATGAAACTAATAGTCAGCAAACACCTATATCCTTAAATCCAGGATTATTATACAACATCTTATTCAAAAGAAAGAAAAAAACCCAAACCATGTAACATTGCGGGGGTTGTTTTGTTTTATCTAGAAATTAAATTGGTGGATGGTGTGCAGCTACATGAAGCAGCTCAAAGTTAACTCCTATAAACATTCATTGTGTTATTTTGGAATGGATATTAGTCACTCATCATTAAGTCAGATATATTTGTGTAGAAAATAAGTCTTGCCACTATATTCCTTGAAGTTATAAAAGGAATCAGACATCCCTGCTGTGAGAACAGGAATTATTCCTCCTTGCATTTGAAAGAGCATGTATATTAAAACAATTGTAATAATTGTAACTATTTAAGAGCTCATACATTATAGACTGATATTTCTGATGCACATCTATTCCCATCAAACTGAATGTTATGGGACTCTTAAGGTTAAAAGGAAAATAGTTATGCCAAGAGCAATCAGTCAAAAATTTTTGAAATCTTTTTCTAAGTGTCCATGTGGGGCCTTATATAAGGCAAATGTAAAACTTCCAGATATCAGTGTTTCCTTAAAGCAAGTCACACATCAGTTTGCGCTAGTTGCATCAACTTTGCATTGGCATTTTTGGGGAAAAAAAAAATCAGTAAAAGCAAACAAACACCAACAGTTATACTACATAGTTAAACTGATGTTACTCAGCCAATGAAACTGTCTATAAAATACGAGATGCTCGTCAAAAATGGTTATATCCTACTAAAAATCAATTTACTGGAATTGAACAACTGCTCTAAAAGTTAAAGAAACTGGAATAGTTGACATATATTGGTAAACCTCAACAGCTTTTCCACATTAGGAATAGAAAAAAGGAAAAATAATTGTACATATCCACCTACACTTCTCTGTACGTGACTCTCATTGGCTCTTTCCAACAAGCTTGTGCCTGGAAAAAAACCACTTCAGTGGAAAAGACCTTTGCCAGAACCATTAGGACATGCAGAAGGGGTAGCAATGGCTTTCCTTCTCCCCAGCTGAGCAGAAGACAGCAATGTCTCTCATCTGCTTAAAAACATGTCAGAGACAGGCAACTGCTGGATGATTTCTTAGATCCACTTTTGCACCATAGACTGTGGAGGTCTTGCTGCAAATCTCAGTTTATTAGTAATCTTAATTCTGACTTTATGGTGTGAAATGGGTTAGCTGAGGGACATCAGGTGCTCATTAACAGCCAAAGTGGGATTATGTAACCCAGGGTGAATGTTTCCAATTGCTTTTGATGCTTTAAAACAAAGCCACTAATTACTTTGTTGTTATTGTATTCACTGCATCTAATTTATGGTAGTGTAGGTGGTAGAGTAATTTGCAAACAATTATTGTCTTCTATCAAAGGATATTAATTTTAAATAGGTGAATAATTTTTAAGTAAAATGCTTAGCATGGGAGCTGATCAAGCCTAAAAATTTCAAAACAAATAATCATTTCCCCCATACTTTTTAAAAATATCCTTTTTAACTGTGCTATCATGCCTTACAGTGCTGTAAGTCCCTTAGAAGGTCATTATCTTCAGAACAGACAAAAACAACTGGAAAGTGGCTGATAAACAAAACCATTAACCCAATTTTTCCATTTACTTTGAGGATTCAGAAACAGGTGCTGCAACACAACCCCTCATTAAACAGCTTTTTTTTTTTTTCATTTCCAGTAACAGTATACACCACACTCCTTCATCTCAGAATTGAGTATGTCACTGTTATGCTATTTAGTATAATTTAGGGAATAAATGACCATTTCCTTTGAAAAGCTATGGTCTAAACTGGAACGCACATTCAATGTGAACATAACAACTAAGAGCCTGGTCAGATTCCAATGTGTTTGCACAGTGCGTTGTTTAAAAATTCCAAGTGTAATCTAGTTATATCAGCGAGGTTGCTTCATCTCTTTTGTTGAAAGTTAGAACTAAAGCATGTTTTGACAGGCTTGTTGTTGAGTATACTTTTTCATCCTCTGTAAGGTATACTATAGCATGTAAAAGAGATGCCCCAAGAAATTACCAGACTACAGCAAGTTAATGAAAGATATTTGATATTTATCTTAAGGCAGACCTACATTATTTTTTAAATTTGTGTTTCTCCACTTTTACTAGTAATATATTGTTGTTACAGTGATTCTAATGGTGAAAAAAGAGTCATATAATGTGCACAGCTTCCTAATAGAATTTTCCCTAAAAGAATATCTTACAACACTGCTCAAAAGAACTGGAGAGCAAGATGAACACAGATGCAGCCTGGAGGAAAAAAAAAATAAAAAAAACCAAAAGAACTTCCTATTTAGTACATAAGAGTTACATAATAATAAGAATCAGTACTTTGTGTCAATGCAGATAATTGCTAATACAGATAATGCTCCATTTCTAAAGGACTCCTGCCTATGGTAGACAACACCATGATATATTTGCAGATGCTGGCTGCATCTGTTTGAATAAATGCTGCTTTTTGTTTGAATAAATGCTGAAAGGGGAAGAAGAAAAGTGATTAAATCCTCAGGCAGAAGGAAAAAAATATTTATTATATAAAATACAATTATTTTACGAAAAATATATTTATTAATATATTTATTTATATATAAAATATAAATATGAAGCCCATATTGGATTAAATATTTGATCAGACCACAAATAAATATTATACTAGTTAGAAGACAGATAATTTGCACTCAAACATTAATCTCCTGCTAACACACAACCTCTGGGGAACTTTGCTGTTATAAAGAATTTTAGCCATTTTTCTACTCTGGCATTTCTTATTTTCTCCAAATACATATTGACAATAGCTAGAATAATACCAACAACATTATAATGGCCAAAATGATTTTTTTTCTTTCATAGTTTTCAGTTTAATTGGATAGATCACACTCAGAAACTTGCGACGTACAAAAGAGAACAAATAATACATATGAAGCTGTAAACCGTAACTTTTACTAATTGAATTAATCTGATAACTATCTGATGATAATTTCTGTGCTTTTGTTCACCATCTTCTCTAGCTCCAGTTAAATATATGTAGGTAAAGATGTGAGCATGCTTTTAAAAACACCTGCCATATTCCCCTGAGGTTGCTAGGAAAGATTTTCATACAAATTTCTTTCCAGGTTTCAGTTCCTGGGGGACTGGACCCCCAGAACATAATGGAAATCTGGAGAAAGCTGTACTATCCACTAAGTATTGTGCACAGATCAGGGCTCACTCAGTCAGAAAGAGAGGTTGTAGAGAAGCAGCCATAAGATCTTCTTCATGTGACCTGATTGTTAGAGACCCCACAGAAGACTGTTGGTGCAAAACATTCCTGAGTCAGCTTTGCCCAGTTCTGACAGCTAGGACAAGATGTATGCTACCTAAACCCCGCCATGCTCCTCACAGCACCAGTAGCTCGTGTGAGATCTGTGGGATCAGCTGCATTAGACACCATACAGGTCATTGGCATTCAGCCTATTGATGGTTACTGTGTTTTGTGATGCAGGCTTTACACTGCTGTGGTGAAAGTGAGTGCCAGTTACCTCTACATTGCTATTGGATCTGGTGTATAGACATAAAGACATAGAAAAAAAAAAAAAGTCAATCTTTTGTTTAGTAAAGGCCACACAGCTTTCTTAGACTTCAACTTATGGCTTCCTTACAAAAGGAAACAATTAAAGATAATTTTAACTCCATTCTGACATTCTCATTAAATAAAACCCTTTTTTGCCATCAATAGCCTAGGGTTTCAAACCATGTGTATTTTAGGTTATTATATTATAATATAGATGATGACTGAACAGGTAATCTCTGCAATTCATTAACCTAACTTCCTGTGAATCAGATGTATATTCAAACACCGTACATGTCTTAGTGACTACTCTGTTGGTATCCCAAAAGCCAATGGACTCAGATGTCTTCAGTAACTAAGACTCAATGCAGCTACTTTTCATAGTGTCTTTTTCCTATGGTGTTACACAGAACGCTGGTAAGAAATTGCTTTCTGCATTCCCTGAGAAGAGGCTAACAGTCTTCTGCACTGCAGCTCACAATTATTAGCAGCAGCAAACTCATTCTGCCTAATAGCAAGTGTCTCTCATTTATTCCCACGCGGCTGGCAATGGTAGTTGACATAAATAGGAATTGCCTCTACTTTAAATGCCAGCTGAATGAGGGCTTAGAAGAGCAGAGATATCCATTACTGTACTAAGAATATCTACAAAAAACATGTATCTGATGCTGCAAAAAAAAGGCTAATTTTAATTAGTGCCTCATGAAAGCAATTAGAATGCCTACTGGGGAAAATGTAGAAAAGCTCCATTTTGTTGTTTCATTTTTTCATGTATTTACTCTTTGTAGAATGATTATGCAAAACATCTGCTGCATTGTGAGACACACTAGAAAGAAAAGGAAAGTATGAGAGAAGGAAATATGAAACATTTCCGTTTTTATATTTTTAGGTATTGCTTAATTTTAAAATTACTTTCAAAAAGCTCCATTCTCCCTAATACTTTCACCAATGATCTCTTAATTTGCAAGTGATAGTCAGCCAGAAGCAAAAAGTATTGATGCAAATTTAATGAATGAAATTTCCCAGACTACAAATCAAAGGAGAGGAAAAAACCCTCTTCATCTTCTTTCCCCTGGGACATAGTTTATATTCCCTTAATATCTTTGAATCAGGGTTCAGCATGATAGCTAACAATCTGGGAAAAATCTCTTTTAGGTACAGATCACCACTAGCTAAGGATCATTTCTGTAGTGTTTATTTGGTTGGATAAGAGGACTATAATACTGACCTGTTCAGTTTATCTCTGTAACACCAAACTTGTTTAAAAAAGCAGATTATTCAATTTACAATGTAAAAATGCTTGTTAGCCCTTGGAAATGAATCCAAAGAAAAAATTGCAGCTTTTCATGGATTTGTAATTCCTTGTGAAACTGCAGCACTAAACTGTAAGTTTTACTTGTTGGGAACTTTTTGCCTGATTTTCTAATCTAGTGCATATCTGAACATTTCAAAGAAGGGGAAACTAAACAGAAAATACTACTATATTTATTTTGGCAGTCTTTTACATTTACTTTCAGCCTATGGAAATGCCTTTGTAAAATGAAGGAAATAATAGAAAATCACACCTTCTATTTCCTGTGTTCTGTACAATTTCTAAACTAATTTTTCTTTGGAGGGGATGGGCTGAGAACTTCCTGTGCTTTTATGAAGGAATTGTCAAGAAGCAGACAATTCATCTCAACACTACAGAGTTATAACATCACTTGCAGTTCACATACCTCAGACACGCTCTTTCAAACTTTTGCAAAATTTAATAGATTGAATGGAGGACTTTAAAATATAAAACATGTAGCATTCACAAAAAAAATAGTGAAAATTGGAGCACTGGCTTCCATCTATTAAATGCAAAAGATATGTAAGACAAATAAATCAATATAAAATAAAGTATTTATGTGTGTGTATGAAATAAATATTTGGGAAAACCTATTTAGAGAACTTTTAAGATGAGTTTACATAATGAAGCTGTTAAAGAGTAAATTAAAAGGCAAACCGAAAAATTCAAACTAAACAAATCATTATGAAACACAGATTTTAGCTCTAAATGTCTGGTCTCCTTTCTAGTATCTTTTTATGTTATTATACCAAGAGATTCATATAGCAGTATTGATTTTTGAGGGCAAATATTTGCAGAATCCTCTAGAACAGGTGGTTTGACTGGAAATAACCATTGAAAAATATGGCTTTTCAGATTCCCTTTGACAGTTCTGACATATCTGATGAATCAAAGGATTTATATGAGTTACAAAATCTGTTCTTTAGAAAACTTTTTTTAAAGGTTCTAGCTGAACATTCATCAAAAGCAATAACAACACAAAAAAATAGCCATGCAACATTATGTTTTCATGTGTTTTCACAAAACACACCCCAAAATGCAGTTGCTACCTTTCTAAATAAATAAAGGAAAATAATTTTACAGAAAGACATGAAAAATCATAGCTCAGAATAATCATACTGAATTAATCAGAAAATTATATTCAAATATTTCATGTCTGAAATAATTTTTTTTTAATTGCTGTTACTTTTTTATTTACCTACACATTGTATGCTTGACAACACTATAAGAGTTCTGGTCAGCTGTATAATTTAGTTTTAATATCATTTATCTTCCAACAGCTGTCTACTGCTTCTGTTCCACCATCTTTTCCAAGTGGAACAGACAAGTTGTTTTCCCATTTTATTAGAAAAAAAATATCATTAGAGGAAGAAACTTGTTGACAACCACAGTAAATATGAACATATATAACCTTGTTAAGCACATGAAGATAACTTACATAGGGAAAAAAAGGGCTTGTAAAAGCAAAATTATCTTCAGGCATTGGGTCTAGAAACTTTTGCACCAAACCCTCAATTTCTAGCCATTTCAATTAAAGCTAAACAAGTAAATGCAGAAAAATTAATGTAAATCATAGGGTTGGATCATAGAATAATTCAGGTTGGAGAGGACCTCAGGAAGTCTCTACTTCAACCTCCATCTCAAAGGAGGGTCAGATATGAGGTCAGATCAGATTGCTCAAGGCTTTATGCTGTTGGGTCTTGAAAACCAGGGATGGAGACTGCACAGTCTCTAAGGACAACCTGCTGTGGTGCTGGGGTGCCTTCATGGGGGAAAAGTTCTTTACAAGTCAGTCTGAACCTCTCTCTTTTCAATTTATGACCATTGTCTGTCATCGTCCTGTCAGAGTCTGGCTCTCTTTTTTTGATATTTACAAAACCATCTCTTTTCCAGGTTAAATGAATTTGCCATCTAGATTGAACCTCAGTGGAGTAGCTATAAAAAATATACACTTAGTTCATTTTACATACACATATTGCATATGTGTAGGCATAGGTCCAGGTCTGTATCCCTCTTGTATCCTAAAATAAAGCTTTATTTTCTCAGTTAACAAACAAGCAACAAACTGAATCCTTTCAGTAATGTATGAATGCTATTGAAAAAAACCCTCAACAAAAAAACCCAAAGAAACTACCTAAATAGAAAAGTGTAAGGAAGCTTAGCAACGTTCACTGAGGGACAAAAGACATATCTGATGGCTTTCGAAACGAGATGAGACTCCATCTCTTTTTAGCAACAGTAAGTGTGCTTCACAGACCTGTGAAGGAATTATGGTACTCATGACAGGATTCATCCGCTCTTTCATAGTATCATACCTTTGATGTCTAGAGCGTCGACATCTACACAGAGCAAGTATTTCTGTGTACTGTTTAAAAAGAAATACATACCTCTAAGGCATAGTTCATTCAAGCTGTCTTAGAGATCTGCCTTACAGAGATCAGGTGAATCCTAGCTAGGGGGTATATAACATGTATAGGGGGTATCCACATGTACCATCTACACGCATAAATAGGAGCCTATGACACAGTATATGCAATCAGAGGCAAATTTCAAGACCAGATACAAAGTGTACCACATTGTTTTATATCTACTAATATGAATATTGTTCCATGAAATATGGCAGTGGGAAATACACAATGCATCTTTCCATTCTTAAAAACTAGCTTTAAACAGGAAAACAATTCGATTTAATTTGGAATGCAAATTGGCTAGAGATCTGGAAAGGGTACCGTGCAACAGTCAGGGGCATTTATTTAATCTCATTTTCTCCTCAAACGTAATTTTGTGTAACTGTTAAATGTTAGAGGATATATTAGTAAGACAGAAAATATAATTACATAGTCCATAAAAACCTAACAGGACTTCTATTTCTATAAGTTAGTAGTAGTGATTTATATTTCCTTTTTTTTTTTCTATTAGAACCTAACACATATAATTTACAGGACTAATGCTGCATGCTCTTTAGTTCTAGAGAAAACATGATTTCCATATATATGTGGATGTATAAAAATATATTCTATTAAAAAATAATGTGTTTATTTATGTAAGACCGGGACCACCTGGTGTTCTGGTACAGCAGCTGAATCACAGACTAAACACTGAGCCTGCATCCAACTGAAAAAAACTTATTTTTCTGAATGAAACAGCCTACCAAAATATTTTGATGTTACTTGGTTTTAGTTTTAGAAGAATGTGATGCATTATACACGTATTGTGAATATGCCACTGCATGAACTTTTCCCAGTCTGAATCTACTTTGTCTGTTATGGTAACTGGCAAGTGATCTCCCTGTCTTTATCTTGACCCACAAGCTTTTCCATCTTACCCTCTCAAACAGTTCTGCTGAGAAGAGCAAGTGAATGAGTTGCTGGTAGGGGTCTTGCATGCAACCAAGCTTGACCTATCACACCTTCACAAAGAGACCAAGACAGCCCCCTTTCTTCTCCCAGCTGCAGTCTGGCAGTGGCTCACAGACGCCCCCAGCCCCATGCACACAAAGGGCCATGGTTTGTCAGGCAGTGACAGGTGGGGGGTGTCACCCCTTCCCCAGCAGGGCCACCCCAGAGCTGAAGCTGGAGCAGAGGAGGCAGAAGCCACTGGCCCAGGGGTTAAACCAGTGACCTGATCAGGCCACGGGGAGGTAGAGCCCCTGCACTGCTGGATCTGTGCACAGCTGGAGCACCCCCCAACTACTTTTGGAGTACTTGTTAATTTTGACTCTGAGAAACTTGTTCATAATGGATTGAGGAAATCATGTAGGAATGTTACTAACACATTTAGCACATTTTCAGCTCATCGTGTATGTATAATTGGAATTGTCTTTCCTCATATAAATGGCTGTACGCCAACTCTAAATATCATCAGACATTTTATTGCTCAGTTATTCAGCTGTCATGAGATCATCCTACAACTCTTCATAGCTACCCTTAGTTTTTTCTACACTGAACAGTTTTGTACCAGTTGCAAACTTTGCATTTTCTACATAATTTTCAAATCATTCATGAGATAATGATCATTTTTATCACTGTACAACAATTTGTCTATTCAGTCCTCTATATTCCTCTTTAACCAACTATGAACCTATTCAATAATCTTTCCTTATTATGATTTCTCTTTAATGAGATTATTATTTTTCTTTTATACTTTTAATTATTAAATATTTATTAATCAGTATTAACTTCTTCAAGAACATTAACAGGTTGATGAAGCATGACTTGCCTTCACCAAAGTTGTATGGATCTAATTATATCCTGTGTATTCGTGCATCTGCTGATAGTGCTCTTTACTATGGCATCTATTATCTTACTAGTAGTAGAGTTAGATTTGTTCATTTACATTTCCTTAAATCATTGCTAGAGGCCTCTCTAAAATCTGGTGTCAGTTTACATTTTCAGCTTACATTCCTTTGGTACTGAGACTGATTTAGCCAGCAAGTAACAAACCATCGTCAGTCTTTCAGTGATTTTATAGGTGAGTTTCTCTGCTAGTCCTAGATGAATATCCTGTGTCTCTTCTGATTTATTTTTTGCCATAACAGCTTCTCCTAAAATTTCTTCTCTTGACAGTTCAACTTGAGATAATTCCACAGTTTATCCACTGAATTTATCTGAACTCATTTCAGCATCTCAATGTCTTTCTTGAAGTGAAGGGCCCAGGACTGGACACAGGATTGGTCACACTTCATCAGTGCTGAGTACAGAGGGGCAATAACTGCCTGAGTCCTCCTGGGCCCACTATTTTTGATACAATCCAAGGTGCCACTGACCTTGTGGTCATCTGGGCACACGCTGGCTCATGTTCAGAAGGCTGTTGACCAGCACCCCCAGGTCCTTTTCTGCTGGACCCTTTTCCAGCCACTCTGCCCCCAGCCTTTAGTGCTGCTTCGGGTGGTTGTGATCCAAGTGCAGGACCCAACACTTGGTCTTGCTGAATTTCATATTGCTTACCTCTGCTTATTGATCCAGCCTGTCCAGATCCACAAACTTACTGAGAGTGCACTTGATCCCTTCATCCAGATCATCAGCAAAGACATTAAGCAGGACTGGTTCCAATACCAAGCCCTGGGGAACCCCACTAGTGACCAGCTGTCACATGGATGCAGCACCATTCAGCACCATTCTCTGGGCCCGATCATCCAGCCAGTTCTTAACCCAGTGAAGAGTGCTCCTGTCCAAGCCATGGGCTGCCAGCTTCTCCCAGAGAATTCTGTGGGAGACAGTTTCAAAGGCAGCACACAGACATTCCAAAACAAACATGGAGACAAGACCAGGAAACGAACCCTGCCAATTACACTAATTAATGGGCTAGCAAGAAACAAAAGGCATCACTTTGTGGAACATCAACTTTGATTATGGTCAAGCTGGGGAACTGGCTGTGCTGGTATGCTCAGGGAGATTTGAGCACTGTGTTTGCTGGAGAGCACAGAAATGGACTGACCAGTGAGTAAGGGACATGTGGGATGGGTAGGAGGGCCTAGGATCTGGGCAGGAGTGCTGGATGGGCACAGATACTGTGCTCAAGGGATCCATGAATGTATGTGATTGTGAACCAGGAGTGTTTTGTGTGCACTTCTGTCTCTGCCAGCTCAACAGGAGGAGGGGACTTGGCTTTCTGTGTTTGTGTATTTAGGTGCTATTGAAAACAATACCTTGTTTGTGGTAATCTATGTGACCAGCCATGTCAGCGTCCTCTGTGTGTGTGTCTATGGGTCACATGCACATCTTCATTACTGACTGAATCTGCACACAGGGAAGAAACAACTGCATCCCTCAACATGCCCAGGTCCCCGGGCATTGTCCTGGGCTCTGTGGCCAAGCAGGAGGGATACCTGGATCAGAGCAGCTAGGAAAGACAGCCATGCTCCTAACATCTCTTAACATTCTTAAGTGGCACCACTTCTGCTTTGTGAATTTTGGCAGGTTTTTTGCTGGGTTTCTATTTGTTTGGCTGGGGTATTTTTACTCTAGTCATTATTTGGGAAGAGTGGTTTTTAATTGCAAATGGCAAGTGATGCATTGTATGTGAGCCTCTGGTTTGGTACTTTTTGATGTCCTATTTTATTATCTAGTCTTAACAAAACCAGTTGAAATGGAAATAGCAGAGTAGACCAAGGCATAATTAAAAAAAACTAAAGAGAAACTGCAGTGCATTTTCTTTTGTAAAATACTCAAAAGGTAAATATGTTTATTGGAAATGAAAGATCAGTATTGGAACTCAGTTTGAGACTAATAACCACAATTTAGATGGTTCTTAACAATGCATTCTTATTTAAATTCCTATTTGAAACAAGGGGACCCTGTGGAAAAAAACCCCAATGGCTCAGTTCATTTATTTTAGCATAGGCTTTTGGTGTCATACTGATGATTTAATAGGATAACCTTTTACAAATGCAGGATTCAGATCTACAGAAGTGGATGGCAGAAGAGGAAATCTAAATCTTTTTTCGAGCCCTGGAACATTATACATTATAATCTCTTAAACTATTGAGTTAAAAAGCTAATTCTAGTGGATTTGGAGACTATAGAAAAAACCCCAGACCTACATGTGCTAAAACCATACAGGAAATACAACCAAAATTTTTGTATATTTCAAAGATTATGTAAATGCATTTTTAAAGCAAAAAACCTGTTTTTCCAAAAGATGCCTCATTCCTATTGATCTTCAACTGCAAATCAGTAGTTTTGGTCCTTTAACTAACAATTAAAAATAAAAAAGCTTTTTATTTTGTTTTTTCTTTGTTTTTTCATTATTTCTGTCTTACACCAAAAGATAAATGCTTTTGAATATGATATAGAAGACGACACTGAAATTTTGCAAATTTGATGTGTTCCAATACTAAGTTTTACACAGTCAGAAACCTTCAATGGAATTATTTTTATTGGATGATTTTTGATATTAGCATGATATTTGCAGTATCTCTACACCCTGATGAACTTAACCTGTATGTGGCGTACAGCATGTGGTAAAGCACTTCTTTAGTAGAAGATTATTTTCAGTCCCAAGTACTTACACTACTCAGAGGTTCCTGAAGCCATTATGATATAAAAACTATACCAAGTGTAGATTTTTCCAAAGCCAAGAACCATCAAAATGACTTTTTAGCCTGTGGATTAGTTCCTTTTTTAATGATACACTGCATATCTTTTCCAGTAACTTCTCTATTTCACACTTAATTTCCTTCACAACCCTCAAATGAATATTATCTGGTTTCAGTGATTTACTACACTTAATTTTTTAAGTTGCTCTATAACTTCCTCCTTGGAGGCTATCATTTTGTTAAGGCCACAGTATAATTTCCCATGAAAAGTGCCCTTGGAAGAGTGATTTCCCTGTAGCCCTAGATAGTAAAGATGGATGCAAAAAATTAATTTAACTCCTTTTCTACTTTACCATCCTCTCTAATTGCTCCCCTCACTCCTTATTCCAATACATCCAGCATCCTGTATCTTCCAACTTTTTATGAGCTGCATAAAGTTTTATTATTTATATTGTTACAGCTACCAGTGTAACACTGTGAAGTGCATGCTGCAGAAAACCATGCAGAGCAATCTTGATGTTACTCAGTGGAAGACCAGCTGGGCCTCCTCAGTGACCTTGCATTTGTATTGACACTTAGATCCTTCCAAGAGAGTAAAACACTTCCAAGTAAGGGCAGCATTTTAGAAACTTTGCTGCATGAATGTAAGTAACTGTGGAACAAAGCACGAAAAACCCTGTTGTTGAACAAAACCCTTGTGGATATAAATGTGAAAAAAAAAAGCTTGACCACTAAGGATCCTTGTCTGAATGGGAGAAATATGTTTCACAGCTCCTTTTTCCCAAAGCCCTTGCTAGCTGACTGCTAAAGGAACGTTCTCCAAAGTGTAGTCAGCAGGGACATGGTAAAACCTTCTTAGTGCTTTCTTACTGACTTCTTACAATGTGCCTCCTTCTTAAAGAGTACAGCAATGTGGGGGGAAGAGTAGATGCTGATGAAAGATGAACGCTGAAGTAATCAACATTCAGTCCCCTCATTCTGTGGTCAAGACTATGATCCCTGGACTGCTGTCTCACAATGAATTTTGCAGCCAGAAGAAATCTGCCTCTTAACTTGTAATGAGTCCTGATAAGCAGATGGAGTCTGAAAATATGTATGTCTGCCCTTATTAGGGGGATGCCATGGCTGTGTGTGCCACCAACCCTGAGCTGGGTGTCACTGGTTTAAAGCCTGTGTCATTGCCGGTGTCTGCTGCCTCCTCTGCTCCAGCTTCACCTCTGGGGTGGCCTAGCTGGGGAGAGGATGACATCCCCAGACACAGAGAGTGCTTGCAAACTATAGCCCTTTGTGCCTGTGGGGATGGTGGGGATGGAGGCTGGATAGGGAGAGAATCCAGTACAGACACCTCATTCCCCTGGCAGAGGTGATGGAGGATGCAGCAGCTACATTGTGCAACAGTTCATCCCATTTTGTTACTGAGCTTTTTCCTGTGCTAGACAATTAGAACTCTTCAAAGATGAAAATGTTAACAGGACCAAAAAGCATATGTTATCCTTTTCTATCTGGTGTGTTCACTTTTGCCCATAACATCCCTACCCTAATCATCTCTGTCTTTTCATCACTTGAATCCTGGTCAGATATTAGGGATAAGAAGATCTGTGCAGGTTGCAGGATGGGAAGGACAGCCTCATAACACACCTACACTACCAGGCAAAAGGCTGAAATTAGCTCTGGAAAAATATCTCTGTGGATAGTGTGGCTTCAACATGGATATAAATACCAATGTTCATTATGTCATGTTTGCTTTATGCAGAGAAGCTATGTCCACTCTAAGGGAATCTGCTTTTAATCCTGACGCAGTAGATACAGCATATTAATTTCTGCCCGCTTCATAGTTCTCTTCTTATACATCTCCTTCCTCAGAAAGGGATATTAATTACTGAGTATGAAAATAAGGATCAGATAGGCTCATGACACCGTGAAAAATTAATTTCATAGATTACAGTGAAATACTGTTGAAGATGTGAAGTTAATTGAAGTCTGTTGACAGGTTCAAGCTATAAAGAAATTAGAAATTTTGAAAGAGAAAAAAACTGGGGAAGATTCAGTCTCATAGATATAAATGCAACTTTTAAATTAGAAATATATATGAAGGAAAAGGTTTTAGATAAATCCTTTAGCTGCTTGCCTCAAAATACAGTTGGAAAAAGTCTCAGACAGCCTGATTTAAGTAGATCCTGCTCCCATTGTGGAGTTGGACCAGTTAAACACTTGTAGTCTCCTCCAGTCCATATAGTTTTATTGGTTTATGCTATTACTAAAAGATTATTTTTTATTTCTTTGCACCTACATAATGTTTAGAGAAACACAGATGGGATGGTACTGGTTGTGGTCCCTCCTGCTAGAAACAAATATTGCTGCTGGTTTTATCAACACCCCTCTGGAAAAAAAGAAAGGACAGGCCACTCCAGAAAAATATTTCCCTATTGTGCAAGTGTTAAATAAAACCCCCAACAACAAAAAACAACAAAAAAACTTAGGAAAATCATAGCTCACCTGTAAAAATAATCCTTTTAATAGCTTTTTGGTCAAGGTCTTTTATAATAGACCTATTTAACATTAATTTCTGACTGGTGAGCTGAACAATTTTCTGTAAATGATAATTCTGTAATCTTTATTATCAAACTAAATCACCCACTGGAATCCCCTTCCTGACATATGAGATTTGAACAGATTCAATTGTATTTCTGCAATAATTACTATACTACTAAGACAAATATAATTTCATTACTAATACAAAACTTATATCATAAAAGTCAATCTGGTCCTTCTAAAGACAGTAAGAAGAAGATTGGATTGTAAATCAGTCATATACACTAGATTTTTTGATTATCATTAATAACTTCATAAGTGGAATTGAAAAAGTGTTCTTGGCATTCTGTATGATGAATGTCAAGCACAGAATCCATTGTGTCCAATGGTCTTAATCTTTTCTTTAATGGCCACTGTTAGCCATAGTGCAATATGTTATATAATTTATTGTCAGTCCAGTGCCAAAGAGATAACAGGTTTTTCCTCTGAATGACTAAACAACCAAAGCCTTATGTCATGACAAACGGTGGAACACAGAGCAGAAAAGTCAAAAGACAATGCAAGGCTTTCAACAATAACTGCTTTCCTGCTAGTTTAAGGCATGGGCATTAATTAAAATGAAAATAAATCCAGAAGAGATGATAAGATGAAGGGGGTATTTCAATAACACTGAAAAACTTTAATGTAGATATTCCAGATGACAGCAAAATGAGCAATGTCCAGGTTTCTCCTGGACGGGAAGCAATTGTAGTGCATTAAAGAGCACATGACTTAGAGAAATAGATAAAAATATTGGAGGAGGAGGGAAGGCCCATAACCTGCTTCTCCTAAACCCAAACTTTAAATATTTCTTAGGGCTTTTTAAAATGTAATTATCAACTTAAAAGAACAGCAACCACAGGATAGTAGACAAAATTTGACATCTCTAAGATCTACGGTGAAAAAGCACTTCAGGAAATACTATTTCTCTCTGTATCTGTTCTCAGAAGAGTTGATGATATGTATCACAAATATACCCCAAACTCAACATTTGAGCAAGATTTCTGAAGAAAGAAGAGACCTTACGGAAAATATCCAACTCCAAGAGACATTTGCTGCACCTAGTAACTCTACCGTTCACAGCTGTGTGGGTGCATAGGGAATTTCCCTTTGGCAACAAGGAGATGGAAGTGCTACAAGAAATGCAACACTATACAAAGATAGTTATTTTTGTGTCATTTGGGTAATTGTAGTAGCAGTACTAGTCAGTATTCATTGTCTTACTAGCACTGATGTAAGGAAATGCAGGAAAGTGGGCCCTGCTATGTATAGCAAGGTATAGTGGAAAAGCATAAGTGCTTCACTAAACAAAATTCAGCAATGTTGCTTCCACAATTAAAAGGAGTTGTTCTTCAACACTGTGGGTAATCCACTGAGTGTGATAAACCTTGAGAGAGAAGGAAAAGTCTATTTAGATTTACATCCATCTGTAAAGAAAAAAAATCAAAAGAGTAAGTTATCTTCTATTAGACCTTTGCAAGCATCTCTAAGACCTTGTAACTGATCATTGTGTCTACACAGGGACACGATCTTGAGAAAAGCATTGAATATAATATTAGCTCATTATACTTCTGTCCAGCATTTACATTTCAGTCTTGTCCAGGCATTTTCAGAGTAGAGCAAAATGTTATGCCTGAATTATTACAGATTTAGTTTACATATATATATATATATATTCTGGCAAACTCTTATTCACAGTAGTGCTTGTGGGGGCTGTTTTAATACATATTTTAAAACAAAGTTTAAATATCCCTTTGGGTAAAATGAAAGACACCGATTTAAAAAAAAAATCATTGATCTAATTTCCCTTACCTTATCCTTTTTTGTATAATAGAGGAATATAAATGTCTGTATTGAATGTAAATGTGCAAAAAATCACATCTTAAAACATTTGCCTACTAAACGTTAAGCTGCTAATGTCTTACTTTTCTAATCACAGTTTCATCGAGCCAGTTATCTGTGGGTAAGATAAAAGGGCATTCAGTTTCTCTCTTACCTCATGTTTTCCAGACTGTAATTTCAAGAGTTACAGAATTTAGACAGATTACAGCATTTAGTCGTACAAGTCTGTTATATTCTTTCCAAATTAAACATATGTAAATGTTAATTAGTATCTATTCCACTAGTGCCCTCTGCAATACTGGCCCTTATCAAGATCACAAAAAACTGTGACTATGGAGCATGATACTTTATTTTTATAATGTGATTGTAAAGCAAAGAAATGCTGTGGTATATCTATATATAGATACTTTTCCTTATTTTTGGTTTTTTATATGTCAAGCAATAATATTGATCTTTATACCCTAAAGAGTTTAAAAAATCAAATAAATTCAGATTTTATGAAATAACAGTGGTTATTTTCCATTTCATATCCTTCCATATTCTTCTGTTGGTGGGGGTACTGCTGGGGCAAAGCAGATCCCTATAGAACTTATTCTACCAAAACTATAGTGTGCACAATGCAGAGCAATGCACTATTACTTCAGGGATGGCCGCATAGTCATGAAAACAGCCTTACATTTGCAGAAGTTCTGTAGAGTTTAAGCAAATAATGCATCTACTAAGTGTCCTGAATTGCATAGCAAATGAAGCTCATTAAAACTAGTCACAAATAATGTTAGGGGATTTTTTTTTTGTCACTCATTGAATATGTTATTTTTAAAATAAATTTTCCTCATTAATCGAGTACTTCTGAGATGAAAATATTTGATGTTTTTGCTGATTCATTGTGGCATTCGGAAATCTCTGGTAAACATTCTCACTTCACTGGAGCTCTGCATAGACTAAAGCATTGGTTAATGAGGAGCTGTTTGCTAGACTGCTTTCAACTGACACATAATTAAAATTTGGTTAGACAAGATTTGACTTACATTGAATGGTAAACACTGAAAATGAGAAGAATCAGCTCTAAAAACATAATTTAGGAACCCAAAATGAAACTTAGAAATTTAAGTTCTTACCCCATGCCTTAAAAGTTATTAGAAGAAGTGTGTAATTAATTAAACTGCCTCATTTGCCACAAATTACTACTCCAAATACATAAAATTTGTGTTAGAACAAAGCCTCCCATTACCGGCAGTATAGAAAGTTTAGCAGGGCTTTGAAATCAAGGCATTCTTTTATGGAAGGAAAATGTATCATTACATTTTTAAACAGATATCAAATGATGGAAGACAAATTAGTTGGCAAGACTTAAAAAAGAAAGAAAATGGAAACCTGTAGTGCTTGCTTTACTGTTTAAGATTAAATGATGTAAGAAATAGATTAATTTGGTTTAAATCCCACGTGGGGAAAATTTAAAGTCGTACATCCTTAAATACTTTAGCTACAAATTGATATGCTAGATTGGAAACTTTAGGTATATCATTAGTAGATTTCCTCTTGAAGCTACTTTAACTGGCAAACACAGAAACTACATGCTTGCAAAAGTATAAATATTAATGTCCAATCTGGGAATGAGTGCACCTGAATGAGGGTGATGCATCAACACTTCTACATAAGCTGTTCATTATAAGGTGCATAGAATGGAAAATCACCAAATAATGAACAACTTGGACAGCTCAGGTACACTAGAGAATTTGAGCCCCATCAGACAAGGCAGTTGAAATTCCCTGTTTCACATCAAGAGTGAATGCACTAACTGCAAAACTGTTCAGCACAGTAGATCAGGAGAGTAGGTTGATACCATTTGATGTGCTTACCAAGAAAAAAAAGACAAGTAGAAATTAACTTCATGAAAAATTTAAAACTAGGAATCTAAATGGGAAGAAGATAGAATACTTTCAGATATTGACACAGTAGCTGTCCGTTAGAGTTTAAAATTTTTAGAGTATTTCTACAATAGTCATAATCACAAAGCGTATCTAGCAGTTATTTCCTTTTTGTGTGCAATGATTGAGCTGCCATTTTTATTATTGAGCATTAAGCTCGAGATTATGGTTAGGTGATAACTAAAAATTTTTTTGTACATTTGTGAAGCATTTCACTTTCTTTTGCCACTTTTTTGGTACCTTTGACATGTAGAATTTATGTATGTAATTTAATGACATTATTTAAAAGTACAGTAATTTGTTTCGTCCATTAGCTGTACAAAAATCTGAAGCAATCTACCATACAAAGGAAGAATGCTGTCATTTAGACCTTTAGTTCTGAATCAATAAGCTTAATTCTGTGAGGTCTTATTCAGTATCAATCCATTTACTATAATAGAATTTCATGATAAATAAATGAGAATAGCACTGCACTCATTATATTTGTGCAAATTTCAGCAAGGTTAGTTCTTTAGTGTTTGGACTATTACTAATTTTCAAGATTCAATTTATTTTCTCTTAGAAAGAAAAGTCACAGTAGAAATATCTCTTCTTGATAGCTGAATTCTTCCTTTATAGTTTCGGTCAAAAAAAAAAAAAAATCACTCTAAAGAAGGATGTAAAACTAGGGTCAAAACTTTTCCATTAATTCAGCAAGCTTTCTAAATGTCAATGCTTATCTCAACTTTCATATGTTTTGAACCAGAGAATGTTACCAGCTCTCTTCTGTTGAGGACATAGTCTCAAAAACATCTGCTGATTGTCAGAGATGTAAGTTCCCTAAAGTGTTATCCATAAATGTTATACCCCTGGGTCCTGCTGTATTGGATTAATCTTTTTTCTAGGATGGAATAGACATGCTTCCTCCCTGACGAGTCCAGCACACTAAGAACCATAAAAGGTATACCTCCTGTAATACTCTTTGTTCTTTACTGACACAATGTCTCACCAGAGCATAGAGGCAAGCAGTCCTGCGAGAGTTCTATAACTATGGGTAAGTCTCTAATGTGGTTCTCTTACACATTTCACTCACAATCTGGTGCTTTCAGGCTGACAGACAATTTTCAAAAACTATAGGAGTGATACATTCAACATATACTCAGTTTTTAAACAGCATCATAAAAATGTTCTACATCTCTTGATAAAAATCTCTTTCTGCATTCTGAGAATAACGCTAGCAATCCAGTATACAATAGGAATTGTTATTATCTTCAGAATACAGGTGAAAAACAGGTGTAAGAAATCAGTCATGAAGTGGCAACACATACCAATTGACAAATCAAATTGAAATGTATAGATTAATGTTTTCACTTGCCATAGGAGGGGTCATTTCACTTTTTACATCCTAGTCTAGGAAAATACAGTAGCCTTGGAGAATTTATAAGACTGTATAAGGACTACATTGATAAATATTTAAAACCTTCTTTACCCAGGACATTTTAAGCTGTCTAAATTACAATTTCAAGGACTATAGGGACATGTTTTCCATATAAAATACGTAACAAACAGTTATAATTTTTTTATGAGCATCCTGTAAAATAAAATATTTTTCTGTAGTGATGATGTGGCATCTATTCTTATTATCTTATTATCTATTAGAGGAAATTTTGTTTTATTTTTAGTTTTTAAATTGCAGGACCAAACCATATTCCTGGTGAAGCTAAATATTAAGAACTTTGGAAATTCAAAAATGAGAATTAGTGTTAAACATTCCTGAATATTTAATGCCCAGAAAAATAAAACCTGACAAAATAAATACTGATAAAATTTAACAGTTTGAAAACTATTAAGTTTTCATATAAAAAACTTACTCAAATATGAGACTGTAGTGTTAGGAAAATATTACAATGCATTATCTAAAATATTTGTTTTTAAATTCTCTCCAGATAAGGAGCTTCATCAAGAAAGCTTTTTGTGCACATAAATTAAAAAGAGATAATGAATTATGAAAAAAAGTCTCATAATTCAGAATTAAACATGCAAACCTGTAGATCACTTGTGATTCTTGGATATGTAAAATTTTATAGATAAATATGTAGTTTTCTTAAATTTATTACATGCATTACCATTTATTCTTTAAATGCACATCTTCATATTAGTTTAAATGTTCACTCATCATCGTGGCACCCTTTTACAAGGAGAACAAAGTTTAAAAACCATACCAATATATGACTATTTTTCAAAAGCAACAAATAAGAGATATTTTCATCTTTTCACAGCATTAAAAACTATTCAGGCAGTAAACAGGAAGCTATCACTTGTATTAAATATACATGAAAATCTCTAACTTAAGTATGTTATCCACTGCTGACAAAAAAGAGAATGTAAATTAGTTTAAAGCTGGGGTGGTGTTGAAGATTAAATAAAAATCTTGTTTCTTAGTTTCATCCAGAGACTAAGCATGGAGAAGAAGAAATCACAAGAAAAAAAAACCCAGACAGAACAACTGAGGATTAGTGTCTCAAACAGAAATGTAAACACTAAAATTCCGAAATGCTAAGAACATGTCCATCATGTAAGCTGGTATGTGAAGTACTTGGACTTTGAAAAGATTCTGAAAGTCATAAAAGTCTGAAGAAGTTAAAACAAAATCAAACAAAAAAGCGCAAAAATATTAGATCTCAGAAATTTCTCTGGGACTTTACAACGCAATTGACATTTCCTGGAGAACATTTTGTTATATTCTATGACCTTTTTGCATACAATACCAACCTTTTTGTTTTATGCAGTCACTAAATACTTGAAGCTAAAATCTCTCCTCACTAAGCAAATGAACATAAATTTCTTCATTAAATAGATATTTTTTAATATTAAATATTTAAATGGCAATTTGGGCCCATAAAAAATATCTTGACAAGCTTTTATAGAGGTGCTTTTAGGGACCTAATTACATCATAATTCATACATGAGAGTATTTAAGGTTTAATTACAGAATTTTATAGTATAAGTTTTATCTTACTGTCTTTATAATTTCATCATGTTTTCAGATATGTACAGGACCAGCACTTCTTCTCTGACAGAAACTTTGAACAAGCCAATATTTGTGGAGGCCAGCGAGCCCACATCCCCTTGGAGAGATGAGCCTTAAGCTCAGTTGTTCTCCCTAGGTTAGAGAGACCAAAATGGTCCTTCCCAAGAGGCTTTGTGGTTTTATGTTAATTTACCTCAGTTCTGCTTTCCTGGTTGGCCTGTTGGCCTCCTTGCCCCTTTATGCCCTATATGTCTTGATTCCAGAAAGTTCTTCCTTCTCTGTTCCCCCATTGGCCCTTGCCCCTCTGCTCCTCCCTCACGGTTTCCCTTTCCCTGGCCCCGCCTGTGTGCCACCCCTGTGCCCACAGGCCATTGGCCCCCGATGCTCTCTCCACCCCCGTTTATGAACCCAAACCCTCCTTTATCCCCCCGTCTTTGTTTCTGGACCCCTTCACTTGTGAGGCTTCAACAAACCCGCCATGGAACTCCACACAGAGACCCTTCCCACCTCTTTGCTGTCGACTCATTTCTTGGATTACCGCTATCCGGCATGTGCGTTGAGCGTGTGGGTCCCCACCCACCTTCCAAGCGGCTTCCCCCAGAGACGCTTTCAGAGGGTTGCGGCACTCACCATCCACCTGCCGCAAGAAATATTGTTCAGATTTTTCTTTATATGCAAGTAATTCTAGATCCTGAAGAAAAGCCAGGCTATTTTTTAAATATAAAAAAAAAGTTGTTACAGTTTGGTTAATAAATTATTTGTATTTCTGAACTTCTGAAGAAATCATTATATCTTTCTGTCATAACATTCTTAGAATAGACTGAGGGCTGCTTTTTTTTTTTCTTTTCTGTATATAAAGAAATCCCAAAGAATAATGTTGAATTGCAAAAGTGTGGAATATCTGCTGCTCTAGACCTTCTGAACTATGCTTAAAATACTCATATGGCAACACAGCACAAAAAACTGCCACATATCAAAGACACTCCTGCTAGATGTGTGCTGTCCTCCTAAACAGAAAGCCTCAATTACATGGGTCAAGAGTCACAAGTTGTTTACGACTGGTTTATATGATGTGTAATATAATAAGTGAAAAAAAATTCTCTATGCTGCAACTTAAAATTAAAACTTAAAAAAAATAAATTGAGCCTTGCTGTGATGAATAAGATTAGTTTTTGAGTTAGGAAGATTAGATAAAGTAGTATTTCCTTTATAGGGAGGTCAGTATCTACTTTACATGTCTGCTTCCACCTCGATCTGCAAAACAGTGTATATTTTTTTAAGTAATTTTAAAATTCTGTCTTACAACAAAATTAGCATAGTAAAGAAGATGGAAGAAATAGAAGACAATAACGAGAATCTTCATCTTTTAACTCTTAAGTTCTGTCCCTATTTTTATGATCAAAGCACTTTGTTTTACCCTGTAATTGCTGCTATTTGTAGTCAATATTTAATGTTCTTTCTCTTGTAAAATCAGCCATCTTATATCTAGAAAGCAGAGGAATACAAAATCCATTTGTTGCTAATGGGAATCATGACGTGGTCTTCTACTGTTAGCTTTGACAAATAACATATCAAAAAAAAAGTAATTGTAATTATATTGATCAGTCCATAGTGGATTTGCATTAAATAGTAATATAGGTATGACTTCTAACCAAGTCTGGCACATAATCATTGTGGGATTTTGCTTATGAATATTTGTTTCATACACTTATATTTCGGACAGAAGAATATAAAACCAAGAAAAGCTATCATCACTGTCATTAACAAGATTCAATACCATTGCCATAGGATGAATTAAGAAAACCCAAACCCCATCAGATAAATAAACATTTATCATGAATGGGATTCAGCATTAGGTCTCTATAAAACAGGTAAAAATTCTTATTCATAATTCTATTTAATAGCTGATATTTATAGCTAGTTTGGTTGTGTTACAAACATCTTAACCTGGTTTTCAAATTGAGGTATTTTTTTTCTCTTAAAACAAGAGTAAACTAAATTGAACTGATTATAAAAATGCATTTTTTACACAAAAGTAAGAAGGTATTTCTATTCAGAGGTTCTGAAGCTTTACCTGGAATGAGTACATGAAAAAAAATTACATTTTTGTCCTGGGGAGCAAATCTCTATTTAAATACAAATCCTGATGCACCCATATTTGAGTGAAGCATATGTTATTGATTCCATCTGCTCTTCCATATTAACCCATGCAGGTATCTTCTCTTTCTTATCATTAGCCAGGCTTCATTTTGTCTTTAAACCTGAAGATAACAAGTACCTTTATTCTATAGACAGATAGTAGTAGTGATCAAAAAGTAATATACATATATTTAACATATATATAAGCTGCACTGTTTTTTAAAGGGAAATGTAATAGAGTAGGCTAAATTTCATACTAGCCCTTGCTTGGAATATAATAATAATAATAATAATAATTTTTTTCCTTCATTTAACCTCCTTACCTAAAAATATTTTAAAAACTTGTTCAGCTGGTCATGTTTTACAACAAGATTAACTGGAAATGTTTTTTGTGTTTAGAAAGCAGAATACTTAATCACAGTTTCCTGTTCTGGCTATATGGAAGTAAATAATTCTTGGGTTGTTTTCTGCGTTTTGAGTATATTTGTAGGGGTTTTTGTTTGTTGTTTTTTCCCCTACACTCATACCTCACTGCTCAAATCTTACGATTGGTTGCTCAGGGCCTTAAAATAGGTCACCTGAAAGGTCTGTTGAACTATGTATCCTGGTGTTACTAACAGGGAACACACAAGAATAGGGCAAGCAGATAGTTATACTTACCATGAATATTCTCCCAAAGATCAATGAATCTATAATTCAGGCACTGTTTTAAATAAAAGTGTTCTTTTGACAGATACTACCTCTCTCGAATGAGAGTAATTCTCTTGGTCATGTCATCTCCATATTCCTTAGGACCTACAATAACATCAATGTAGGAATTGTATCATTTCAGATCAAACTTCACTGCTGTGGCATAAGTGACAGAACATTTTCACAGACACGGAAACTATACTTGCCAAATTTCTTTCTTAAGATAATAGCAGTATGGAGTTGTTTCAAAAGATTAGGGTATGTCTAAGTGCCTAATAGAGCTGATCGTTATCTAATAAAGGAAACCAAAAATGTGTCTGATGACACAGATGATATGGAAATTTATATACTTTGTGAGCTTAGTTTTTCCAAGCTCAGCTCTGCAAGCTGATGCACAGACACAAGTCATGTCTAACCATTTTAGAATCTAGTCAGAACACAGGACTGTCTGCGTGTTACTGTATAGAAATCTTTTCTATTTGTACAAGTCCTTCAGACACATGCAATATTTTGTCCTTTCTTAAATATCCCATGCATTCATTGCAATTATAAAATTTAGATTGTGTAAATATGTTTGTACATCTAATTTTAATAGCACTTTCAAAAGATGTGTCTTTTCACAACTGTTCTTTTTAAAAAAAAAGCTAAAACAAACAACAGCAAACAAATATAACTTTCCTTAGGTTTAGTGTTTAAAGATAATATCTGCATTCTCTAGTTCTTATAATCTGCTTACCTTTTGAAGAGTGTCTTTCATTTGACAAACTACTTCCCAATTTTTATCAATATTCTGGACAGGTGAAATGTGAGTAATGAAATCTCTCTTGGATGTTGACACTGCAGAAGAGAGTTTAGAAGAATGTAAAAAATCCTTTGAAATATATATTTGTCTTTATGAGTTATGCCTTTGCATTGGATCAGTTTTTATGCTGATAGAAATTCTTCCTAATATTATTAAATTTGGAATAGATTTAGCAATTTTCACAAGTATTTTCTAGGGGTGGGTGATATGGCATAGTTGAGGATTTGGGATCAAGGACATGATATGATTCCTCTCTGTCACTCAGGTATTAAACATGAATTATAGAAGGTGATTACATCTGTCACCCTTGCCTGAATCAATGATATTAAGGTTTTACAGAGCTATGAAAAACCTGCTGTGTCAGAGATTAGTATGATTTCAAATTAAGAGTGGGAGGATAATACTTTGATTCAAATCATATTTGATGAAACATGGGAAGTATAAAGAAGCTTCCATATTGTCAAAGTTCTACATAAATGGCAGCTCTTACAAAAAGGGTGGGGTTATTTTCATTCCTTCTTTTTTTGTGCACACATAACTTTATTTTTGCTGGCATAGAAAATGAAAATTTTCATCAGAGTGGTGAGAACAAAACTTTTTAATTAACTTAAAATAAAATAATAATGTTGCGTGAGAGAATCTGTAAATGAGACAGTAGTAAAACTGGACATCTATTCACTGAAGCGATATAATACCTTTCCACATGTAGTGACCCACAGACATAGTTATTATCTGAGCCTGTCTGTGACCTTTTCTTGAGCAATCTGTAAAGAAGCAGGTAGATAAAAAGGAAGTAACTATGATAACACAGTGTCGTGGGTTGAAACTGAATTGACGGACAGTGTTTTAGACCAATCACTTCTCGCAGTTTTGCGTATAAAAACCAGCACAGGCGCAGGAAGTACGGGCTTCTAGTTTCCGTTTTTATCCCGGAGGGGTGGCTGGGCCAGGCCCGGCTGGGGCCCTGCCAGGCTGGGCCAGGGCCCCTGCGCCCTCCCCTCCCCGGCACTGAGGCATGGACCCCAGGGCGCTGCAAGAGAACCCCTTCAGAGCTGCGGGCAGCTAAGAAACAAGCACAACCTGCTGCATAGCCGAGACCACCCGGAGCGGCTTTTTTAAGGGGTGGCGGGCTCCCCTTCCCTCTCTACGCGGTCCTGCGCGGACCTGGTGGGAGCCAATACAGCTTTCTGCAACCAACACAGCCTATATCGAACTGACAAAAAAAAATCAAGCAGCTGGCAGCATAAAGGAAAAGAGGCTCTTCTCCAACGTAAAGCCCGAAAAGAAAATCAGCTCTTCAACATGAGGCCTCAAGATAAGAGAGAAAGTAAGGTCACATGGGACAAAGCGAAAAATGGCAGTGGAAAAAAGGAGGGGTGCTTTGGTGCATAACTTAAAAATGCTTCTTGCCTGCTGCGGTAAGAGACTGTAATATCACAAACTGTTTTTTTCTCTCTTTTAAAAGATATGGGGAGAGGAGAATTCTGTGTGCAGCCTGCGGAAAAAGGAAAGTGGCCACACCAGGTCACTTAGGAGCTGTAAGAGACTTTTATTGGTTTTGTGAAGAAGAGAGCCGTTGCTTTTCAGGCTGGAATTTGCTTATCCTTAAAAAAAAACACCCCATGTATGGCCCATGATGGCAGTATGGGAAGACTGCAAGATTCATGGGAAAGAAATTGTTCACAGCAGCAGCTTTCTGGGCGGGTCTGTTGCTAGTGGCAGGTTGAGAACCATGTGAAGCAGAAGAAAATCCTTTTTTCCTTAAGCATTAGAAAGAGACTTTTAAGAACTGCAATACTGACCTAAATCACATGTTTGTTATCGTTTGTGTGAGTTGGGAAAAAAGGGGGAGGTGCTGGAGGAAAAGGGGGGTTTGCTTTAATTTCTTATTATTTCTTTTTTTCTTTTAATTCTCTTAGTAATAAACTTCTTTATATTCTGTAAAGTTTTTTGCCTGCTTTTGCCCTTTTCCAATTCTTATTTCACAGAAAGTAAAAAAAAGTGAACGAAACCACTACATTAAATGGGTGTTTCTACCCGGTTACTAACTGAACCCACTACATACATCAACGTACTTTGTCGTCTTTCTATTGATAAAATACACCAGTACCTAAGGTCCAACCATATATATAGGCTAAGTCCTCTTTTCCACCTGTCCTGGGTAACCCAACAAATGTGTATTGTATTCCATATTTTTTCTCCACCAATCTGCCCAAGACTGGTATGTCGCAAGAGTCTCAAAAGACGACACAGAGTCTAGCGTCTGAGAGAGTAAAGTGAAGCGGAGTTTTTTTATTATTTTACAAAGCGGCTTATATCTTTTAACTCGTTTGAAGTTTATAGAAATGTCAAGAGGCTATTAGACCTCAAGTTAGCCACCTACCAAATTCATTGGTTACTTCTGCCAACACCTATTCTAAAATATTTTTTAAGCAAAAATGATAACAAACCACAGCTGCACAAAGCTTAATTAATTTACAAAAACTCTTAAAATTGTTTATAATAGTTTTGCTTAGAAAAAAAAAGAAAAAAAAAAATCTCACAGAAATACTAAAAAAGTTAAAAAGCTTCACTGCTGACAGCTTTTCCAGCAGTCACACTGGTACTGACCCTTTAAGACATAGAGGACAGAAGCAGAACCAAAGTGTCTTGCCCTGTGTTTGTGGAGGTGGGGGATGCCAGGGTTCTTTAAAAAGTCCCTTTAAGAATTTCATAACACCTTTTTTTTTGTTCACAGAGGGCAACCCACATCTCTGGAACTGGTGAGGACATTATCTTTGGACATTTTTTTCTCTGCAGCCACTCCAGACAACCACACTAGGAAAAGTGGGACTCCTGCCCCTCACACTCCAGCAGTTCCAGCTGCTGACCTAGTTCCAGCTGCCACTGTCGATGGAGCTGGGAGAGACCTTGTCCAGTGGCACATAGCAAATGGCTCAGCAGCATTTGACTGGTTTTGGATAGCAGTAGTTCTCCAGGTTTCTTTTTTTTTTGCCCTTGTTTCCCACTGGTTGTTGTTTGGGGGAAAAAGGAGTTTTGTAAGCATGGAGATTCACTTGCTGTGGGTTGTTTCTTTGCATTTGTTCTCTCTCTCCCCCACATGGTCAGGAGAAGGAGGCTTCTTTGCCATCTTGTCTTTGTCCTTTGGACAATGCAGTCAGCTATGGAGGCTGTGGTACTGGCGGAGGAGCTTCCCCACATCTTGTTTCCTTTTTTCCCAGGGAGTCCATGGGATTTAGTACCTTTACATCTAGTGATTATTACTGTTTTCTTGGTTGTAGCTGGGGTTTTTCTTTTCAGTAAACTGGTATTTTTTCTTCTTGCAGTTGTCTTTCCTTATTGGTGAAAGGGAAGTGGTTAAAACTAAAAGGGGAGTAACTCATTTTGGAGTGTCCACCCCATATAAATTGTTTTAAACCAAGACGCGACCACACAGGTGAAAGCAGCTAAACATACTCAAAGGCCTTTCAGAAACTGCATGTCTTTAATTTTTAAGTATCTTAGTAGATCAGAGTAACCGTTCTTATTTTACAGACTGGAAAGAGAACATGTGATTCTTTTCAGCTAAATGTACCTACCTGTCTTGGTTTGAAAGACAGGTGTCTGCTAAGGAAGGCAAGAGCCTCCCTTGGAATGGAAGATGCAACCCCCTTCCCTCCAAATTATTTTAATTTTAAAATTAAGGGGCTTTCAGGCAAAGATATGTGGAACAGGAATAACAGTTCTTTACTAACAGATAGATAGAAAGATAGATAGATATAAAACAAGGCAAACGAAACGACAATAACTATGGCAGTAACAACAAACAGAATTAGGAACCCAGTGACCCTTCTTGGCTGTCAGGCACTTTCCCCTTCGGTGCAGTTCCGGGCACGGCTGGCAGGGGCGCTGGCGGCTCCCGGTAAGCAGGGCGGGTGCAATGGTTCCCCCGCGGCTGCAGGGGGCGCTCCGGAGCGAGCGCAGGGAGCATGCGGCAATGGTGGACAAAAAGCTTGCTTCACAAACCCCCTGGGCAGCTGATCCCGGTGCCCCTGCAGGACCCTCGGGAACAGCAGCCTGAAACAGCAGGGGCCAACACAAAATCCCATGTAGCAGATGAGATGTATCAAACTGCGAAGTTGCAGCGGGAACCTCAGGACATCTCGGTGGCGGGGGTGCAGGGCTGCAGTGTAGCGAAGGCTCGCAGCAGCGGCAAGGGAAAGGCAGGGGCGGGGCAGCCACAGCCCGACTCCCAGTGAGGCAGGGAAAGGCGGGCATGGGATCCTGGGGCTTTTCCTGAGGCACCTGAGCAGACGGTGGAAAAGGTCCCTCTTTTAGTGAGGTAAGGTGTTAAATAGGGTCCCAGTGCAACAGCCGCTCCACCGAGCAAGCTCCACTCACGGTAGAAGGAAGGCGGCAGAAGGCAGGAGCCCGCAACGGCGACGAATTCCCTCCACCACGAGAGCAGCTTCTCTCTCCTTCGAATGCCAGGAGAACAAGAGAGCTAGGGGCTGTACCCAGCCCCTTTTTGCCAGTTCAAATCTCGTGGCATCCTGCCTTACATTACAAACCCAGGTAAAAGAGCAGCTCACTGGACTCTGCCCCCTGTGGCCAGGTCTTTTGTCTCTCTTAAGCACCCATAGTTTGTCTCTTAGCAACCAAGTATGGGGAAAATTCTTTAAGAGAAAAAGAAAATCAAAAGGGGAACTCCTAAAACCCCAACACTGCCTGAAAGTTAGGTTCTTAGACTAAGTTCATCCCATAATCTTCTTTTGCATTAGTCTACTTGGGAAAGACAAAGGATAGAAAAGAAGAAAGTCTCATTTTCTGTGTAAAAGACCAGTGAAAGATGTGCTGGTTTAAAACACAGTGAGAAAATTAAAACTACTTGACCTTTCCCTTTTCCCCCACTGTAAGGCCCCCAAATCTTCACTCAACAAGACACTTAAAAGGGCTTACAGTTTTTCATGTAATCTGAGTTAGACACATGCGAGAAATACCAACAGAATATTCTCAAGAGGTCAAAACAACAAAACAAAATTTACCAGCAACTTTAGAAAATCAGAGAACTTTGACAAAAGTTTTACAGCAGCATTCAATCAACATAAAACATTCCACAAAACATTAACTTAGCCTCCTCCATGATATGGGTTGTATGGAATTAAACAGTGCTAGAAACTCCACCCCTTTCCTCTATAACTTTGACATAAGCACATGGGTGTTAGATATGAAAAACAGGACAGGTTTGTCAAATGCCATAGGTCAAGATCATAGGCATCACCACCAACGGATACTTTGTGGTAGTGATCTGCTATCTGGGTATAGACCACACAGTAAGGAAGGACTGATGGGCAAAACCTTCCTCAATTCAAAGGAGCCTTAGGTCTGCACGCTCTGGTTCCCATAAGGACTTCAGTTATACTGTTGTTATACTTCTTTGCTGGGAAAACAGAACAGTGGCACATAAGCAATTCAGGAGATCTCTGAAATATATCGAGGACAAGTTCCTTACTCAGTTGTTGAATACGTCAGCTAGGAGTCCTGCTCTTCTGGACCTACATATAAAGTGGTGTTTCAAAACATGACCATCAATGGCAGTCTTGGTTGCACTGACCATGAGATCACAGAGTTTTAAGATCTGAAAGACTATGAGGAAAATAATCCAGGACTAAAGACCTGGATTTCAGAATGACAGAACTTGTTCAGGGAGTGACCCTTGGGAGTCTGTCATGAAGAGAAAATGAGCTGAGGGATACCGGGAGAATTTCAGAAATATCTGTCTTAAAGGATCAGTCCACCCACTCAGCCAGACAAGAAACAAGTATAACATAAAGACCAGCTTGGTTAGAGCTAGTAAAAGAATATTAAAACTAAACCAAATAAGCAAAGAACAACAACAACAACAAAAAGCAAAACCAAATCAACCAAAAAACCCAAAACCCTAAAAACAAAGCAGCTGCAAACCCTACCAAAATAAACCAAAACAAAGCAATAAATAAGTATGGAAAGGCTCCAAAAGTGGTATATAGAAACAGTGACTGAGCATTCACAGGTGACTTTAAGAGGCCAAAATCTCAGCTGGAGCTCAAACAGCTCAAACTTACAATAGAAATGTAAACAAAAACCCCAGAAAAACAAATAAGAAAAGAGTTCTGTACCTAAGTAAGTGGAAAGTTCTGTACCCATGTAAGTGCAAGGAGTATGAAGGTCCACTTCTGAATGGGACTAGCAAGTTACTCACAAATAGCATAAAAAAATTGTTATACTTAATGCCCTCTTTGTCTCAGTCTTCATAGTTAAGGTCAGTTCCAAATTTTCTTTGCCAAGAGCAATGATGAATCAAAAAGCAAAGAATGATCAAGAGAACATCTGAACAAGTTGGACATACACACATCGCCTGACAGGATACGTCAGGGTGCTAAGAGAGTTGTATGACATCCTTGCAAAATCATTCTCTATCATCTCTGAAAGGGTTATAGGGTCCAAGGGGAATCCTGAATTGTTCTGAAAGGGAAAAGAGTACATCCATCTAGACACAGGGCAAAAAGGAAGATCCAGGAAACTGCAGGCCAGTTAGCATCACATCAGTCACTGTGAAAATTAAGGAACAGGTCCTCATGGAAGAAAATTCCCAGCACATGAAGGACAAAGCAAACAGTAAAAAGTGATGGGGAAAGGCAACACAGATTTACTAAAGGTAAATTGTACTTGACCAACCCTGTGGTCTTCTGTGATGTTTGGTGGATGAAGGCAGAGCAGTGGATGTTGTGTACCTTTAACTTGGCAAAGCATTTGACATGGTCTCCCACAACATTGTTGTTGGCCAGTTGGTCAAATTACAGATTGGACAGGAAGACAATAGGATAGAAAACAACCTAAATTGCCAGGCTGAAAGAGTGGTATTTAATGTTCCAATTACTTGTTCATGAGTGGAGTTTCTCAGAGATGGGTACTGCATCTGCTAATATTCAGTATCTTTATATATGATCGGGATGATGAGATTGGATGCAACATTTAAGAGGGACTCTTCCAATACCTAAAAAAAATTAGAGAGGAGGCGGAGCAAGAGACATGGTGGTAGGCAAGAGGGAAAAGGCACAAGCTAATTCAGGGAAAATTCTGTCTGAATGTAAGAAGAAATTCCTCATCATGAAAACAATTATACATATGATTAGGTCACTCAGGGAACTGATGAAATCTTTCTTCTTGAATTATTCCAGAACTGTCTTGACACTGCATGACCTAATCCAAGGCTTTTCTTTCAAACAAAGGTTGGATCAGATGATTTCTAGATGCCACTTCCAGAACAGACTTTTATATGATTCTGTGATGTCTGCAAGAAATATCTCTTACAACTAAACATGACAAGAAGGTGAAAGAATGTAGCTGACAGCAGTGAGGACCCCTGGTCATAAATCCATTTGAAATTCAGGATATACTTGCTCAGATTTGGTATCACATTAACTTTTCATGGAATTGCATCTGTGGTTCACACGTAGGCAAAGTTGATGGGGGCTTTTTATGTTCTTGTAAATCACTATGGTAACACTATTACACAAAACAACCTTGTGGTGGCAAGAGGGAGAATAATCCCTTTCGCTTCAGCTTTCAAAATGTAGGCATCTAATCTAAACTAGCCATCCAGGATCTCATCATAATTAGCATGGAGAGACAGATATCTCTGGAAAAAAAGATCGTATACAACTCTTTCAAGCCAGATACCTATCATTTAGGCATGGCTAAAATTAAGTGAGATGAATTGCTTTTTAAGTGACATGCCCAAGGAAAAGTAATTATGTCTTGCAAAGTAATTCGCTCTGAATTTTTTCTGGAAAGGAACAAGTTCTAAAAGGGGTGCACCATGTACAGATACATGTTCTGACTCCGAGAAAATAAATGAGTCCGGATATTTAGGCAGTGTTTTTTATGGGGTGTCCAACACAACGTTACTAAGACCATTAGGGGGCTGTATAGAATCTGCTAGTAATGGAAAAAGAATCTCATCACAGATAGAAAGATAGCAGATTTAAGTCTTTGACAAGAGAAATGTGTTGGGACTGGGAAAAAGAACCCGCAACTGTTTTGTGTGAATAGTGTGCCTAGGTTTAATTCGTGCTATTCCAGGCTTGTATGTCTTTTTTGTAGGTTTTTTTATATCTAATATAGCAGAATTTATCTCTGCTTTATAGTATAATAATTTTGATTAGTTCTAAGGGAATATTCAGTTTTTGTAATGATCTATGACTTGCTTAAAAATAGAATAAACACTTTAACACAGACTAGTCCTTGCCCTGAGAACTACTTGATTTATTCCTTGCCAGCAGTTCTGCACCTAAGGTCTTATTTAAAATATGTTGTCCACTCTTTCTGCCTTAACTCCTTCAGTTTATTTCAAGGGAAGCCAAAATTGTTTGCCTTGGGCTTTCCACATGATTGTGGTCCTTTGCTTTTCAGATCAGTTCCTGAGGCAAGAGATATAACCACTGCAAATCTTTAGAAACAATACATTATTGTTTCCAGAACTATCTGCTTTCTTTTCAGGAACAAGTATAAGGCAGAACTCATAGAATCTGTGGCTGCACAGATTAGTTGGGCTTAAAAGACCATTGTTACTTCTCATGATTTTTGGAAGGGGGTTTGGAACATGGACAAACTGACAAAATGAGATCTCTATGTACTGGGCAGTTTTGTAAATCATTTGCATCTCAGCTACCTAAATGGTAATTCTAAGAATTATTTTTAAGTTATACCTAGTTGTGGATTCTGAACTCTTGAAAACACAATGCTGTTATTTGTGATCCACATGCAAAACAATACCTAGAATCACACCCATTCTGTAGTTCTCTTACGTACATGGATATTCTCATCCTTGCTTTCTCAGTCAAATCATATTAAGCAAAAGAAATGATAACTGTAAACATGAGAGAAAAAAAGAACAGTACATTTAGATTGTTCAGCTTCTTAGCCTTTCTTAACTCACTTTTTAGCCAAACTGAAGATTGTATTATGATCTGGTTTTACATGCACAACAATCTTTTGCAATAACTGAGGCCCATATTTCTATTGGCATCTGAGCTGAGCATATTAGTTGTGAGTAAACATATTCTTAATTAATTTGTTCTTATAGCTAATCTTATTAAGAAGTACAAAAAGGAACCAGAATGTAGTAATAATAACAAGAACAAAACTTTTCAGTTATTGTGGTGTGGTGCATTGACTTCACTGGCCTCCAGGTGCCCACCAAGCCACTCTATCATTGCCCCTTCTCAACAGGAGAGGGGGAGAATATATGATGAAAAGTTTGTGCATCAAGATAATGATAAAGACTTCATACCTGTTGCCCTGATTTTCACAGTTCTTTAATGTTTTTAATTCTGTAGATAGAGTTCTCACGCACTTTCTGTAAACATAAGCCATGTTATGCTAACAGCCTGAGATGTTTTCATTTTTTCTCCTAAGGTGGAGAAGTTTGATGGATTTTTCCTTTGACCTATGTGGTTGAGGGGTGGTAATTTCACCCTCCAATCCACAGTGTTTTCTAAAAGTGTATAAAATAAAGAGTGTGGGTCCTTTTGGCCCTCTTTCATCTTGTCCTGACAACTGGCCTCTGTGTGTGTTCGTGTCCAAGTGCGACACATACCAGTTACTGTCACAAGAAAATATGAATCAGCTTAGGGAAATTAATTTAATCTATTTCCAATTAATCCAAGTAGGATAATGAAGAAATAAACCCAAATATTAAAAACATCTTTCTCCCACCTCTCCCTTCTCCCCATGCTCAACTTCTCTTCTGATTTCTCTATCTACTCTCAAGTAGCACATGTAGATGAGGAATGGGGGATTGTGGTCAGCTCATAACATATTACCTCTGCTACTTCTTTCTCCTCACAATCTTCTGATAAATTGTGGAGTCTCACCCATGGGATACAGTCCTTCATGAAGTTCCCCAGTGTCAGTCCCTGCCACAGGCTGTAGTTCCTCATGAACTACTCCAGCTTGATCTCTTCTCCATAGTGCCACAGGTCCTCCCAGGAGCCTGCTCCTTTGCAGGCTCTTCTCAAGATCGAACCTTCCTTTAGGAACATTCCTCTACTCCAGTATGAGCTTCTCCCTGGGCTGCAGATGGCTATTGGCTCCACCATGGACCTCCATGAGCTGCAGAGGGACAACTTCCATCAGTTCCAGTGTCTTCTCATGAAAGTGACCTGCGCAGCACCCCCTACTATCAAACTTTGCTACATAAACTGAATACATATGGACACTGTGTAAGGACCATAAGGGGTCTTTAGACTGTAAGAAAGTCTGTAGACTAAAGCTGACATGTCAGATATAAATCTGTGTACTACCTATTCAGCCAATGTCATATATGCTTTAGTTCTGCAGCAATACAAAATAAATCAAAGTGGTTTTACAAAGCAGCACCTCTCAGTTAAGAATCTCCATTATTAAATAGCCAATTTGCAAGGAACAAGATATATGGGGTCCATGACTGTCAGGGTCCTGTATCACCTCTTTTCTTTACTATCACATCATCTTCACAGAAAATTGCTCCTACTTAAAGTGATCAATGCTTGACAGAGTAAAAGGCTACTCTATAAAAGGGATGGGTATTCCAGTGCAACAGTAGAATAGCTTACACTACTTTATTTTCCATATTTTTTTACATATATTATGTTCAATACATTACTGAACATTTCATGGTGTTTTTTATTTTGAAGTCAAAGTACCATTCATTATAAAAAACAGAACTGGAAAGCAGAAAGCATTCTTGTGGTTTGCATACATTAAAGAGTAAACTCAGAAGCACAGATGTGGACTCCTACTAGCAACAGAGCACAGTATTTTTATGGACAAATCTAAATCTAATGCTCAGCCTAAATATGATTATGTTTGTTTTCTCTGTTGGTTGCATCTGGTACTTGCAAGGATTTTATTCTCAAGTGTTGATTTACATCAACAGAATAATTCATAATTGTTGTTGTAAGTTATTTGATAATATATATCATTGTGTTTGGAGTTTGACACAGCCACACGGTCCTGGATGAAACTAAATATCTTGCATCTGTGATCCCAATTTATGCAAATTGTTATAGGCTGCTGAAATTAGCTGTTTCTAGGCCACTTTATGTTACTACATGAGTTGCCTTTTTCGTGTGTGTGCGTGTGTGTTTGCAGAAGTGAATGACAACGCATCTTTGCTTTTCCTTTCTGACACACACTAGAAAATAGAGGCATACTGTGTTCTCTCAAATACAACACTGACATATAGAATTGGATACCTGTTCTTTTTAGTTCTCTTGTTCTAGCTGCTAACAACTGAGTGTTAATATGATATAAAAGCTAATAAAAATTATATTTCTATATTGGTCTGTTTATACTATCTTTTATATTAAAAATCTATAAATGCATGTTCTAATAAGTTCTTGAAGTTGGTAGTGTAGCCATAAGAAAAATTACTTTTGGATAAAATAATCTCCTCTGGTTTGGTAATACATATTTATGCCTTTAAACTGTTTCTTTTATTACTAATTTTTTATCATCTTAGTATATTTAGCTTAGGAGGAACTCTGTTTTGTTGCAGAGAGGAATATATCGTCTTCCTCTCTCTCCTTCATCATATCCAGTATTTGTAGGTCTGGGTATTTTTTTTCTCCGTAAGAAGTTCCCAAGAGGAATATTTATAAAATTACTTTGGAAACCAGCAAAATAATAATTTCTAGATTGCAATATTTTGTTGGTCTTGTCTGAGTGGCAAATGTGATCTAAAGTGTGCTATTCTCTTTATTAAACTCCTATGTGTTTTATTTCCTGCTGCTGCATATATTGATAAAGATTTTAAATTCCCTCTTTTATTGATCAAGCCTTCAATGAATGAGTTTGTTACAAAGTTCAGAATTCATCAAACTAAAATAATTCAAAGGCCTTTCTCACAATGTTTAGACCCCAAAATAATTTGTTTTGGTACTAAAACAATTGCAGAATGCATTGTGGAAGACTGCAACTACGCAAGGCAGGCTACCGCACAACTGCATTTTTTAGTGTCGGTGTCACAGTTGTGTAAAGAAGAGAATATATTTATACAGAAAAGAAAGAACTATGGAAAACAAAATATATTAAATGGTGACACCAAGCATTAGGCACCTAGATGGTTACAGGATAGATTTAGATTTTATGAATGAGAAGTAATAGCATTCCCACTGACTTACGAGCGGTAGGATGCTACCCAGTGTTTGGGAACAGCAAAGCTCCTATGTGACACAGGAGGAGAGAAACAATGTTGTATGTCTTCAGGCTTAGAAAGATAAAGAAGATGCAGTGTACAGTGAGAGAAATAAAAAAATGTTTTTGCAATTTAGAGAAGTAAAAGACGTTTTAGGGGAAAGAATATGTATTCATTTTTGTTGACAATTTATTGACCTTGCTTCTTTGGCAATCAGTTTTTAAATTCCTTTGTGTTAACTCATAGTTTCAATTCTTTCCCCTCTAACTTTCTCTCAGGTATTTATTCTGTATGCGCATACTACAGCCATGAGCTAGGCTGATTTCCCTTCGTATTTTTGTGGTGCCTTTTGAGAGGGCAAAAATAGTGATGAACATGAGAATGATAAGGATATTGTTAGTATCCAGGAAACGTAATAAATGTTCTTTTTTCCTCTCTTATCATCTTTTCATTCTGAAAATCAGTAGAAACTATTTGGTTTAATATTCTTTAAAACTATATCCTTACAATCTAAATTTAGTAAGTCTTAACTTTGGGAAGTTAAATACAACTCTAGCCAGTACAAGGGGTGTAGCAAGATGATGGCAGCAGGGCCTGGGGCTGCCCCATGCTGGATGCAGATGGTTCAAGTCAACCCCCCCACCACAGGGCACAGCTGAGCCCACAGATGAGGGGGTAGTGGCTTCAGGAAAACACAACAAAAAAATGGGGAAAAAATGTCAGATACTGGAGGGATGACAGACTCAAAAAGAATGAGGAAAAAAAAGAGGCAACACCAAGGTGGGAGAAGAAATCTGGGAGGTAGTGCTCCAGGCACCAGAGCAGAGATTCCCCTCAAGCATGTGGGAAGAACCTCAGTCAAATCTTGTTTGCCCATGACAGTAGCTGGCAAGGGATCTCTCTGTCTTGATGTGAGCTCATGAGCTTTTCCATCTCATTTTCTCCCCTGCCCTCGTGAGGATGGAGAGTGAGAGAGTGGCTGAGAGGGCATTTGGCAGTCAGACAGCATCAATCCATCACACACACATGCTTGATGTAACATAAAAGATGTAGGTAAAGCAGAATATAGAATCTAAAATACCTAATATCTGTATTTCCAGAATTAAATTGATTTCAAATTCAGGGGAAAAAATCCATAATGGCAGCTCCAGGACAAAAGAAAAGGAAGCTTTGACACAAGGCAGCATGTTTTGATAATAAAAGAAAAAATTTTGTTCTTGAGATTCTGATTGAAATAATTAGCGAAAGAGTGAAATTGCCTGCAGAGACAACTTTTGTCAGGGTCTCAAGAGCAGTGCTGGGACACAATATCCCTGTTCAGTGCCTTCCCCTCACTGCCCACACCCTGTACCCACATCAGCGCCTGGGGGTGTCAGCTGATGCTGATGGGCCCAGTGAAGCTGCAGCAGGGCTGGCCTCCAGCCCCCACAGCCCTGCCCTGTCTGGCCATGAGCCCTGCTGAGCTGGGCTCACACTTTGGCTCAAGTTGAGCCTGTCCTCAGACTGTGCCCAGGGATGTGCCTGATGCCCAGGGCTGAGGCTTCCTCAGTGTCCCCCTCACTGTGTTGTTCCTGGCTGGGGTGCCTTGTCCCCACCTTTCCCAGCAAGTAGGCAAGATTTTGGGAGGGAGAACTGGAACTGACATACAAGGCCAAAGAGATATTCCATATCACATGACATTGTGCTCAAGTATAAGAGCTCATGGAAAGGAGGAAGAAGGTGGTGGTGTCATGGTTATACTGCTTGTCTTAACCAAGTAATTTTACCCATGCTAAGGTCCTGCTTTCCTGAAATAGTCTGAGCATATGCCAGCTGATGTTAAGCCGTGAATGAATTCTTTATTTTTCTTTGTTTCCATATATATCTTTGCTTAACCTACTAAACTGTCTTTATCTCACTTTTGCTCTTCTGGTTCTCTCCGTCATCCTACGGGAGTGGCATAAGCAATGACAGGATGGAAGCTTAGCTACCACCTGAAGTCAACCCACCACAAGCACGTAATTGTCCTGGTTACAGAAAATAATTTAGTATCGTGCTACGTTGAGTATAAAGTCTGCACAAGTAATATATGAGTCTAGAGAGATTTGTGGAGAAATAATTAGATGGTATCACTAGCAAGAAATTAGGTCTCAGTGTAAAGTGATAGATTTATACTAGATTTTATAAGAGAAGACTTTTATGGACTTGTACATATTGGCAGAGCCCTGAGATCTTTTCCTAATGGCTCACACTCCTGTTTTACTTATGAAGTGGACAATACATATTTTCAAGACAGTTTGCTTCATGAGTTTTTTTAACACGTTAGCTTATGATCTACACGCAGGATATCATTTTTGTAAGGGATGAACTGGGATGCATTTATGCCTTCTCCTCTTAGTGCAAGGAGAACATCACTATTTGTTTACATGCCTTTGTAATTGCTACACCCACCCTTTAAGGCAGGATAACTGAGTTTTTTTTAATAGAGACCCGTGGGTCAGATTAGAGTGAAATAACACTGAATGGCCAGTACTTATAGACCTATCTATAAAAGAAAGAAAGAGAAATATAAGATAAGCATAGATAGTGCAGAGGAAAAATCCAGGGTGACAGGACCAGGAATGCTCACTGACTCAAACAGGTTTGACTTCTGGGAGCTGACATTCTGTTTCCTTGATTTTAAACAGGTCTCTCTTACGCTGCATTACTTAACTTAGCCTGACTACTGACTGTGTTTTTCCTTGTAGTGCTGTTACTCTGACCTTAATCAGGCCAAATTGATCATCACTGGAAGGATGCTTACTTAGGAAAAGTGTGTGGGTTGAAAAGTTAAAACCTTTATGAATATATACATATATATATAGAGAGAGAGAGAGAGAGAAAGAGAGATAGGTATATATACACTTTAAATGAATAATATTTTCTGTGGTATTGCAGATGATAAAGTGATAAAAGAAAGTTAAAAATTTTAAACCTGGACTAACAAAAAAGGAAAGTTGGTATTGATTTATTCACAGACAGTATGTTCACATGGGTTTCTTATCTTTCTAAATATAGCCTTAAAAATTGTCCAGGTTCTATATCTTTCTGTCCACTGTGAAACTCAAGAGCACTATTGACCTCATTTTTCTGGATTCAGTTTGCACACATTCTCCCTTCATAGCAAGATCTGTATGCCTTCCACAAGCCATACTAAATGTTCATGTAAAAGGAATGATGTGTAGAGATGAGAAAGTGTGTGCTAATTAGGAATTAGAATAGAATCATAGAAACAGAGTATGCTGAGGTGGAAGGTACACATCAGAATCATTGAGTCCAACTCCTGGCCCTGCACAGGACATCCCAAGAGTCACACCATGTGATCTGAGAGCATTGTCCAAATGCTTCTCGAACTCAGACAGGCTTGGTGCTGTGACCACTTCCCTGGGGAGTCTGCTTCAGTGCTCAACCTCCCTCCAGGTGAAAAAGCTTTTCATGATTTCCAGCCTAAACCTCTCCCATCTCAGCTTCAAGCTGTTTCCTCAAGCCTTGTCACTGGTCATAGGAACAAAGAGATCAGTACCTGCTCCTCTGCTTAAGAATCAAAGACATGACTACACCTGGATATAAAATGGAATTCAGGTTAATTTTGCCTAATACAGCATTCAATTCCCTGCCCACAGGAGGTATAGTTTCATCAGTGTCATACTGTCAGAGTCTCTGTCTGAACACTTACACCTAATTTTATAACAGATAAAGATAGGTATACCACAAAAAAAATTGATTCAAGCAAAGCAAATATATATGAAGATACAAATGAAAAGTATTGCTATATAAGGCTTGTCCAAAACATCCAGTTTAATAATTTATTAATGTCTATTGAAACAGTTTTTGTTTTTATTTTGGTGTCTATGTGATAAATAAAAAGGACAGAAGGAGTGGTAATGGGGTTCTTAAAATTTATAAGCTCATATGAATGGTTGTGAGCTGTTTCACTTAATTCATATGTACATGTTGTTAGGTGCTATTTGTAAACAATTTATTAACAGCCTTCAAAATTATTTTTTACTGACTGGGCCTGAGAGCAGTTTAAAGAAATTGCTTAGGAGTCACTAAATAAGTTTTTATTTTCATGCAGTAATGCAGCTATTTGTTTGTCTTATCTAACTAGTGCTAGGACACATATTTCAAAAAAATCTCCAATGACTTCTGCATGCAAAACTCTAATACAGAACCTGAATAGCATTAAAGTGATGCAGTATACTTTTACCTACCAAAAGGTCAGATAGCCATTCTGTACTAGTTTGAAAACAAACAAGTGGGAGATTGCAAGTCAGAATTATAATTGAATAGGAAAATTAAAAAAAAAAAAATAAATGTAATAGTACAAGAACACCGACAGAGTCAGGATGCAACCTGACACCCTGTTAGTGAGGGTGGTGGCAGCAGTCCAGATCAAATGGTCCTGTTAAAGCAGTGATCCTGTAGAAAGGTCTTGTTTTTCACCTGAAAGTCCAAACAGTAGCTCTTGTCCTCTGGGAATCCCATAAGTAACGGCTCCTTGTACTGTTCCAAACCCCAGATTATATCCAGGTGCAAATGCTTGGCTCCTCCCCTCTGGGCGGAGCATCTCACAATGGGCTGATGTAATTCTGTGAGTCATGTGGTGGTTCCTTGATTGCCCATTAAACAGAGATAGCTCCTGGAGGGAGTTATCAGGGATGAGTCATGGTAGGAGATAACGAGCACTGCCCCACCTGCTCTAACAGCTTGTGAAGATGATAACAGAATGCATGCTTTTGGTTACATCTTACATTGTAACCTAGGACTCGTTCCTACAAAAAAATCTGGAATGTGATTCAATTTATTGCATGATAGGTAAGTTCCTATTTACTTATATTTCATAGAGGCTGGCAAGTAAATTGACTCTTATATCTGGGTCTGATTTAAAGAGGAAAAGGAAAATTTGTATATTTTCATCTCAAAGGATTAAAGGAAAGAAGAAAGATATAATTCATGCTATCAGTTGCTGGTCTTCTAAAAAGGTAATATATTTTTCACTGTTCAGAATGTCAGTCTCTGATACAAACGCTAGCATACTTTTGATTTGCAAGATATTTGGCAAATACGTTTTATTTGCTTGTCCTAGTAGTCCTTGAGAACTAAATCCTAAAATAAAGAAATCCTTTTTCATAAGGAAACAGCCCATCTACATATTGTTATACAGTAACCTTTTCCCTTTTCCCCAAATCCGCCCAACAAACTATTATAAAGACATGAATGAATGTCTCTATATTTTTCTGACCACTATACTTTTGTCAAATTGATGTATTAGTTCATAAAAGGTAGGTAACAAATTTTAAAGACTAATTGGACATATTGACTCCTAATGAACAGTAGCTAAGCAAAAAATTTTTGGGCACTTTGTTTCTACAACAAAGGAAAAAATAGCATTCACTGGCCACGTGGTCAGTATTGGCTGCACTGCAGTACAGATGGTGTATTACAGTACAAACAAGATTAGAAAAGGTTAGATGACTTTGTTTCCTCAAGATCCCCAGTTTGGTACTTTACAATAAACAATAACAAATATCATAAAAGCTTTGAATGAGATTCACTGGAAGAGTTGTTATTCAGTGCCTTACCAGTTCAGAGTGTGCAGAGAGTTCTCAAGAAAATGGTATTCCAAATATCCAAAAATGAACTTTCTTTTCTCTCTCTTTTTCTCTCTCTTTTTCTCTCTCTTTTTCTCTCTCTTTTTCTCTCTCTTTTTCTCTCTCTTTTTCTCTCTCTTTTTCTCTCTCTTTTTCTCTCTCTTTTTCTCTCTCTTTTTCTCTCTCTTTTTCTCTCTCTTTTTCTCTCTCTTTTCTCTTTTTTTCTCTCTTTTTTTCTCTCTTTTCCTTTTTAACAGACTTGATGCCCTAATGATGGATGATAAAAAGGATGAAGAATGATAAGGGAAAGAATACCCGTTTGTCATCCCTAAACTGCTGTTGAAGAACACCCACTTATATTGTATTACAGTGCTCCAGGGTTTTGAAACCTGGAAGTTTCTGGAGCATTTTTCTTGTATTAATAGCATAAAGGGCTCATAAAGCGTACTTTAACAACATTATGGCAGGGCAAACTACTTAAAAGAAAAATACACTATTTTTTTTAAATTTATTTACAATATGTAGCAATTTCTTTATGGAAACTCTATAAAACGTTATAACTTGTATTCTACAGCAGCAAACAATATTTGGTATGCTTTGTGCATTGTCTCCAGTCTCATTTCTTTTTATTTCTCATTGTAGCACTCAGAGGTATAATTCAGAGACAACACGTAGTAACGTGGCATACCACCAGATAAATTAGGTATCTGGAAAAGATATCATGCCAAACTATCCTTTAGCACAAAGTTGTACCTTGAAGGAATGTCCAAGTCTTAAAAAGCTTTTCTGTTGGCTGCAGTGTGGTTAGTATGTCTGAAGGCAAGGCCTGCTCTCAGCAGGTGCTTGGCACCTTGCAGGATGAAACTTTACTGAATATTTCATCAATAAGAGCTCTTTTTCATATGGTATGAGATTTAATACCTGTTTCTAATGATCATTCAGTCCATGTATCTGACCATAGCATTTCTGCAGTTGTAGCTCTGGACTGTGATTACTTCTTTTTATGGTCATCATATATCTTACCATAAGTCACAGTGTGCCAATTAAAGTGTTCTTTTCAGAGGGTTTTCTTGGAATCAGATTTTATAATATATTATTTTTCATAAATCAGTAACCACATCTTCTAGTATTTTGTTCAAAAGATAGAAAATATTTTAACTTCTACATTTTTACTTAATTGAGAAAAAGTTACATAGATAAATCTAGATTCCTAATTGTGTCATTATAAAAGGATTGGGAAAGTTGACACAGCGAAATGAAGGCAAGGAGTGTTGTTGCCATAAAAGATTCCATATAAGTGGTGCTTATTTCTACTTTCAGGGCATTTAAAGAATCCAGGGTTCAATATGATCAATTCAAACTGTGCTGAAAATAACAAAAGACACCCCACAGTCAGTCAGAAATATTGACTATTAGAGTTTACTGAATAGTGGCTCAAGCTTTGTCTGCTTAAAAGCCCTGTTCATTTTGTTAAGCTCTCTGAGTAGGATACTATTCCTTATAGAAAAGTGACCTTTAAACTACATAACACCTTTAAAATGTTGTGCAGAACTCTCATTGACTTGAAAGGGAGTTCTGCGTACAGTTGAATGTGGCTCGCAAACATGGCAGGAGACACTTAGCTGGGGCTTCTTAGTGAACTTTCCCTAATTCAGATAACCTTTGGGGATTTATATAGAGATGCAGAGATGAGTGACAAGCAAAACATATTCAAATATTTTTTGCTTTGTTTCGTTTTTTGATTTTTAATGAAAAATAGTATTATCTAAAAAAAAAAACTCCTCAAAAATGAGACAATATCATAATTTTTATAGGATGTAACTAACCACTTTTTTTCCTTTACTGAGCTTCTTTGTGACCAATACAAATGGAATTGTCACAGAATGCCATGGTTTTATTGAAATTGAAAACAAGTAATGAGGCTGAGTTTCATTATTGCAAAATCAAGATTATTAACTTTGTTTATCTGAATTTAGCATGACAAAAAAGCAATGCAGCATGATGATCCAAAAATATCGATTTGTGAACCCTAGAAATGCATGATGGCCCAAAAATATCAGTTTGTGAACCCTAAAGATACATCTCCCTAGACACATACTTTGCATTTTATTTGCAGTATTTGCATTATTTATTCATTTCTAACATCTTTTTGCTTTATTATGACAAGATTTATTTTAAACATTAGGAGAAATTCTTAAATATAGGTAATATTCTTACCTGTAATTCTTACATGTATTTGTTTGTGGTTTTAAATTCACATCAGAGAATACTGTGTAAAACCAGTGATAGCATTAATACAGTTTGTTTTTCTATTTTCATATTAAATAAAAATATTTGTAGAAAAAATCCTAAGGAAAAAAAACCCCTTTATTTTCCTTTTCAATTGGCAAACAAGGTCACTAGATTTCTAAAGAAAAGATAGACTCTACATATCAGGACACCTGCAATACAATTCTTTTACCTCAGACTTAAAAGTCCACAACTTTACTTTCATATCTTTGATGTTAAAGTAACTTGGCAGTTATTTGTGCAACACCAGTCTTTTTACTGGGGGAGCCGAAAATGTAACAGAGAAGGCCTTGAGAGTCATTGCTTGGTGATTAATTGATTCCTAGTGCAGTCACGCATCCTGTTAAATTCAGTGAAAACTTTGCTTTAATATAAGAAATCCTATAATATACTACCATACTTGGAGAAATTTGGCCGAAAAAGTACTAAATACCCAAAAACTTGATATCCAGATAATATATTTTTGTCTTTAATATATTGCTTAAGTCCTACGTATTCTGTAAAATGGGGATAATATTTCATATGATTTGCCGTTTATGCTAATAAATGCTTGATAATAAATATTTGAACTATAGGGATGAATGGCCCAAGAGAAACAACATAAAATGACTAATTCTGTGCATTTGCTAGTGTTTCTTGCTTAGGCACCAAATTTCCCTAAAATTTTAGAGGCCAAGTGAAATAATTCTCCTCAATTAAGTGTTTATGTTCCTTATAACACTGGTAGAGGGAACTTGACTGCACAGGATGATTAAGAGAGGGCTAGGATAATACCGTTTTTTTATTTTCTGCCTCATTTTTAGTTGTTTTGTTGGTTATTCTGTTCTTTCTTTTTAATATATTATATGGGTTTTTGTGGTATGCAGTATCACAGTTCACAAAACGCATATTAAATAAATGTGCCTCTGTCTTCTATTTTACTACTCCATTTTATTATAGAGACACAGCTGGAATTTGAATGACTGAAATTGTAAAGGATTTTAATGTAATGCATTGCTCTGTACAATAATTTAATTTACCAAACATGACTTACTTATTTTTTAATTTAGCCTTTCTGTAAAGGACGTCTTCTTAATGGAAAGGCAAAGCCAAATTATACTGTGTTATCATTCATAAATCATACTTTCTTTTCATGCCTAATTAAATATGAAGTGTCACTAGAATATTGTAAAAAGCTTATTTCTTCCGACTAATATATTTTCTTCCTTTCAGTTATTGTTGTGGATAGGTAAAACATTTTAAAATGAAGGCCTTGTTCCCCCTGTAAAATCATTGTTCACTTCTGTTACTTTGGCTAAGTAGAAAAGGATTCTGGGTAATGACTCAGCTGGAATAGAGATAGAAAACAAGTTACGTAACCATAGAAAACGAGTTACATAACCATCACATATTTATATTGTGGTTTATGGTGGTTGGTTGAATTATGGTTGTCATGCTTTAATGGAATGTTACTGAAAAAGGCCTAATTGTTAAAAAGGCCTGGTTTTTTGGAATAAATGAGCTCCCTTTTGCACCTTCCTGAGGACTCTGTCGCTTCTTACACCAACAAGTTATCATTATAATATTTTTATTATTTATATTTGTATTGGTTTGGCACAGCCTGGTTTTGGGTAGCAGGGGGGCCGCAGAGATGGCTCCTGTGAGGAGCTGCTGGAAGCTTCCCACCATGTCCGGCAGAGCCA